>OY751330.1:15394449-15994449 GCA_963564715.1 Catocala sponsa | reverse complement strand
GATCGTCTCTTAAAGGTTTGTAGTAGTACGGTTTCTAGCTAATGAGACGGTGTATACCCATACAACACCATTTTGTAAATTTGAATAACGTCACTAGTTATAAACACAACAAACATTTCAAATGTAAATCATGTTCGAGCTGTTTATTATTTTTAAAATTTATGACTTTTGCTCCATTTTTATTTGTAAAAAATATGACGCAACTACATACAAATAATTGATATTAAATAAATACATAAAATAAAATGATTTCTGAACTGTATAATATCATAATGCTGATATGATAGCTACCTACCTACATACACATTTAAACATTTTTACATATCCAGAATTTATAAATTTCTGAACAGCTTTCATCGCGGAAGGAATTACAGACTTACGCTAAATTGTATTTTTGGTTAATAAGCTAATCATAAATTTGCCACATAATGATGTGACGTCGCGATATAATTGATACAAGTAGGTACCAATACTTTGAATGCACATTGCTTATTGAAGTACAACGTACCGGGTTGTAATAGTCTGACGTCGAGTATCTTGTCGACCTGCGAGTTGTAGGCGGTGATGTGGAACACGCACTCGGGCGAGTCTTGAATGCAGGTAATGTTGACCGGCACGAGATCTTCCGATACCTGCTGCCACTTCACAGTGCCGGCGCCGCTGGCCGACACGTGGAACACCTCCGCCCACAGTCTGCAAATACCACACTAGTGAGACACAAAATAGTCAAGGAAATACAATTCGTTAGTAAATATCCCTACTAAATGCAAGAACTGATGAATGACAGTCTTTTCTGGTAGGTTTAAAATATTGAGGATAATATGACGGATATGCATAGCATAAAATTTATGAAATTTGGCAAAGAACTCACAATTGGCAGACACACATCCCTATGGTGAATTGATTAAATAGATCGAAGCCAAATAATTTGTGAAAACAAATTATATCAAAAGCATGTCGGTTTGTATTTGTTTATTTCATGAAGGAACAAAGTTAATATGTGCACTCCTCCCCACAGGTACAGTACCGTTAAAAGTTTAACTTGTTCGTTGCATATAGTTCACTAACAAGAGGTAAGCAAATGAAAATAGGACGAGTCGCTTTGATGCAACTAATAAAGTATTCGTGATATATTTTATTTACTGGGTAAATGTGCATTTTAAGGACTAAGTTGGTGTATGCGGGCTAGCGAAAACGTGAGCGAGGAGCAATCATTAAAGTGAACTAGCCTCCACGGCAAATGCACTCAAAAAAGGACGACGATATTTTTTTTATTGCTGCGACAATTGTTTCATATAATGTAGTGCATGCAAAAACTGTTTGTATATAAAATAATCATTACATTATTAAGCGTTAAATTTTAGCTACATAATTTATTATAATTAAATGAATCGTAGATTTACATACGAGTATGTGTCTAATTAGCTTTAAGTTATTGCCAAGAGTAGTATTCTGGTGCTGATTTGACAGATACCGAAGCCAACGTAATATGTAATGCATTGACAATAATTATTACTTACTTTATTTTACAAGTGTCTCTATTTTAATACAGGGCAAATTCATTTTATTATAAACTATGTGTACTACATCTCTGAGTAATAAAACGAAGTTATCAAAAAATAAGGGTGCTAATTGAGTCGGTAGAGACGCTAGGAGCACTGAGATTACCTTAGCAAATGTCCGTCTCTACGTCGCGAGTTCTGCCACGGGCTGTCTTCATAGCGGTACGCCTTGCGCAGGATGGGCGCGCAGGAGCACGACGACAGCTTGTTGCCCATCGTGCGCGTGCCGCACTCGGCGCACTGCACTATGCTGCCTGTAATGTTTACACTTGTCAATGTCGACAATCGACATACATAGGCCTTGACTTCGGTTGTTGACTATTAAGGCGCGTTCACACACGTCAAGACAGTAGAAATACCTTGATATTAACATTCAATCATTACCGTTGCAGTTAAAATAATTAAATAACTGCTAGTGACATATGTATCAGACTTAGTTCTATTTCTTACACAATGTTATAATTGTTTTGAGTTATTCCACTTAGGTCCCTGTGACTTAAGTAAAATAAAAGCGCTCAAAAAGAATGATGTCATAATATTTCTGTTGTCTATAAATAATTTTGAGCAGCTGTATAAACTAATAAATAGCTAAAGGTTTGGTAATATGGCCATAATCAAAGCAGGTATAATCAGGAATGGAAAACTCGCCTTGGTTTACCTTTATAAGATAGACTCGGTTTCGTCACACCTACTCGATGAATCTAATAAGCACGAAGTTTACACTCGCCTCTAGCGTTTTATAAATAGGATTATTAATATCAAGTGTACTCATTGGGTAAAAATGAAAGCGTCACGTGGAACAAACATAAAATGTATATCGCCTACTTGTTATAAAAGTGAAATGCAGAGATTGTCTGTTCTGTAAGGTGTGAATGAATGAACTCGAATGTGTAGGTGGTGTGCCCACGATCGGCAATTATATGCCAGTTCCAATTTTATCTTAATACAACTTATGTCAACATTGAGATTTGTTGATTTATATCTCATATACCTACATATATTACACTAGATGTCACTGAATGACAACAGGTATAACAAAAACTTGATTAATTACTAACATATTTAAGTAAACAATTTCATTATGTTAGCCAGTTTTGTTCCAAAATAATATTTGCTATAGAAGCGTAACGAAATGCTGTCAGACAAATAATATTATTTTATTCAGTGCCCAACAGTCAGAAAATGATAGTGTATGTGTTTGCAATGATACAAACACAAGGTGTTGTATGTAGAGGTGTGTGTACTCACCCGCGGTCCCGTGATGTCACCAGAGTCCATCGGTGCGCGAGAGCGAGTGTCCGCGGTTCAAGCTCTGCGAACGCTGCGTGCCGTGTCTGTACGGGTGCTTCACACTGGCATGCTGCAACACAACCGATCATTTTGCGCATTCAAACACACGGCTCATCTATGTCTACATACCAACAACCTTCTTTCATCAACTCAGGATCTCATACTCCTCAGATTTCATTGGACGACTTTTAACTATTTGCTTCCAACATTTTACGTTATAATAATTATTATAAAATACAATCAGTGAGGGAGTAAATTGTGTTTAATTTTTTTTGTTAATGTTTATTTATAATTGTTTAAGATTATATAAGGACGTAATACATTTTAGATAATTTATTTATTTCATGATTTTAGATGATATAATACATACATTGATAGGAAAAGAAAGTGAAGCGAATATACATGCATAGTGAAAACAAAACATATATTCAAACTACTGATACTATTCTACTTTATAACATGGCTATAAAATGTAGCATTTGGTATTAATTTAAAAAACGGTGTTTGAGCGTTTGAGGGGTCATTTAGCGTCGACGCGTTATATTTGTACAATATTACGAAACAAGTGAAACTACCTGGCTAAGAGAACATCTGCATCTATAATGTTTACTCGTTTTGTCTCTTAAAATTATTACTAAATAGAATGGGACGATAAACACTTGCTTTGATGTAAAATAGTCAATATCAGTGTTTCTCATTGCTTAGTTATATTAAGTCATGATTGGAGACGTGAGTCATATTAGTATTAAGTCATCGTCTAAGACGTCTTATAAAATTACCTTAATCAATTACAATGACGGCATCATCTAATGAATATATACAGAGAGAATTAACTATTTAAGACTGAACTGACTATAATTGTATTATATATGCCTTTTATGTTCTAAAATTTAAAATTAATTTGCTGTGTAACTAAAAATACAAAATATATATTATGAACCTATAGTATAACACACAGCTTTATAAAACCAACTATTGTATTTGAATAGATGAAAATATCTCCTAATATCCCCGAGGTTGATATTACTGCACCTTATAACGTTTTTGCTTAAGTCGGGAAATAAAGTGTCACTTCCGTAAGGTTTTACTAAGATACAAGTTTCATTAGAAACGGATCAGGTGGTTTTGCGGCGCGTCAAATAAATGAAGTGGAGGAAAATCTCGATTCGTTGTTAGTCGAGATAAAAATGTGGAACAATTCAAACAAATATCTAAGTGGAATTTCTTACAGGCGAGCAAACTGTTTTTCTGAGATGACGTTTTACTAAAATCAATTTGCTACTCTATGGCAAGTTGAATAGTCTTACTTTATTAACTACTACTACCAATATTCGCTTGTGATTGGAGTCAGTAATTATATAAATATTTACTGAGACGTCAATTACACATCCATTTACTACTTAATACAGAAAAAGGACCCTTTTATTTCGTTCAGTTGTATGAATAACCATACATAACCTGCAATATCAACACAAACCTACCTACATAATATCATGTATCCCATAATCCATTTTAGTTATCAAGGATCAGACCAGCTCTCTTGTATAAAAAGTGTAAATACGGTTTTATTAATGTATGTTACATAAATAAAAAAAATATTTGCATGAATCTATAATCTAGGGTATCGATACGCCCAAGTCTTACTCTATCCTATCAAATAGTAATTAAAATTCTAACGCCGCATTTCGATCTCGACGGCAGTGCCTTCAATCATGTTAGATTAGACCGACTGTATGTGGGTCAGCTTAGGTGGGCTTCATATTTTAAACTGTGTATACACACCAAATACGACTATATCTATATTGGTGAACAGTGTGTATTTTATAAAACACAGCCTGGTGGCCTGCCGTCAGGTTTCGTAATACATATCTATGTTTGTAAACTTAGTGTCTTCGAACCTATGTAAGTGATTAAAAGATCGTCATTATATGCTAAGGCCTTTATTACATAAACATGTGTCAGCATTCTACCATAAAACACAGAATTTTATGACACAGTGCAGATATTGATGCTCTAGCGGTAGCACAGACTACTACGACGTATCTAGTGAACGACGCCGATCGAATCACACTAGCACAGTATTGTTCGTGTAATGGTGTAAATGAGACATGTAATAATATCTATATAGGTATAACATCATCTCATGTAATAAGCCGAGGGTTTAATCTATGGCACGTTGTCCAGAACTATCCGCGTGAGCCCAGTTGGCGAATAGGTGCGCTACGCTGCTGTAATGGTATAGATTACGTGTTACACGGTAATTAAATATGTAGGAGTCCTCTAATATATTATAATAATACGGGCATATAATACATATCATATAGTGATAATACATATACGTTTACACATAACATAATTATTAATACGTAATTAGCATATGCTTAACATGTTATTGAAATTTTAATATTATATTTTAAACAGAACGTGTGAACATGCATAATACTGATTGCTCGGTACAACTTTACTGTGCATGAAATTTTAATTATGATTTCACATGACGTTAATTTATCATTATTTTAATGGCAAAAACGCCCCAAACAGACATTCACGAGGGAGGTAGGGATATACAAACACTCCATGTGCAAATCAATTTAAAGGTATTTACGAACCTCGAAATTGTTCCAACTTTGCGCAGAAAATTTAGCAGCCTCCACGCTCTCTTTAGCACCCATATTTACGAAGTTGTGAAATCACTCGAATGAACTATGACAAGTCGGTTTCGATGCGTATGCTCTGAGCTCGTGACACTAATGTGCACTACGGTCGGTCTCTCTGTGAGAGTCGAGTTTAATAAGCATTTAAATACCTCTATCTTCGGTCGTTCGCAAAGTTAAAAATTCACAGCGTTGAATAGTAAATGAGGGGTGTTGTATGTTGCAGCGAGCAGCGCACGGGGACGGCGCGGATGCAGGCGCGGCGTGTAAACACCGCCAGCTGCTGGCTGCGGCGCGCTCGCCGCAGCTGCGGACTGCTCGCGCGGCCGCCGCACGCCCGCACCGAGCTACGCACCGCCCGCAACGTCCGACCGGCGAGACCCTAAGCGCTGCCTAGCTACACCCGGACGCACCAGCACGCACCGATTATCTCGGGATATCTAAAAGTGCGCAGAATATAATGTGCGGTGATACGATTCTGGTCGCGGTGCGGTACGGCGACACCGGCGGCTCGGCTAAACGTCAGAGCAGACTGGGTCGCGATACAAGCGTGCGTGGCGGCGGCGGCGCTGTGTGCGCACAGCGCGCCGGCCGCCGCCGCGCACCAGCCGCCCGCCGAAAGCCGAGACGCAGCGACGCCCAAACCTAGCAAACGATACGGTGGCCAGCGCCCTCCATCTCGCTGAGATGAGTAGCTCTCCTATCATCGTACCTATATTTCGGCTACTTGCTTAATAAAATCAATCTTTGGCGACAAAATAGGGAGATGTACGCCTCATACGAGTTTGCATACGAATCGTATTAATAACATGTATCGAGATTAAGAAGATCATCAATGGACGTTCGGAGCGGTGCGGCGTGGGGCGGGAGTTGCGCGCGCATTCTCCCCGAGACAACATTCGATTTTGGTCCATGACTGTTGGATGCTTACTGTAGCCCAACGAAGCCTTTAATAGTTCATTCTAGACTACGACCGAGTACGCGACTGTTTAATAATATTATCTTATTAGAATTAAAACCTCATATAGATTTATTTACAGATACCTAATACACGTAATCCCCGCCGTTAACTATTTTCCAAATACAATATGCTGCACTAAATCACCTTGCTTATTATAGCATATATATTAATCAAATTGTAATAACTGGTTCATCATCTATAAAAAGTAAATAAGAACATGTACTGCAAATCGTAAAATACCTAAAAATGTACGCAATAAGCGTCAATGTGCCATTGACGCTCATAATGCCCAGTTGGAGTAAGTATTACACCTTTTTATTTTTAAACCCAAAAACCAAATACAGAAAACTGCCTACTCAATCTGGACATTTGAAATAAAAATATTTTATATAGTATTTGTTATGGAATATAGTCGATATAGAGATTTGTAGAAATAATTCGTCAAACTTAAAGTTATCGCATGATATAAACAAAATGATCTAATAATTAAAATGGAACAGCAAGTTACAATGTTCCATTCAACTGTTTGATAGCAGTCTTCATAGCCAGCTGTTAAGCACAAGTAGGTATGGCAATCGGGTATGGTTCCGCGAGAACAGCAAAAATTTGCAAAATTAGGTCAGGTTACCGCACAGCTGGTTATTTCGTGAAGGTGATCAATTTCACATACATTATTTATTACAGACGAAAATTAAACTGGTACGTATATACACGTGAGCTGCACGATTTTTGTATTAAACAATTTTGTTAATGAAGTTCACTGGGTTACATTACACAGATCTTTATCGCTCGATTAGATTTTTGTGCTTAGTGCATAAAAATCTAATAGAGCTTAATTTTATTATTATAACATTAGGATTGAATGCGATATTAACACTAAATTTAATATACCTATTCGTAATCATTGTTTAAATATGATATCTCGAACGTTGTACGTTATACACAGAAACTGTATCTGTTAGTAATATATCTTCCATAAAAATTAAATGAATAGTCTGATAGTGTTGCATCGCATCTACGTACATACATGTATAACTATCAAATATTGAGTTTTAAGTGCCACCCGAATTCACACAACAGCCACGATCCTTAGTCATGAAGGGATGACCAAGAAGACATGCTTCAATGAACACATTAAGTCACCGATCCCTGTCATACAAACATCTACGTCAGGTACGGATAGATAGAAGCCTTAAAATTCTGACAACTCATCTAACCTCAGTTTGACGGTCCCGAGTAATTGGTTTACGGAGGTCAATGTGTGACTGCAGTAATTGTATAAATCCGTAATCAACCGCATTAGGTTAGATAGCAAGCTGCCTCAAAAATTGCAAAATCGCTACTGGTAGCCGGTTTGTGTATTTGCTATAAATCATAAATTATTTATTCATTCAATTCATTTTGGGTATTACATGATTACAAAAAGGTTAAATTAGTACCACTAAATATGCCTGAGGAGGCGTATGAATGTCAAGTTTAAAAAATATAAATACATTAAATTATCAAATTACATATTTAGATAGGAAATAAATCAAAATAATAATGTCAATAAATGTAACAAATAAAATTAAAATGTCATTAGTATGCCTAGATAATTAAAAATACATTCAGATAAATAACTTTGAATGTCAATAGAGAAAAGTTAAAATAAATTAAAAATGTCAACAGGTAAGAGTCAAATTAAATTATAATGTCAAAACGTAAACGTTAAAATAAATAAAAAAATTGAAATTAAATTTATTTAAGATGATTATCATTCAAAAAAATCATTAATTCTATAATAACACTTTTCCGGTAAGAGCTTTTTTAATTTATTTTAAATATTTCCATGTTATACAGTTTTATGGTAGATAGCATTTTATTATAAACTTTTGGCGCTATACATAACAGACTTTTGCCCATCAGGCTTGTTTTATGTAAATATAACCTGTTATTGTTGTGCCTATTTCGCTTCACAACATCTGATATGCGCTGAAATAATTGAATATTTTTATGGACAAACAAAGCTACCTTTATAGAGACGGAATTGTCAGGATGTTATTCCTGCTGAAATAAGGCTTACATCTATCTGATGACTTCAGACCATACATGGCTCGCAAGCACCGCTTCTGGACTTTGAAGACCATTATGCTGTTTGTGGAATTGCCCCAATAAATGATGCCATATCGTAATATTGAGGCCACAACACCATGATAAGCAGTAAGGATAGCATCAGTGTTAACAATTAAAGATAATTTGTAGAGAGCGTATGCAGAACTGCTAACCTTTTTGCATAGCTCAGCTACATGGTCTTTTCAATTCAGCTGTCTATCAATGGTTACCTAAGCCTAAAAATTTTGCCGAGACTACTTCGCTTATAGTTTGATTGTCATAGCTGACATTGATAGAATTATACAGATACAGCTTGGGGCTTTGATTGAAATAAATGATGAATGAATGGTTTTTGTCACATTTATTTTTAAGTTATTATTGTCTAGCCAACGAATAATTGCAGACAGACAATCATT
Organism: Catocala sponsa; assembly: GCA_963564715.1. Lineage (NCBI taxonomy): Eukaryota > Metazoa > Arthropoda > Insecta > Lepidoptera > Erebidae > Catocala > Catocala sponsa. The sequence goes on along the minus strand of OY751330.1, from coordinate 15,985,475 downwards.
TATATCGTCTTGATATTAGCTCTACGCTGAATTGAAACAGTACTATCATCTGCAAACAAGGACATTGGATGGCTCGTACATTTAGGCAGGTCATTTATGTAAAGAAGAAACAATAGTGGACCGAGAACGGTGCCCTGAGGGACACCATACTTAATAAGCCTCGATTTTGAATAATATGATTCCTCATGCTAGGTATATGAATTTATTCTAGAAATGCTAGTCATTTGTAATCTATTGGAAAATATGATTGAATTAAACTTAAAATATTTCCGCGTATTCCATAGAATTCCAGTTTAGTTAGCAATATACCCTGATCCACATAATCAAAAGCCTGCGTCATATCACAGTATATAGCGCAAGTAGGAGACCTTTTATCGACATTCGTTATTACAGAAGTAGTATACCAGTAAATGTAGAAGGTGAAAATAATAAGAAGAAAATCGCTAATTTATTTCGAACCCATTTTAGTGTGAATAGTAAGCAAGTTATGACCCAGAGCTCTAAGGATGGTCGAGGCTCGGAGCCTCTCCGCGTTACCATAACATCGAAAAATATTGAAGTAATTTTGAGGAATATGAAGCGCGGGAAGTCCTCGGGCCACAACGGCCTTAGCTTAGAACATTTATTATTTGCAGGCCGTAACATCTGTCATGTTATAGCGAGGCTTTTCAATCTCTGCCTGAGGCATAGTTACCTACCGGTAGAGCTTATGCGTACCTTAGTTGTACCCATACCTAAAAATAAAACGGGTGATATCTCGAGCGTGTCCAACTATAGGCCTATCTCTTTGGCGATGATTGTGGCCAAGGTGCTTGAACGTGTTATTCATTCCCACATTACCTCGTTGGACATAGACGATGGCCAATTTGGTTTTCGTCCGCAGCTCTCGACCAACATGGTTGTTTTCTCTCTTAAAGAGATAGTCAAATATTATAATATACATATATTATTATAACAGTATATGCCTGTTTTTTAGACTTGAGTCGTGCATTTGATACGATTAACCACGATCTATTGTGGACAAAAATGCACGGCTCAGGAGTCGCTCCTGGAATTGTCTGTCTTTTGACATACTAGTACGACAATCAGACCAATAGCGTCAGGTGGGATTCTGAGCTCTCGGATAGTTACGGGCTGTCCTGTGGAGTGAGACAGGGTGGGATCACTTCTCCCGATCTCTTTAATTACTATGTTAATGATTTGATCGTGGAGCTGAGCGGCACCCCCGTCGGTCTCAGGTTAGATGGCAGATATGTCAACAACCTGAGTTTCGCTGACGATATGGTGCTGCTCAGTCCCACGATTAAAGGCTTGCGAAAACTTCTGGGTACATGTGAACGGTATGCGAAAGAGCATGACCTAACCTACAATAGTAAGAAAACGGAAATGGTAATTTTTAGGTCGGGAAAGGGTCCCCAATGTGTACCAGAATTGCGTTTGAATGAACAACTAAATAAAACGGTGGAGAGTTTCAGGTACCTTGGTCATATCGTGACATCTAAAATGACTGATGATGACGATATAGAACGCCAGAGACGTGCTTTGTGCGTGGGTGGGCAATATGGTTGCCAGAAGATTTTTAATGCGGCGCCTGACGTGAAGATTACACTGTTTAGATCATTCTGCCAGACGTTCTACACGTGTCAGCTCTGGACCGAATACACTGTTAAATCGCACAACTCCATCAGAGTGGCATACAACAACATATATAGGCAACTAATGGGGTTATCACGAAGCTGCAGCGCGTCCGGAATGTTTTTTGATGCGCACGTTGATACTTTTAATGCAATTCAGCGTAAAAGAATAGCGTCTTTTATGTCCAGAGTTGCCATGTGTAAAAATACTATCATTATGAGTCTGTCAGACCGTCTGCTGCAGACTGTAACTTACAGACGATGGATGGCTATTGCCACTTAGTTTGTTTTTAATTCTAATTTTAACCATTATTGAATTATGTGTCGACCTTGTATATTATGGATCCCAGAGTCCGAAATAAAGTGTTATTATTATTATTATTATTGTTTGGTAGAAATCGTAGATGGCTAAGTTAATACCCTTATTTTGTCTAAATCTTTTTGTTCTGGGCAAAGTAATTTATTAATTTCTAAGTAAGTATATAATTTACGAATAATATATGTATATATTTTTTAAATATGATATAATAGAAACTAGTGCTATTGGTCTATAAAACTCCATCGACTCTTTGTCCTCTTTTTTAAACAACGGTTTTATTATTGTTGTTTTTAAATTGTCCGGAAATATACCACTGCTTATGCATAAATTAAAATATAACTTAAGTGACTACAAATATTTAGAATAACAAATTTTATTACCTTAGTCGATATGTCGTCAAAACCTACGCTATTAGTATTCTTAAGTCCATTTATAATATTTCGTATGCCATTTGGTATGTTTGGCATCATAAAAATAGAGTGTATCATGCTTTTAATTTTTGATGTCACATTATTGCCACAATGCAATATGGGCTTTATTCTGTCAATAAAATAATTATTGAAAGCATTAGCAATTTCACTCGACTCTGTAATAATGTTATCATTTACTTTAATTTTAGTGATACTACCATGAGGTAAATTAAACCTAAAATTATTTATTATGTTCCAGATAGCATTAGATTTATTTACCGAAGTTTTATTTTATAATTATTTTGTGCACGTTGCGTTAGAATTATTACCTTTTTAAACAACTATGTATAGGTTTTGTAGGTAGGAAGTATTTTTGTGCAGTGGCCTGCCGTTTCATACGGCGGGCCAAAATCTTGGCGGGGTCGCGACCGCATGTGCAAGTGATTCGCGCGGCCCCGCCGATAGTGGTTTTGTCGAGGAACACCGTGGTAGGTTTAGTCGGTATTCCGGGAGATACATTATTCTTATTCCATCTTTCTCTTTTACCCCAGTGAGTCCGACATAACCCCTCCGCCCGCCCCCGCGGAAGGGTATGCGTCACAGCACATCGCAGACACATAAAAAAAAAAAGGTTTGGTAAATATATTTATTTGTCTTTGACGGCTTTAATCGAAAATTCTACAGAAGTTGTTTTTCTTGGCACTACAAAAATTTCAAAATCCAAACTTACTTTATTTTGTTTCAACAAATTAATGTTCAAATCACCCGCGATTATAACGTTTTTATAACATCTCCTATTTAACAATTTCAACATGGTTTCTAACCTACTGAAAAATGTGTTTAGATTCTCTACTTTAGGCACAATGTAAACACATACAATAACAATCTCATAAACAGTAAGCTCTATTGCGCAACATTCATATAGCCCTGAAATTGAGAGTCTTTTTATTTCACGTCTCTTCATAACTCAGTAATGCATAATACATCAACGTTTATAATTATTTCTTTCAGCAAGTTCATCTAGACTCCTAGTTCCGAAAGTGGTCAAGGTGGACCCCCAGGTGTCCACGGGAGACTCGACGGGGGTCTACGTTGGCGTGACAAGAAAATGAGGGTTCACAATTTATTTGCTTTCGATAGTGAAGAACTAAAATGTTGGCTTAACTTCACCTATCAATGTAGCCAGATAATATTTTAAAAAGCTCAGCGACTGTTACTGGTAAAAACTTGCATATTCCATATTCAGTATCAGTGGTCTCGAACCTACCGATTTTTCGGTAGATAATTACTAAAAAAAAAGGTCAGCCCGCCTATCGTGGTAGGATCAGTGCCGAGAATTTAAAAAAAAAAGTCAGCCCGTAGAGATTCGATAAAATTTTTTGATTGCATGAACTTGTTTGATTCTTCACCAATATAAATACGAATGCCAAGGAATGGTATGGTAGAAATATAGCTGCGGGAGGTCCACAGGCACCAGCTAAATTTTGAAAGTGGCTATGAGAACAAAGTCTGGGAACCTCTGATTTAGACAAACTGATAATGCATTGGATTTAATTAATAAGCCAGCAATATTTTGATGCAGGACATAGAAGTTATTGTACACGAAAAAAGTCCGAAGCCTGCCTGTGACTAGCGTTTTCTAGGTACAGGTCAGAAATAATGTATTGTGTATTCTTGTTAATGTGTCCTCTATCGGTCTGCTCAAATAAGGTTATATCTACTAATATATTTTCCATTATACCCTTGTATATATTATGCATTCCGTGTTTATTTATTATGCCAGTCACGTTGGAAAACATATTGGGTGACAGGTCACTATTGCTGTCAAATATATACGCGTAGTCATTATTTTGTAGGTCCAAATGAAGTAGATTATTAAACATTTCTACTTTAACATTTTATATAGGAGCTCCCATTATGTATGTAGGGACACACAAATAACTACATTAGTATGCGTAACTCCTTGTAAAGACTTTTTTAATGTTGTAATCAGGTTTATGTAGTTGCTCTCTTCTCTGATATCGTTTCGCCCTATAAAAAGTATACAGAAGTCTTTAAGTATGAATTCTTTTAATTTTTGTTCGATATTCCTCAATAGATCTAGATAGTGGCAATAACAAAGTATTTTGAGAATACGTCATCAATTGCCTACAAGGAACCTCTGGTTTCATCACAACTATCGCTTATTAATTAAAATATCATAACAAAAAAGGCGTGTAATATAAACTTTTTCAATTTTCCATAACCATAACCTACCTAAAACGCTGCAGTATCTATTTCAACTACACTATTTAGTCATTTTCAAGAGCTTACTTCGACAGCTAGTTAGATCTCTCTCTCTCTCTCTTCCTAGCCATGTATCCCACATGGTGGTGGGATCAGCTTTCCTTATTTTTCTCCTCCACTTCGCTCTGTCTTCGACATCATCGTCAGTAACATTACATTCCCTCCTGTCCTTTAGCACTACATCTTTCCACCTTGTCTTGGGTCTGCCTCTAGGTCTGCGACCGGGGAGGTCAAGCTGTAGTGCCAAATTTCCGATGTAGTCCGGTGGCCTTCTTTTTACGTGACCATACCATCTCAGCCTACTCTCTTGCATCTTGTCGGCGATGTCGCGTACACCGAGGCTTCCTCGCACGTACTCGTTGCGGATTTTATCGAGCCTGGTTACGCCGCACATCCACCTCAGCATCTTCATTTCAGCAACTTGGATGGTATGCACGTTCTTTGAGTTGCAGCCCATGTTTCGCTGCCATACATAAGGACTGGCCTTATTATGGTCTTATAAAACAAACCCTTCAGTTTGACAGGCATCTTTTTGTCGCAGGTGACACCAGTTACTTCTCGCCACTTTAGCCACGCTGCGGCTATTCTGTGTTGAATGTTGCATTCCAAGTTCGACATCTAGTTAGATAATTTCAAAAATATACACATATTTCATTATTATTATAAGTAATACAATTTAGTAATTTCTTTATATTTTCAAACAGTACTGTCGCTATTTTACTCACAAGCATATAATCCGGGCAGCGCACTGATTGAAATAAATAGTTATAAAAAATTGTTTGTTTATTTGAACACAGTTACAGACTATATATGTATGTTTGTGACGGGCGGCGTAGATAAACACGGTTTACGTATAGTTATAACCTGAGATCCGAAAATATACACTGTTGCATATTATACAATTATCAAATTATCGCTTGCTTCAAAGATGAAGGAAAACATTGTGAGGAAACTTGCATGTCTGTGAGTTCTAATTTCACTCAAATGTAATCATCGCTTAGAACCTGTGTATAATTTTACGTGGCTATTGGTTCTTAGTAGAACAATGTATAGAAGGGTAGGGAATAAATTTATATATTATTATTGGCATATATTAACATACAACCAAAGATATCACTAGTCATATTATATATTTTTTGAGGTATAGCACCTTGAAACGTATTTTAAATATAAAATGCTCTCACCACTCTATGCGCTGATTTGGCAGAGACTTAGCACACATATAGACCATGTCATAGATTAAGACATTGTAATTGTATACTTTTTATTCTGGTATTGAAGTGGTATATAGGAGTGATCAAAAAACATTAATTAAAAAATATATTATCATGCGTTGTTCAATGTATCATGTAAAGACACATTGGGTATTTACTCTTACATAATAAGTGATATCAGTGACTGTATAAATCGCGAAAGTCGAAAAACGTTTAAATTTGCTCTTTCGATTTAATTTAACTAAATAACTTTCGATACATATCCTTTTACTAAACTTTCTATTAACATCTTTTAAATTTGAAGACCAATTCTATTCCAATAGATTTAGTCTCGGTGTCATAGATATCACATAGTTTTTATTTACTCCAAATTTGAAATAAACGTTAAATGTGAACATACCTTTTGCTCTTTATCAGTTCGTGCACATATGACGTTTATAAGACTAGATCTATTTAAAACATTGAATAACGAGAACTGACTTTTGACATTATTAATACCTATGAAATCCTAACAGCTTTATATGTATGAATCTTTAATACTATCTTTAGAAGTTTTACCTAATTGTTATTATTATTTAATAGTCTGGCTATCAGATTTACTTATGAATCGTCAGCTGAACTCGTCTTATATTCAAAAAACATACTTATATGTATAAAAACTTGAGCATAAGAACTAAACGATAAATATCAATACATATATTCAAAGTTTTATGTTTTTAATACATCTTTTACACACGCTTTACGCTAAAAGCAATGGTACACATTAAACTACATAAAACAGATCATATTACTGTTTACAAAGTTTTATGTCACAGATATCAATATTTAAAAAAGTTGCAAATAGACGTAAATAAAATCCGCGATAAAATCTGTTAATTTCAACCACGAGTGGCTTTATCGATAATGGAGATCTATTAGTATTTTTTTTTGTGGGAATGTTTTGTCGCATATCCCTCCGCGAGGGCGGGCGGAGGGGTTATGTCGGACTCGCCGGGGTAAAATAGAAAGATGGAATAAGAATAATGTACCTCCCGGAATACCGACTAAACCTACCACGGTGTTCCTCGGCAAACCACTATCGGCGGGGCCGCGCGAATCACTTGCACATGCGGTCGCGACCTCCCTGAGGTTTCGGCCCGCCGTATGAATCGGCAAGCCACTACACGAAAAGACCTATACTGGTCACCACTACAAAAAAAAAACCCTACTGTCCCCCCTCTGGACGGGAGACGGACACGACACAGTGGCGCGCGTGGGAAAACGCACGCCGCCTCTCGGACCTGGTCTCGGACCTCTCCCACTCCGTCGCCTACTTGATAGAAATCACTTCCTCACAGAAGGAGGCGACGGCGTTCCACTACCTCTCACTCCGGACCATAGACTGAACTACGGCCGGGAGCGAAAGGGCAACCAATCCGACTGCCGCGATCAACTCACAGCGCTGCGATGCCCAGGCGGGGCAAACCGCCAAAGTGTGCAGCGCCGTGTCCTCAACAACGTCGCGGCAGTCGCCGCAGTGGTGACAACCGGGCGTCTCTTGTCGGCCTATACGACACAGGAACCGGCCAAAACAACCATGGCCAGTCATTACCTGTGTCAGCTGGAAGGTGAGGGCACCATGCCGCCTCTCCAGCCACTCCTCAAACACGGGACTTAGCGCCACGACCGTGCCGTGCCCAGCACTAGGGTGCACAAGTCGCTCCTTCCAATTGGCCACTAGGACCTGGCGGAGCTCGGACCTTGCCGCCTCGACAGCGGGAAGAGCAGGTCCTTCACCCCGAGGAGATCTATTAGTATGTCTTAATTCTACACATGTAGGATTAACACATACCAATAGATCCCCATTACCACTAGAGTTATGTTTTTAAAATGTTCAGTCCTTTATCGTTTAATAAATTTAATACATTTTATTGGACGGAAGGCGGAAATTTAAATCAAAATCTTGGCAACAACTACTCAGATAAAGCAATTTTGTATTTAGAACCTACGCAATTTGAGGACAAGCATATAGCTGACAATAGAGCCCATTTTTAGACTACTTTCTACTAAAAGAAAACCCAATAACAATTTGACAAAACCAAGAATCGAACAAACCGACTTAAAAAAAGAATTGGAGGCTATTGATTCGATGTTTTTGTACGTTTGTTACGCGGTTACTCCGCTAATTATATCAATTGATTTTGACGATTTTATTTTTTTGTTTGGTAGGTCATATCTCAGAAATCGTCCCATATAAATTTATTTATTAGCGAATAAAAAACAATTTAGTGCGTTTTGAAAAATCAACAAAACGTTTGTTTTTGTTTTTGTTGTTCACTTTAGAGAATGTTTTGTGTCTTCTACTTTTAGTTCAAGTTTGTACTTCAAGTCGGTTAATGTTTTTCCAAAAAAGTAACTTTATAATTATTATATTGCAACAGTTGGAATGAGCAATCGCAATAGAGGAAACGTAGTGGGTTTCTCTCTACGCAATAATTTAAATACAATCTATTTACAAAAAATTAGGATACTTCCCAAATAATAGTAAATAAATGGCTGTCCTAGCATTGCAGTAGCAATAACATGAAAAGGAAGGGGAAGCACCTATAGTGCCCTATAGTCAGAACGCAAATCGGTTGGCGACTGAAATGTCTATTAGAGTCGCCAAGCGATTTGCGTCTCTATGTCTATGAAATAAATGATATAGAATAAATGAAATCTGTCCAGACTGGTGATACCAGCCTGCTCATGGCCAGCATTAAGTGAGAAATCCCAATTAATATACAATTCCTTGCCACGGATGATGGGCGAATATATAGGTTTTGACTTTACGTAAAAATGTCTAGCTGGCAAATTTGGTGCCATTTGTGCAATAATAATTTACCCAAACCGGAAACCGAACTCGGATGTCACGATCGGCTAGTAACCGCGAAAACGACATGACTCAAAATATAAAGCTTAAACTATACTTTATATTATAAATATAAAGGTGTACCTAAGTGTTCCAATTTGACAGAAAAGGACAGAAAATATATCTCCAAAATCAATTGGAGTATGAGTTGGCCTGAAAAACAGATTTACGTTGACAGTCTTGTGATATCTGCACCAGTGAAAAGACAACGAGGCAGAAAAAAATCTGAGAGGAGTCTAGAAGAGCCCAGTCTTTAATCTATTATCTAAAATTTAGATAATAGATTAAAGTCGTTGATCTTGTCAACGACTAAGAGTTTGTAGAACAATGTTTCTTCATACTCTTTGCATTGGGAGATATAGTTATATTTATATAGTTAACTGATTAACGAAAAAATTAAAGTTATTATCCTTAAAATCTTTCGAAAAACCTGCTAAGTGCGGTAAATAAAGCGATTGCACCCAAAAAACCTGCTAAGTCATAAAAACACTTATAAGTTATAACTTATTAACAATAAAAAATTACTATGTAATTAATGTCTAATAGTGTAGAATATCCAAAAATACTCCAACTATATCTTTGGTTTTAACCTAAAATTGCAAAATTAAAATTTATTCAGTTTTATTTTTCTCCTGTAAATTTGGGTTAAAGTGAGTTAGCAGGTTTACACTCTTAGCCGACGATATGATATTTAGTGTTGATATTTGATGTTAATTATTAGCAAATTATTTTTCATGTAAACATTAATTGAACTTAGTATAATATTCCGGATTTATCGTAATATGTGTTATCAAACAACCCTTTAATAACTATGACTATAACTTTAGGATTAACACCGCAGTATGCAAGTGTTATGCAATTTGGAATCATTAAACTAAATGATAATAATAAATCCATCTTAAACTTACCATCAGTATTTCATCCAGCGTAATATTCTTTTCAAAAATATACTATTGCATATATACGACTACTCTCACTGACGTGTACGCTAGACTGGCTATAGGTACCAAAAATATGACTCCATGTAATTTATACCATTAAGGCGCAAAGAGCGTTAGTAAGTGTACTTGGTACTAACATTATGAACAACACTTATGACTTTTGATATTGATAGAAACTTTAAAGATCGTCTGAAATATAGTAATATATATATATTGCTATGTCTATACATGCATCTAATGAACAAGATTAAGTAGACGTGGTAAACATGAGTTTCTTATCTGATTGTCAGCATCCACAAATATCCTTAAAAATCGAAGTTATAATACAATTGCCCAATAATAAAACTGTAAAATTTATGTTAATATTACGCTAGATACTTTAAATTTTGATAACACGCATATCATCAAATATTCTCAAATAACAGCGTTTCGATTGGGTACAATAACAGCTGTGATTTTGTAAAGGGTAGCCAGTCCAGCGTGTAAATGTAGGATATCAGTGAATATTATCTTGTATTCAACTGATATCGTTCTGGTCTCGTGGCAAAAATTTCATTTATGTAGACGTGCAATCGTGACATCCTAGTTTCAATAGAATTGAAATGACTTGGCCGACGAAAAAGCCGTCAAAGTGTAACTGAGTTTTTCTGTAAGGTTATTCTATGTACCGAGTAGGCCAAGGGACCTAAAAGACTAGCTGCTAAAGGGAGTATTTTCATATTTATCATTTAAAAAAATTACTACTTTACGTACTTCGAGAAAATTCCGTGTCACGTACGTCGAAGGACTCTACGAACATTTGAACAACAGGCGCAAAGAACACCAAGGCCAAGACGAAGACATAACATTCGGAGGCGCATTTGCGACGCCATCAGTAGAGTCAAACGTGGATGTAATGCACGCCTGCCTACTCCTTCAGGAATATTTACGCGTTAGTTTTTGTATAATAATTTAATTGGTTTTATTTTAAATTTTACATATCCAAAAACATAGTTTGTAATCAGCTAGTTTTGTAATTCAGTAAGGTTCGCAATGATAAATTTAAAGCAGTCCTACACTAAGTCAATTTGTAGATCTGTCATATACGTATTCTAAAATGTTACATCTAAATAAACGATTCTATCAAGTGCAAAACAGCAACCGCTTTTGTTACCATCGTATCGTCAGTCGCCACTCGAGCACACGCTGTATTATATACTCAGGCGCGAGTAGGTCAAACACTAAGTACGATAACTGAAAACAGTAAGGTAACTTTGAATTATCTCGAGCAAGGAACTCGCGGGTTGCAAATGAGCAATATGAACGTCATTTGTCTCGCTAGCCGACGCTAGTTTGAGTAGGGCTCATCAAATATTAAGACAATTTAAAGTTTTATCAAGTTTAATAGTAACTCCATTCGTCTTTAGATTCTGGACAGTACGTGTAATTTAGCTAGAGCAGTTATAATCCAGACGACAGATATTTAAAGTCCGAACAAAGTAATGTAGACATTTACTTTTGCCAAGTAATGTGAACGCTGTTAACAAATTTTCTGCATTACAAACTAATAACATGATATTTATGCACTATATAATCACCACTAGTTACAATATGTTGCAGAAAAAGAATCACATGCTACCTAATGATTTTCAGTTGCCGAATGATATGATAATAATAGGGCGGGTCGATTTATACAATTACGAAGTGTTACCCCGCGCATTAATTATATTTTTTGAAAATGGTGACTATATTACGCCATACCTTAAAAACATAATATACATTTTAGAGTAATATTTATGCTTAAAATATGTATGAAAGATAATATTGATGATGATATTTATACACATAATGTTTTTTTTTATACAACTAAGGTGGCAAACAAGCATACGGCCTGCTGATGGTAAATGGTCACCGTAACCTATGGACGCCTGCAACACCAGAGGCATCACTAGCGCGTTGCCGACCCTTTAGGAAAGGAAGTGGGAAGGAGAAGGAGCGAAAAGGGGATAAGAGGGTGATTGGGCCTTTATCTCATATTACCGACAAAAAACAGCGATTCGGTACCAGCATGAGGAGTAATTATTTTTTTGCCTAAAGCACTGATCTAGTCGGAATACCCCAATGTAGCAAAATTCTAAGTTTAGTTAAGAATTCCACTGAACTTTACCTCTAGTAAATTAATGTATTTATTAAACAACATTGAAAATGCTTTTTAACTCATAGTTTTGTTTTTCTACAAGCGATAAGAAGATATTTCAGACACTTTCAATTGCAACTTATATCCTAACGCTCCTTTTTTATAATCACTTAGTCTATTACTACATTACGAAAATGATTATCCATCGGAAAAGTGACCAATAGTAACTTTTCGCAGAAAGAGGAATACCGTATCGTCTGAATGTTATCTATAAGGGCAGAATTAATATAATCTATGCCGTCATCAATGATACTATGTTGTACTGTAATTAGCCTTTTAAGAGTGCCTGTAAGCAAGCAGATTGACCCGAAAGGTCAATCAACATACAGATAAAACAAATGGCCCAGCATTGATACTAGCGAATACGAGCGCATACTCTGTCTATAAAATTTTTCTGTTTTAAAATGGCATAGATCTCGCGGTTTTGTCATCTTGAACTAATCCGTTTCCGTGTTATTGGTTTGTTTATTGATTATACAGCAAACGTATAGGAAGCCTCCATTTTGTCTTCTGTTATGAATTACATTAGATTTAGTGAAAAGAATTCCTGAGGTAGTTTTACTAGATGAAAGGTTCTTTTTAAATCATTACAGCCACCGGACTGGTCTTATTTTAAGCTATCAAGAATGATTATTAATATTAACATATAATTATAGTAATATTTATAACTCTGTAAATGTCGATGCTATCCTTGATTTGCGTTCAGGCTAAATCGCATAAGTGGATCACTAGTTTTACTTAGGTATTGCTTTCGAATTATTAAATAAGCACAGCCAAGTCTATGAACGACTGCAGGTCCTTTGCAAAAGAACTCTAGAGAAAATTTGTGATGGTAATAATAGATATAATATATTTATATATTTCATAATATATTCATTATTCCTTCTTTGCCAGCTAAACTAACATCAGTGGCAGTGCTACGTACGTACCGTGCCGTAATATGTATTGGTTATAGAGTTGTTAGATGAGAATTAATTACATTATTTTTATTAATGTCCTACTTAAATAATATCTAAAATAAGATCGCTAAAATATAGCTATGTTCGCTACGTATAACATTCAAAACGTCTGTCACAGATATATATATTTTTTTAATTGTGTTGTGTGCCTCTGTATATTACGCTCAGGCCGTTGTTTATAAGCCGATGCTTTATAAAAAATGTGCCAAACCGAGAAATAGTACAAATTTTGGCCTCATACACCTACGTCCTATGTCTCTAATATCAATATAATAATATCAGCCCTATTTATAAACTGTCTCACTTCTCGGCACTGAAACTCTTTTTAGTATGAGATGGGTTATAGCGGTTACCATGCTGGCCAAATGCGGGTTGCCTAATATCACATATCTTTGAGAATAATTTACTTAAAAAAGTTTAAACCAAATTACTTGAAATGTCCATTAAAATACAACATTTTAATGGATATATATATATATATATATATATATATATATATATATATATATATATATATATATATATATATATATATATATATATATATATATATATACAAATAATTACCAAATTCTATAAAATATATAATACTGGAAGATACCAAATATATCCATTATACGTAGATTTCGTAAATGTTCATGTATTCTACCATAGACTGGAATCAATTTATACTATCTTTTTTCCTGGGTTTAAATAAGAAAAGTCACATGTGATAATGAAATATATATATATATATATATATATATATGTATATATATATATATATATACACATATATATCTATCCTATAACGATTTTAAATTAGTAGATGTAATAAACGTAATGTCATACAAATTCTTATTGAAAATATGACTACAGTATTTTATTGCTAATACGGAAAAATATGAGCAATATTATGAATACCTACGTAGACAGAGGTGAATAAATTTTACGAGGCAGCCTTTCAAATTTCTTCGTTTATACGAGTAGATATAAATAAGTGTGAGTTGCAGGTCTGGCTACTAGTATCGATTTCCGCAAGGCTAAGCCCGGATGCCCTATCATTTCACTCATGTGCTTCTCTCAAAAGATCACTACATATTGCAACATCTATTTGCTAAAATATTGCACACTTCTTTTAGAAACGCTCGTTGGGTGGTCATCAATGAGATTTCCCAGGATAGTTTAAGAGTAAGGCGATAGTAGTACTTTATTAAAAAAAAGGAATGTACACGAAAGAGTAACTACGGCAGTAATGCTGTCATTTTATACGTATAGACAATTTTTTTACATTATTATCAATTGATTTTTCTGTGAGGCAAAATTTTGCACGTTATTATGGACGGTATGTGATAATGAATTATTTCTAATCCTTTAGACAGTACATATTACGCCCTTAAAGGTATATTATACAAACCATATTCATTTCAGCCATATGACATCCCTTGCATAAGACACATACTTCGAAATGACGAGGCCAACATGAATTGTACACTTTTTCGAATAATTTATTATAACTTTTAAACATTGATGTTGCATGCTATATCTTACTGGGATGCAGGCGAGTTATTAAATCACGTTTCGCTAAAAACAGGCGGTAGTAAACGTGTTCAGAGGCTGTTTTCTTTGCCTTCCTGTAACAACAACGTAACGTACCATGATCCAATAAACAGAATGTGTAAGGACTTCAATGATCACGCCAAGGAACCTGATATATATCATCAGACATACGGTCTATATCTGAACAAATGTAAGCATATAGTCCACTCCGACAATACCTCATAAATTACTGTGTTGAATTGTATGTATTTTTATAGTATTTTAAAGATATAAATGATAATTTAATTGTTTTGTTAGACTTAAGCTATAAATAATTTTTAAATTTAGGATACTTTATGTTTTTGTATAAAATTGTTTTGTTTTTCTTCTAAATTTCAATCAGACATTATTTTTAATTCAAAGTTTTGATTGATATAATATTAATTGTGATGTTAGCTACCTTTATGTTACGATTATTTATCAGATGTTGTGCACGACGATATCGGATTGCAAATTTACATTTATACTTTGAACTCTATTCACATTAAATAATTTGTAATCTGTAATTAAATAAATAAACAAATAAATAAATATAGGTATACATAATTCAGCAATGGTAATCAACGTGAAAATGCATATAGCATACTACCTTTAAGTATTTGACGTTTCGACCAGTACTTAAGCACCGGTTTTTAGGTTTTAATTTTGTTAAATAAATCTTAGGCAAGGATTGGTTAATATCCTGGGTGGTGGACCTGTGTGGATAAATATAAATACCTAATAACTAGACATTTGAATAATAGCCACCAAACTAGGTAATCTTAGCTCACTGTCCAATACAGTGACAAAGTATCATAGAGTCTACATATGTTTATACAAAGATACTATGGCAGTAAAACTTCAGTCACGACTAATATGCAATTAATATAATACGCCTATAAACCAGATACGGCCACGATCGAGCTTTGTCTATTAGCAAGTTAAGTTTCGTTTTATCTAAAGCGCTATGTTTCCAAGACCCGTTGTGATCTCGTGTCATAAACATGTATCATAATCGAGTAATAGTTCCGACTTTCGCATATCATTAACATATTTTTAGAACGTTTTACCCAAAATCTGAATATCGGTCAGTAAGTCTACTAATACTATTAAAAATACAATATGATATTACGGACATATATATTAACGTAGTATCAAAGTTCAATTATAACTAAGTTTTTGTAAAATGGGACAAAAATTTGTGTTATCTACAAATAGTTGTCCAGAGTCTAGGTGCTCTTTGTGTTATTTAATAAAAGTAAAGAATACAAGATATATGCCTAGAGTGGGATGGAGTGCTAAGTTAAAAAAAGCGACAAACATTTTTTATTAAACCATCTTTCTTTTAACTGCTATTTCCGTAAATAAATTGTAATTCTCACTATTAAATTTTAATCTTGCATATATTAATCGCGTTAGCTTGCTAACTGTATTCTTTATTTAACCTGAAATTACTCCACCATATTTTCTTGAACGTATGAAAATACGATGGAGGGAATTAACGTCTATGAAAACAAGGTTACTCTGCATTTATTTTCCTCTTTTGTCTGTAATTTTTCTCTGCTCTATCAGATTACAATCAAAGAACCATTTAAGTCAAGAAAAGCCGACTACGTTTCAATGAAATTGGAATTCATCAATTAGGTTGAAATCGTCTGATACTGTTTTGCTGGCAATATGCATAAATCTGTCATTTATCTTTTTACTGCCGTAATATTATATTATGAATAGGTTATAGGAGATTGTCAGGGTGAAATACAAGTCATGTATGTAGTCTCCTTCTATAAAAAGTTAAGCATAAAATCGAAGCACACATATATGTATGTATATATCTGTATCTAATTATAATATTGTTAAAAATGTTTTAAAGAATTGGATAAATACCTAACCAATTAATAAAAACTGTGTCCTTTACATCACTTGTCGATTTTAAATGCAGAGGTCAGATATTAGACAGTGATAAACATTCTAACAAAAAATGTTTTAGCTTCATAGCTCCTATATAGATCCTTCACATTAATATTGCTTGTTGATCCTTCACACTAATTTTATCTTATATTTCGTATGTACAGACATCGAACAGTTACAATTTTATTATATGTATAGAAAAGAAAAATCTTCTTCATACTAGGAGTTCTACCTACCAATGTAATTAAAAACAATATTTTAATATTAATTATTTAAATCGATGTAGCGCATAAGTCATATTATGGCACTAAATTAATTAGTCAACCTATATTGTTAGACTAAATTAAGTGATGTGCCAAATACCTGGTCACTTCCCTTTAATCAATAACTTTATTATTATCATACTTGAATTAACTGAATATGATAATATTCTCGTAGATAAATAGTAAGAATTAGGTTTAAAAAGAAATGTTTGAATTTATTTATTGAGGTCTACAATAAAACTAGTATCAGTCATACGTTCTCATATTAAAGATACATAGCTACTTAATACGTAAGATGCTAAAAGAAAATTCCCAGTTATATAATAGTAGGTTTAAATTTATTATACAGTTAATTTTGTAGGTTTTGATAGTACTTGTATGTAAATTATTGATTTAAATAAAATTTTATTAGCAAATTCTTTACAATAGTATAAATATTTTTATTAACTATACTTATTTATATTTACGATACATTTTGTATATAGTCACGCATCGACTAGATCGTCGAAAAATAACCGAAATAACAGATTTATGATTGAAATTTTCTAACAAATTGAAACGCTTTAAAATGTATAAATCGGATAACCCCTAAAAAGCAACATCATCAATAAAAAATGTTACTTATTGTTGTATCTATTTGACATTATATGAAACTTCTAGGATGGCATATATTTATCCAAAAATCCAGAACTGCGTCTCATTTAATAGCCTGGAAACCCTAACTTACTTACCGTAGGAACATTACAAGGTTCACTACAAAATTTGAAATTCCAGGTTCAATTGGCGATGCCCCTGGCCTGTCACTCTTTAAATAGCTTTTGATATGTACAGTATTGTCAGCTTTTTCAATGTTATTTTAAATTCAGGAGATGGATTGAACAGATACGTTTTACAACGCGAATATTTAGTTAATCAATAAGCCTGAGTAACCGTAATTCTGGTAAGAACTCAAATACATATACATATATGTCCCTTCCCATGACATCATAACACAAATTAATGTAGTGGGAATAACATGCCACTAAAAATATGGCACGAACTTGTCAAATTAGTAAATTTAATGGGCTAATTTCCGTTAAAATATTTGACATCATCGGCGATTACTTTTGAAGAGAGCCGTTCTAAAGTATCGTCACTTTACTACTGCATATTTAAATACATGTAAAATATTACTCAGTGTTTTGAATAATAAGTACTGTTTCTTACTGTTAATTTTATTATTAATAAATTAGATTTTACCCGGCGTTTATCTTAAACGCATAATGCCTTCTTTTTGGAACACAGAGTAAACATTAATTCGCATGTTTCTGCTACAAGTTTATCACATATTTAAAACATGCGTTGAGTTGAGTTGAGCATGCGTTCATCGCCCAAAGCTAACTTTGGGCGATGAACGCATGCTCATTTGATTGATCAGCATTTTGAACTTTTTCACTTTTAAAGACGGTATGCAGGCTACTAAGGAACGCTTCCTTAGTAGCACCTGCATATGGCAAAACGCGCGTCTTAGTGTGATCTTTAAAAGTTACTGTATAATAAAAAAGATAGTCTTTTTCGTCGCGAGAAGACGCATTCTTATTTTATCTATTACCTTAATCTACGAATTTGATCCAAGTTACAAGATATGTTAGTACTAATGAGATATGGAGTATAAATTTTACCAAGCATTATTAGGTAGATATAAACTCATCACAGCTCTGTGGTAAAATCACAAAGCATACATAATTAGATTTGGGTAACTATATATAGGTACCTTAGCTTAGAAAAATCATTTACACAAATAAATTTATTGATTAATTTAATTACCTTTGACAGTCAAATAGCAAATAGCATTCAGCATTAAGTTTAAAAAATATAAGCGTAACCCGTAACCTTTTAAATGTTACACGAGGATAATAAATAAATAAATTTGTTGTTTCACATTATACAAATGTACCATTTGTATTTATTTTGTGAATGTTTGAAAATGTTAATATTATCAATGAGCTGCAACTGAACGATAAATTTCTTATCAATATTAGTCTATGAGTCGCTCAAAATTTATTATGATACGTAGGTATACATATATTATAATCTGTAGCGTTTAATTCAACAATTGTAATACTGGTCCGTACAACATTGATCATAATCGGTGCTTCTTCTTCTTTTCGTTCCGATCTTACTTTTTTCATGATTTTTACAATCGAAGTTAGGTTAGAACCTAGCATATATGATAGCATACCATAGATTTAGTAGACCTGTATCACATTCAAGTATATCTTATAAGTAAATCTAAGTAAATCAATCTTAACTAGATAGCATTGAATTGATTGCAAGGGCATATTTAAAAAAAATATTGCCATAATGTAACACGGCAGAATACCTTTAAATAAGGCTTGGCTTATTTCCTTTGGCTTGGGATATTGCGAAGGCATTATTAGGCGATTATGTTCTATTAAATACTTAATTATTGGTATTGAACTAAGAGTTTGCCGTGACATATACCTACAAAATGGTGAACGGTGAACCAATATACAGTTTTTAAGTCTATACATTTTGGTACTGTTATCAAATTAGTCAATGAACGGAATCCCAATTCTCGTAATTAAAACTGTTTGTATTAGAGTTCCGATTCAGTCTAATAAATGTTAAATGTGAACTGAAATGCAATGTATTTTCACACTTGACATTTGTTTTAATTTAGAAGAAAATAATATGCAGTTTTTATGACACTGAGACTAGATCGGGACACTATTTTTAACAGATTTTATTACAAAAGTTTGCTCTCAGGTAACTTGTCTTAAATAAAACACGCCTACATTGAAAACCCAAACTTTTAGACAATATTTAAAAACGTAATATATTTTAATTGGTCACATGATATTAGTAATTATCACGTAGTATTTAATTTATTGTAATTGGACAATACGCGAGACAATGATTGCTCCATCTTGCCAACCATAAATGATTGAATTTATTTTTTATTTTTTCTATCATATTAAAGTTATCAATTAAAATTACATATTAATAAATGATTGAAATTGTTGAATTAACACCTCAATCTCGATACTTGATTGCTTGATATTGAAGTAAGTATTTTTAAGAGTTCCTATATCTGTACGTAACAAACGCCATAATAATAATTTATTTGGAAGTTAAATTTATCATTCTTATTCTGAATTTACAGTCATGAATTAAATAAGCAATTAACTACTCATAGCGACCTCTGTTGTCGCAAACATAAACAATGTATGCCACCAATTACGTCACAAACCGACAGATGGCGTTATAAAAAAGCTGTTCTGAGCCGCACTTAATAACAATAATATTTAGGTATTTAGTGCTCCAGTGACCCTCTGGAGAAGCCTTTGAAATCATTTCAACCAATAATTTTTCAAAATGGTTACCGAAGTTATTTTAACGGCTATTAACTTGTCGTTCGCACACGTCTTCGTAAAAGAAAAGTGTGAGGCTGATAATAAGGAATCAATAAAATAGACATGAATTCTAAACATAATCTTAAATGACATCTAAAAAGTTTTACGAAAATAATTACAATATATACATATGTAAATATTAAATTAAAAGTTTTATGTTATCGATCCTATACCAAATGAAAGATAATACATAGGTACCTAAAATAAACGTAATGAGAAACATATGTACAAATAGTAACATCTACTATATAATTGAGACCGGGGTTGAAATTTACATATACGATGATGAACCAGTATTGTGAGTATATACACATAACGCATCAGTGATTAGTGCAACAAGTCTTGTTCTATAAAACGGACCCTACCAACGGATCTCCTGCCCCATTATAGTAAATAGATAGTTGGCTAGGATAATATACGAATCGATATAATGTTCAGTGTGTCGATGCTAAGCGTATTCATCGGTGCCTTTCATCTGCTATAAATCTAGTATCAGAATACATTTCCACTTGACGTAAGTTCAAGTGGCAGAGTTATTGCTGCATTACATTTGTAAAAATAACAAATACATTCATCTAAATTCAAGGCCATCGATGCTGCTGGAATAAATAAAACTACAATGAAAATGGATGATGGTATGTACGAGGCAGTCACCAGATGACTCGTTCTGGGAAGCTCGAAGATATAAAATGCAGTAAATGATGCTTCTAATCACTAAAAAGCTTAATGTTTACACTACATACGCTTGTCAGGATTGATCACATCTAACTTACCGTATGATCATATCAATGGGAACTATTATCCAACTATCAATACGTGTATAGAGTTGACTGCCGCTCTATTTGATACACATTTCTGGTGAGAAACACAATCGATCAGTTAGAGTGATCCGTTAAGTTGTACCGTCTGCTGAACTACGGACATTATAAAATATTCATGTAATATCTAAGAAATATTTTGCTGCAGTTATGCCCTACCCCTATCAAACCAAATTCATTGTTTTCTTTTATATTCTATTGTCGCCCTTCGATTCTATTTACATTTATACAGAGAATGAACGACAATTGCTTTGAAACATCACGTTGTAATCATTACAGCATATAACATCAATACTTCTATGCACTTGATTTCCCTACTACGTATCCACAAGCCTATTTAGACTGTTAGTATTCAGTTAATAGTGAAACGAACGCAATTTACAGAAACCTACACCTTAAAAAAATTAAATAGCCGAGATTTTGCAACGCGATAACTCATTTGAGAATGACACCGATGCATCCGGCCTTTAAGGGCGGTGTCGAGTGTTTACGGCAATAACGAATTAGATAATAAATATAAGGACGTACATAAGCTTATGCACAACCTCGTCATGCACCTCATTCACTTTTTAAGCTCAGAATCAGAGCGCAAAAATGGGAAACGTCAAGTATTAGCACTGATGTCGTGCAGGGCGCGGCGTGCGTGTTGGCCCGGTCGGAGCGCGGCGCGGCACACACTAGGGCGGGCGGCGGACACGGCAGCGTTACGTCAGCGAGGGGCGCGGGCGGCAGGCAGCGAGCCGCGGGGCGGGGGCGAGGGGAGCCCCGCACTACTGCATCCTCCGAGCGCCTATCCTCGCCCGGCTCCGCTGAAAAACGTGACATATCTGCTCCGCGCCGACCGCACCTCGCCGCCCCGCCACCCCGCTGGCCGCGCGAGTCCCGCGCCCTCCATCTCTCTCCAAGGACCATCACTCACTCGTGGTCATTTTCTGTAGAAACTCAGTACGTTGATGCAATTACTGATACGGTTTTCACATTGAAACTAGTTTATTTGCTTTTAATTATTAGTTTATTTTTTAGAATATGAATATATCAAGTGCAAACATAGGTTTTTAGATAGAAATGGAACTTTATTATACGATATAAGTTTATTTCTGCATCTGCGCACGGCATGGAATTGGTGTTCTTTAGAGTGGAGAGCAACATACTGGAGTTGGTTCGTGAAAATTGACGAACTTTGCTAATGTATTTTTATAATCGACGTCTAACATGTCAGGTTGGGCAGTAGGTGGTGATTAAAATAAAAACAGCAGGCAGTTTTTATGATTTATTTTCTTTGAATAATAATAATAAAAAAACAAAATTTAAACTCTAAGAAAGAAATTCGGCATCCAGCAAAGATATAATTATGGAAAAATAATTGCTAGAATTTATAAATGTTAATTAACTTAATAATAAACTCTATTTAACGTAATTAAATTATGAGGTAGATGTTTTCAAATAGTCTTTCTTTAAAATCTTATAAATAACTACATTACAACTACTGCTATATAAAATGAAATGCAAAAAGACCCGTAGTGTATAATACCTCTACATCATTCTGTGTCTACCATCTTCTTCGTCTCTACCGTGATGACACACTGTCTACTTACTTCATTGTTACTATTTTGTTATTTCTTGAACGTACTCCTCAAATTAAATGTCTCCTTATTTATATTTATTTCAGCTCTACAATCGCCAGTTGTACTCGAGTGGAATTCGAATTAAAATCAAAACCAATATAAGTATATTGTTTGGTTTAAAATGTTTAAGTCCGATAAAACTATATTGTAATAATGTATCTGAACATAAATAAGATTTGAAATTTATTTACGTTATGTGTAGCATGTTTGTAGAAACAGAAGAGTTATCAAGATAGCCTATTTGATTAAAGTTTGTAGACACTGCTGTCCATTGAGGTGTAACGTGATGATATTTTGTTATACATTAACATGGCATGTTTATCTCTACAACAAAATTATTATGGTAATTATTCTAATAAACTAAAATTATAGATTCATTGGCTAAATACGCAGGCGGACTTTACATTAATTATTCCCTTAGAACGCCTTCAATTTTCACAAGTGTACGAGCAAACCCGTACATTTAGTAATGTTAAGTAAATTAGCTTGTGTTTGCATATTTTGTAATCATGCTCATATCTCATTCATATATTTTACTTGATATTTTTTTGTAAATAATTTTAATTAGTAGCAATAAAAGCATTGACCGGTTAACTTGACTACTCATTTAGCGAATCATCATCAAATTATAGTAAGGGTTACTACCCCTACGACAAGTAATTTGTCTTATTATACTATATGAATCATTCTTTTTGAATATAGGGAATATAATCTGTTTCAATATAAGTATAGGAATAACTTATGTATAATCGGTAGGTTTAATTTTTGTCATTCTTACACATAAGCAATATTTATTTAATAAACAAGCTATTTATTTTTAATGTTGCGGTAGGTGTAAATAATAAAAATAATTATTATCATATAATTATAGACGACAATATTATGTTCACAACGATACATCTCAGTGGCGCATGCTTGGTTCATATTGGTGGCGCTACAATAGTTGGCCCTATATTCTAAAACAAATACAGTAAGAAAAATCTTAACTATAATAACTAAATTATATTAATAACCATTGAGGTAGATTGATACTCCTTAATATTTAAATTAAAAGTTCCCCTAAAGTTATTTTGTGTGAAGAATCAAGTCTAAATTTATATTTAAGACATTGATACATTAATATTATAATTAGTTTTCTGCAATCACATGTTGGTTTTGTTTGTGTGTTAAGTAAGAAACATTTATTCTGTGGGTATACGTCGAAAGTTCAACGTTGATTCCTGCTTTTAAGTCTAGTATCATCAATTCTCATTATGGCTAACTCCATCTGAAGTATTTACGGCAGCATCTTCTCAGTAACACAACTGCTTCACAGTAAGGTGCAGGAGCTTCTAACTTTCTGTTCAACAAACAGTTTTGCTGAAAGAACGATAAAGATATTACCCGTATTTGAACAATTTAATGTCAACATGTTTCTACTTAGACTTACTTAACAGTAAAATATGTGAAATGTCTGATTGCAAGATTGATTAAGTACCGACATTTCAATCTAAACTTGATTTACTTAATTATGATTAGGCTTTTGAGCAAACGTAAACCGCAAATATTATACATGACAGAGTTATTCTTAAATACTCGTAGAAACGATATCTGTAGTGTGGTTTAGACAAACTCCAGATAAAATATTGCGTATGCTAAGGAAGTTATATATTTATAACTCACACTGAATCTACACTTAATTAAAATAATATTACAATTATTGCAACAATGTTAATTTGACTTTGGCACTTTAACTTCAACGTTTACATTGTATCTAGTATCTGTAAAATATACAAATAACCTTTTTGATATTTATTTTTCCTAATTTACCTTCGTCTAAGATTATATTTTAGAACTTACACTAAAGTCATACATCATATGTGGTGTCTGCAGAATCTACGTTACCTTAAAGGTTTTGTACTCTTAGTTTCCGTGATATATTATAAAACGGTAGTGCTTGAAGTTATAATACGATATTGTTCACGTGTTCCATTGCTAAGCGCATCTGGATCAATCCCTTCAATTTGCGTTTGGATCATTCGTGTTTCTCATAGCCAGTCATAATACTTCTACCTTAACTTTAAACTTATGAGCTATAATAATAACATAAAGTTTGTCATAATAGAATATAGCAACAAAATTAATAATAATAATATAAACACACACTTAACTTTGGATAAATACCAATATACGTAAAATAATTAAGATATTGACACTCGAACACATACAATTTGTACTTACGTTACGTTTGCAAACTTAGGTCGTACTATTACTATCATTAAAATTATTATGTAAAGTATATATTGTATAGTTTGTACTAGAATTATGGATTTGTACTGATCAGTCTTGTACTTTATTCTTTAGTTTATTGTAACTATATTGAGGTAGATGCGTTACTACTGTTAAAACTATCGTTACATCCATCGTTTAAATGTTTTATCTGGTAAACCTGCAAGTTCAAAGCATTAATTTGGAATGGAGTATCTAGACGGAAATAAGCTTTGTCTAAACTTATAAAAAAGTTACAACATAGTTAAAGTAAGAACGAGGAAATGCCCTAAGAAAGTCTACAAGTTTCGTGGGAATTTGGAATATTAGATGTATTTTGATGAAATTACGACTGCGGCGGGCTGTCCGCCTGATCCTGCGAGCTGCTCGAACTCTTGCACGGCTCGTTCTTCTTTTCAACCTACAATTATAATATTTATAAGAACTCTGTTATACCTGTAACTTAAAAATATTTACTTATAAATTATATTTTTGTTCGACTTATGTTTACCTATGTGAAGTTTTAAGATAAATAAGTATTTATTGCCAATACACATATAGCAGTATAACTACGTACATATACATATTTCCTTACGACGTTTATCATGTATATACCTGCCTCTATGGCGCAGCGGTAGTGAATACGACTGCTGTGCATGAGGTCTCGGGTTTGAATCCCAGATCGGGCCAATAAAAACGTATTGGGTTTTTCTGTTAAGAAATCTCAATACGAGCCCGGAGTTAGGAAGTTGGCGGTGTTAGACACCTCCGTACCTCGGAAAGCACGTAAAGCCGTTGGTCCTGCGCTTGATATCTCTCCGGTCGTGTCGGATTATCCGTCCCATCGGATCATGAGGGTTAGGGAACAGAGAGTGCACTTTTGTTTGCGCACGTACTTGTGCACTATAATATCTCCTGTGCAGATGGCCAGTATCCATTAAGATTGGCCGCCGTGACCAAAATTTGGTCTGAAGGACATTATTATTATTATTATCATATATGTGTAACGCTTATCTCTGTGGATATGTAGATATGCATTATATCCCCTTTGATTTGTTTAGCACATAATTATAATTACATAATTATATAAAGAGGTTAATTTGGATGTTAAATATTTTGATATAATTATTAGATTGCAAATAAAATAAAATGAATATGTTACCTTGATGGGACAGTCAGCAATAAGGTGATCCTCACTCTTGCAGTTGTGACATCTCTTTGGTTGTGGGCCGATGCTGCACTTAGCAGCTATGTGGTTAGCGAACTCACCGCAGTTATAACAGCTGGAAAGAACAACATAATTCTGTCTTAATATGTTCTATACCAAACACCGGATCATTCTCTTTAGCCAAGTTCGCTCACATTTCTAATACTTTTACCACTTTTTAAGACATCACCGACAAATAACTACATGCCCACATAACAGTAGACACTATTATGTAGGCTTTTCAATTTTAAGAGCTTTAATTTAATTCCTTAGAAAATAAATACTATTAATTACCACTAATTTAAATAAGTTGTACTTTTGTACGCACTTACATGATATACCACTAAAAACCAATTCAATTTTGTCATTTTAAAGTTGATGTATAAAACATAGTAGTCGGCTAACTATATTTCAAGTACGGGTTGTAAGGCCTTTTTTAAAGTTAGCATGAATTTAAGCTTTTTAAAAGACTTAAGAAATAATAAGTTAAATCATTAAATATAATACCTATCACATGAGTAATAAAAAATGTTTTGTGATATCTACTATTCTACGATATTACAATAGACGGATTACATTTACAGGTAAGGAAGGAACGGGTTAATAATTGACATTTATAGAGCATTGCAACTAATAACTATTCTTTGAAACCGATTATGCCATTTTAAAGTAAACCAGCTAAGCGTAAGTTAAACAGGTGGTATTAGTAGTATTCTATATGATAAATAATTTGTGTACCGATACTATTTTATTTTACAAAACTCTATAGCCATAAGTTAGATGTTGTTTGTCATGTTATCGTAGCCCTATACCAGTTGTCGGCAACCCGCGGCTCGCGAGCCGCATGCGGCTCTTTGACTCCTCGGCTGCGGCTCTTCAACGAAATGTTTAGTGCAGGCACGGAATTATACTTATTATCTTGCTTTATAAGTATGATACCAAATGTTATTTTATGTACTGTATGTTAAACTAAGACTTATTTAACAATGTCTTCTGCTAAAGCAAAGCTTAAGTTAAAAAATGGCTCTTTGAATAGATTTCAGCTACTAGGTTGCCGACCACTGCCCTATACTATTTAGAGTAGAGTATACGTCATGTTTGTAGATATATTGTACAAAATAAGGTATGGTATTCGGGGGTATCTCAATATTCATATGTCTTTAGCCAAGATATCTTCTTTTTTTTACTTTCTTCGCCGTTTCATTCTTTCTTTTAAATATTTCTAATGGTATACTTTGAAATCAAACGATATTTATTGCAGTTAATTAAAAAGGAATAGTTTTAATACTTTATAACTATTTCGATTTACATTTTCCTCTATGTTTCGGTTACTTTCAGTTTTGGTTTGAAAAAACAACCTAAATCTATCATTACACCACCGTAAAGACATGTCAACATTCTGAAAGCATTTTTAGTATGACTTTTCTCGTTTATCTTTTAAAAAATCCAACTTACTTTTGAAAATGGATTTTTTGGGTCCATTGGGTCCAATGGGTCCAGTATGGCGATACGGGTAACCGTATCGCCATACTGGACCCATACGTGTTGCAAGTCAACCATGTAACATATAAGTAACATGGGAAACTAGAAATCGCGTACTCAAGCAGAAAATGTGTCAGATTTGGTGATAGTTTATTGTTGTCTTTATTTCAGAATAAAATATCAACAAATCTGTCGTAGGTAGGTTTATTTAAATATTTCCTTGTATCCCTAATGTGACTAACGTGCATACGTTTTATAAAAAAATATCTTCTTTCATTTAAAAGCACTTGAGGCATCACGATCACTTTTTACATTGATTGATACTTAAAAGTTCTCACAATTTCGTTCTTAATGAATTTAAATTACTTTTCCATGTAATGATTGAATAAGTTATTGAAATTATCTTCTTTACAATAACAGTATCAACTTCAATATTAGACTTAATATCAGAAACAATAAAACAAAAGCTAACTAGTAGGTAAATCATATTTAAAATATTCGTTTTTATAGTGTACAGATTCAATATTTGTAAAAATATTGACATACGTCACCTTAAGCATTATTTTGTTTAATACAGGAGTTCTAACATGATAAAGCAACTTTTATTATTGGATTCGATGTTTAAAAGTAAACATGATTTTTTGCATCTACCTACTCTAAAAAAACATATTAATGTATACATACAATAATTGTACTATTTACTTTATAAAACCTTACTATATTCTACTACATATAAAACTGTACACTTTATAAAACATATTACTTACCAGATTAACACTTTAAAACGAAAGCTAGAATCCGTCCATATTGTCTAACAATAGAAGTCTCAATAAACATTTACAAGAAAAAAAGAATCATCAAAAAAAAAAGAAATACAGTCGAATTGAGAACCTCCTCCTTTTTTTGAAGTCGGTTAAAAATCGGTTTACCCAGTCGAAAGTTATGAGGTAAGAAACATAAAAAAAAATACAGACGAATTGAGTACCTCCTCCTTTTTTTGAAATCGGTTAAAAATTAATAATCCTTGGTAGCATTGTAAC
Source organism: Catocala sponsa (assembly GCA_963564715.1). Lineage (NCBI taxonomy): Eukaryota > Metazoa > Arthropoda > Insecta > Lepidoptera > Erebidae > Catocala > Catocala sponsa. The sequence goes on along the minus strand of OY751330.1, from coordinate 15,957,083 downwards.
GTTAACTTTCCCATGCTTAGATAATGCGATAACCTCTATCTAACTATGTGACACGGCAACAAGTAATCAGATAGTTACAAATCTAACATGACGGCGTTATTTATTAGTAATATGACACGAGTCCACTGTGTACTATCGAGTTATTGCAGTCTCTTCATGCTGTTATTATAATATTATTTTACAACAGTGCGATGTGAGTTGAACGCTGATTAACATGTATTATTTCACCGAGCCGAACTCACAAATATTTTGCCAATGTTTGCCCACGGCAATTAAAACCAAATTTAATGGCAGCTCTGTTAAATTGAATTAGTTATGCTTTGATTGTTATTTTATAAAATTGCTTCACTTATTTCATTTTCAATTTTAAAAATATAAAGCTGAGAAATGTTTTAATGGCTTAAATATTGCCATACAACTGACTCTCAATATGAACAGGTATGTGAACACAAAGCTGTTTTCCTTGATTCCCTCATAAAATGCTGTTAGAATTAGCAAATATTCCTAAAACTTATTTACATTTTGTTTTAAATAATATATACGAAAAGTAGAAGCTTTAAAGTTACAAATGTTCTGTAACAAATACATAGATTTTCTCTCTTATTTGACTGCGAGTGGTCTAAACGAGACATCATTATCCGACGCGATTCATTTATTGACTTGTAACACGAGCCATGATGTCGTCTGGCCCATAACGCTGATAAATTAAGTACATACTTAGTAACATCGCAATATTGGTAATATATTTTCTACTAATTAAGTTTTGATATTGTTGAAACTGGTGAATTAATGACGAAAGCATTGCCATTAGATCGCTAGAATCTTTACAGCCATATTCATTTCTTCTCTTTTCTGTAGGTGCTAGGTTATACCCTATCCTCATGTAATTATTGCATCATGTTTATGAATTCAAATAGATTGTTTATGACCGACACTATCTTTTCGCTAATAATGTTTACCGTATCTTTCTGAACCGTTTTTTGGAGAGCGGTCTTCGATGCGAGCCTTGGCAGTCCACGGACGAGGGTCCGGACACACGTGTTGCTTCCAGCCCTTTATCTGACTCTTTGCACTCAAATTCCACTTCCTCTTCGTCGCCCAACGATCGGAATCCTGGCATCTGAATGACACTCTGAAAAAACAAAGAAATGTGTGTCAAAATACCTCGAAAAGCTTACTTTTCACCAAAAAACATATCACATACTTTTATGCATAGGTAATTTCTTCATTATCATACTATACGTACAAACAACTTAGTTTATTTAAATTATCATTTTTTGTCTATTTATAATTTCTAATACGATCCAGGGAGAAAAATAATAATTATTTCATTATAATCGGTTCAGTAGCTATTAAATTATTTATGTATAGAAAATTTGAAATATTCATTCGTTAGGTAGCAACACTGCGGGCGGTCCGCTAGTTCAGTATAAAAATAACAACTTCACGCTAACTATTATTATTTGACTCGGGATCCCTTCAAGCACAAATGGGCTATAAATTTACTTATCACTTATTAGAAAAAATCAACGTTATCGGCATCCAGTAACATAGTCTTGACCTAATATAAGTTTTACAGCTAACGTCGCTGCAGCCGAACGAAGTACAAGTTTGGTGGCGCAAATGTATAGAAAAACATCCGGCCTTGATAAGCCGAACAAACAAATAAGCGCACTATCGGGTCAACCGCTAGATACGATACAATATTTTTTCTGAATAGTTTTAAACTATTGTAGAGAACGATTTGATCAATTGCGTTCTTGTTTTAAAACTTGTTTCAGCGCGGTATTGAGTATCGAAATGGAAGCAGCAACGTGCAATAACGTGGAATAAAATGATAACAATCACCTGGTGCACGAAAACATCTTGCCCGCCGTCGTCAGGGGTAATGAACCCCCAGCCCTTCGCAACGTTGAACCACTTGCATCGTCCGCGGCGCGTCACCCCTGTGACGGCGCTGCCACTCGCGCCCGCTGCACCTGCAAATAATATGTTCACTTTGTTATTATCGCTTCGCCAGCGCCCGCCACCCGCCGCCGCGCCGCTACCAGCGCATACGCATACACGCTGTATTAAACACCCACTGCTCACCATGTGTTAGCGTGCGTTCGCACAACAGGGCCCTTTTTACCTGTTACGGAATCTACCAAATAATTGAATTTGTATCAAAATTGTACGGTTTAATTCCTTCACTCGCTGCTTGTTGCCAGCGTATAGCTTTAAAGACACATAAATATTTACAACCCCCTGTACGTTTTTCAAATTAACGATCCCGATGCGAAGCCTAAGATAAATACTTTTGTAATATTGTTAGTACAAACATATGTGATTTAAATACGTGTGTATATGATCGATACGAAATTAAACGTATTGTTAAAATTGTATTGCATTTTGCATCACCATCACTATTCGTTTAAAAGAATCACATATATTCAGTATATTTACTCTGGCGTCTTTTCATTCTAACTTTACCTAGCTCTCTAATCCTTTGAATACAACTATAATAATATATATGCATATAAAAATCGTTTTGAGTGAGTTGTACATATGTATAAACAAAGCCTATTTTAGTTCATTGCTGAACATGGTTTGCGGCGAAATAGTGCCACTACAACCGGTTGTACCCTTGCTCAAGCATTTTATTTCAGCTGCTATGCATGTTACAAATTATATGTATACACCTTAGATATATCAGTATCCCATACGAGCAAAACACACTAAAGTACTATCAAGTTTATCTGAAAATAAACATACCGGTATTGCATTAACATATTTTTATTGAATTAAAATATAATAAATAATTCACTATGTAATAGTTAAATTGCATTAAGCTGGCACCCAGACCCTTGCTTCTAAATGCATGCGTAGACATTTTAACGTTCGTAAATCTATTAGCAAAAGATAAGGGCCTACAACTGGACTAAGAAAGGGTACACTGTTCCCCTTATCGGGCACCAACACAAAAAACAACGTGGGAACCAAATGAAATAAAAGACACCTCCTTTTAACACTATAGCTATTAATTGTATAACTATTTAGGCATATTAAATTTCAACTACGTTAGCATAAAGTATTATTTTGAATGGTAGAGTTGTAGAATCGTAGTGGATCAGCTATCGTCAAATATCAGTTGTAGCGATGACTAATATAACGGCGCTTCCTTGAAAATAATGTGACTAACATGTTTAGGAGAAAAATCCGGAAATACTTTGAATGACAAACACCGAGCCTCAACACGCCGTTTATTACTAACCACTTTTTTATTTCCAAGAAAGTATTCATCACCTTACTTATCTCTAAACACCCAATTTGTATTTTGGTAATGTTGTAGAAACTTGCACATGATTTACATCTTTAAGTTAATGCGCATTTTATTTAAACTCAATATGTCATCAACTCGAATGATTATTATTGGTAAACAATCCTAAAGACGGGCCACTATAAATTACGAGTGGAATCTAGACCATAACATACAAGATTTAAATAAAACAAGCTCAAAGTTCTCACGACGCTCTCACATCAATCGAGCGTTAGTATCGTGGAGGCTTACTCAAACGTTAGTTATATGAGAATTTATTGGTGGTTTGCTAATTCGATATACATTTCCATGTGTTGGTATGTAAGCTAAGCATATTATTTCGGGCGGCGTCAGCGGTAAAAGCGTGCTGGCAGGCACACGTGGCGACGGTGGCGGGGACTGGAAGAATGTTCGGTATTTAGGTTGAGTTTCTGGTACCTTTTTCATTCATTGCCGTAACACTGCACCTAGCCGGCCGGGCGGCCGCGGCCACGTCGGCGCGCCGGTCTCACCTTGCGCCCCGTACTCAATATTTATTATTCCCTATCCCACATTAATGAGAGAGCTCTGGGACCTGTTTCTAAATTACATGGGATCGATTTTAACATGTATCATACATATAAATAAAATTCAATACGTAGCGGTGTCGCCGTCGTCGCTTAGTTATCGTGGATACCAAAACAAACTAGTATGTTGGCTATCCGCCGTTAACGAAGAAAAATTCCTTTGAAGACTTGTTTTTTCTGTTTCTATTTAAATATTTATAAAAGTGAACACAATGTTAACATACGAAAAGGATAAATATTTTTAAAGGCTTTTAGTGATGTAGTAAAATTCATTCAAGAATTTACGATTTTCTGTAAGTTCCTTCTTATCATAAAGCTCATTCTCAATGAAAGCATACACCCAACAATTTTTATATATTATACTTAATTGACTTGACTTCTTATTTAAGTAGACTAGACTAGATGACTAGAGATAGATTAGATTTAGGTACTATAAAATAAATAAAGATTACGTGGACAATAATTATGATAGATGTTAAAATATATTTATTGAAGGCTACAGATCGAATAAAATAAAAATAATTTTTAATTTAAATGTAGGTACTATTGCAGGATTTCGACATTATTTTGATTGTAATTATGCACTAATCCGCAAAGGTATATTACCTAAGCACGCTTAAGATTGATGTAACATGTTCTATGAACGTTCGTAGATGTATGTATGTACATACAAGAGAAGGCTTTGCAATATAATTCGGCAAATATTTAGATATGTAACCAAACTAATTCAGTATGTCAGCGTTTTTGTATGGTTGAAATTATTGTTTTACCAAAATACCGGCAAACAAGTCGTATTGGAGGATTCAAAATACTTAACTTTCATCCATGATTTGTTTTGGAAAAATAAACACACTGTATAATGCGATACATGGACGTGTATTCTATGACGTAGTGTTAGTGTAAAAAAGTGAATCAAGGTACGATGTTATTATAATATTTTGTGCAGTTCGGCAATGCAAAAGTGCGGTACCAGCACAACGCCTAAGGCGGAGGCGGCGCGGGCGGTACGAACTAGGAGCATGTTATTTATATGCGCGTGTATGTACCAAGTGTGGTAGCAGCACTTACGGCGCATCCGACTCGTGTACTATGTGCCTGTTTTGTAGTTTTGTTTACTCAGCATGGTGCGCGTGAGCGGCCGCCCCGCGACCACGCCCGCGCCCCGCACGCGCCCGCGCGCCCGCAACTACGCACATTCCACGCTACACCTCTACATGCGCCGGAATTTCTATGCAGCAGATGCATTACACACTAAATTCATCTAATGCAACACTCACTTGTCTCTTCAAATATTTAACCATTACTTTACCTCTGTTACTACATATCAAGTTACCCTCAAAACTGTTGTGTAAGGAACTGCCGATTATAGTGTCCCAGTTTCGACTAAATATAACGAAAAATATGTTAACATCTCTACATTTATAACAAAACACGAGATAGAAATCGTGACGTTTCTGGTTTATTGTCAGTTCCTAAAGCTATTAGGTACACTATTTTTAAACTGGAATTTAAATTTAAGCTCGTGGTATTTTAAAAGCAGGAAGGGGAAATTCTACGCATATTTTAAGTCGAACATTTACTGCTCGCGCGCACCCCCTTGTCTTATTATAATAATTTACATAGACAGTGTGTTAGAACGGTGGCCCCTTGAGCTTTCTCTGTTTACACTCGTTTAGACTATTTACATCTAGGGTACCTAGAGACTGAGCACTAGTTTACCTCGACTTAAGTACAAACGTTACTGATAAACATTACTCACATGCCATAGCAAATGTTTAAAATACACCAATAACCTTTTCATTCATTAGTTTAATATGTTAAAGGATAACGAGCATGAATGAAATTGAATTTTGGTCAATAAACGAACACGTGTTGACCCACGCATGTGTCGTAAGAGTTCATTTGTATTACGTATATTTTATCAAATACATATATTATACTAATATTATGTTATGCTATTATTATTGTAATAATTGTAAAACTCCTAAGTGTTGTAAACAGACATATCTTGTTATGGTCATGGACAGACCTACTCAGCTCGCATATTTCCCGCTACAACTAGGAATCTTTAAGAATGTCATCGACCCACGTGGTCGAGCGGCGGGCGCAACTAACACACGTAAAAATAATATTGTAATACTTGTTGTAGCTTGTAGTACTCGAGGTGGATGTGGCCAGCGCTCGATGGATGCGGGTCGATGTTTTGTATCAACGTTGAGAATGTGACATATCAGATGCAGCGCAGTGGTGACGTGCGCCTGCGCTGCGTGGGTGTCACTAACGTTTATTTATTATTATAGCTTAATCCAAACAGATTGCCGTTTTCCTAAATAATTCCACAGACATAGAAAACAAAACCATCGTGATATTATCAAACGGAATAAATTCTTTGACAATTTTAGAAACGATATACTTATAGATAATTATATGTATTTATGTTATCCAAATCGTAAAATCATTGATTTTATATTTTATTTAACCGTTGAATAATATATCCTATGAACGATAAACAGCAAAATGTTTGATCAACATTTTTTATAGCAAATGGTTATAAATCGTAATTGTAAAAGTCACTCATGGCTTGAACGGTACGTGTGTCACACATTATGGGTATTACTATCGTAAACAAAACGCATACCAATATGATTGCGGGACGCATGTCCAGCAAACAAATAGCTTGCCCTACAACATTGTGCCATTCACTACTTTTTGCTGTTATCAATCGTAAGTATGGAATTTGAACGTGAATCATCGTCAAGTGGCGCTTGTACTTTGGTATCTTGAACTAGGAGGGAAAGAGACAGCCGAATGTACCACCATTCGGATTTAATTGACTGGTTACGAACTCGGACCCTGCCGTAGGGACGTCACGTCACTTTACATCGACTTTCTAAAAATTCCGGATGGTTCTTCAATAACTCTCTATGATAATTCCTCTTTGGAATACCGCCCGCACGATATTTGTGTTTATGAAATACACGTGTATAAATTGACAATTTACAATAATACATATATTACTATCCGCGTTATAGTATAAGTTACAGAAACAAAATTATTGAGTAGTTATTTTTAAATGATAGCAAAGACAAACCCCAAATTTATATTCAGATTTCCGTCGTCACAGTAATCATACTATATCGTTGGGAACGTAAACACAATTCTAATCGGCATAATATATCGATAGTGCGTTCATCACTACAACTCCAGCTCTGGTATGTCGACGACAAAAACACGTAGTGCAGGAGGAGTGGGGAGCGAGATTAAGGTCCTTCTAAAATGCAGTCGGCTTACCAAAGCACATTCAAGCTTTAATCACTCACAGAGATACATATAAATAGAAAGTATTTTGGTACTATTAAGCTTATAACAGTATTCATAGGGTCGAAAACTGCGCAACGATGGCGCCAAGTCGCACCAGCACGCATGCGAGCAACTAAAACGGTATCGCAGGAATAGTAAACAATTAACAGCTCGATGCGTAGACCTTGTTTGATAAAATGTTCACGTCACATGGCTCCAATTCAATATTTGTTACTCTGGTCGCACAAGGACTGCTAGTACTTCCATTCATGAATATTATGTACGTATCTATTACGTATTCAATTCACTACGCGGTACAATTAATTACTATGTTCTAACCGTACTTCATAAAATACGAATAATAGTACATATCATAAAAAATATAAAATATTGCGTATAACATGACGTCATACCATACAAGACATTCTCTAATTAGGAAGTACGAATTTATAATTAAGTATATCTTGTTGTTGATCAACGTTATACCCAGTAAACATGGCACACATATGTGTGACATCAGTAAAACGAGACTCTATTAACCTCAATTTGAATAATTTCAATGATGAACTGTTTGTGATTGCCTCCCTGGGCACTACGTACAACACATCCGTTCGATAAGGGCCATGCTAAGTTCCAACACATGCAATAGCTTTTAACATCACTTCAGTGACTTTCTTCTCTACCGCTGATGTTTGCTTTGTATAGTATACAAACTTAAATACAAAAAATATATAATAGGTAAATATTTTAATACTAACAAATAAATAGTCTTGAGTAGCTACTTACTCGAAGAGGGAACTGCATTTCCGCCTTCCCTCCCGCTCATGGTAACTAAATTATCAACTGGCACCACAAATATCACCTCTTCGTAACATACATCCTTTGCTTGAAAAAGGCACGTTTTTTTATGATAAGTTCATTTACCTCTACACGTTTAAAAACTTATTAACTATCAAAATGTGTTAAGTGCATGAGAGCGGACGCGCGTGCGCGCGAAGCGACCAGCGACGCGTACGCAGGTCGACTGCATCGAAAATGAGTGACAGTGGTGCGGAGTCGACGCCGCGGTGATGCGGTCGGTCCCTTCCCGGATATCGCCAAGCAAGTAGTTTTTAAAATAGAGAAGCTAACGAAACGTGTACACCGCCCGAAAGCGCCGGCCGCTTTACCCCAACCCAAAATGTGTCACTTGTTGGCGCGGCGGCGGCGCAGCGCGCAGCGTGGAGAGCACTCATTCCCTGTCGCCGCCAACAGAAACGAGCGCGCCACAGGGTGAACGGCACCAACTACCTACCACATATTGCTAACAAACACCCAACAACATCTTCAATCTTCACAAAAAATTCTATAGAAGCCGCGTACTGCGAAGGAATCTATTGGGGATGGCCAACTTTCCAAATCCTTTTGTTTTTATACTATACTAAGTTGAGTTGTTTTTTTATAAAGCTGTTTTCGAAATTGTAGATCGTTGGTTTTACTATAATGTAACTTAAATCAGTGTTCGAGAAAAAGTTACGGCTACATTATTTGAATTTATGCACTAATTTAAAAATTTTGTCACAAGCTATAACTTAACGCAATAACTCTTACTATCTATAAGAATAGAGATAATTATAAATAGAGATAAAAAAGATAATTACAAAATATATACTACCAAGTTCTAAAATATTTTAATGTTTAGTTTAGAATAAGACTTTCACTGATATTGAACACACAGAATTAACTATCATGAAAAATATTCTAAATAACGACATGAAAATGTATAATGCAATGTATTATTCACTCGCACACGAATATTTTCTATTAATAAACTGTCATTAAAAACTATCAAAAAGTAAATTACTTACAAGAAATAAAAATATTGCGCATATCAGACGACTAACATTATATCTACGCATTACGTTATTATTCGTCTTAAAGACGTAGAGTCATATTTAATTCAACACCAAGAACCAAACAAAAGTAACTTTTAATTTAGAATGCATACAAAATCACTAACTAAACTACTAAAAGCCTAAAAACAGCCACAGTGACAGAATGCGCTAAAAACCCTCTAAAAATAGATCTTTTGAAACACTGAGTTTAAAGAAAAAGCAGGCTCATTTGTTAGGATAATACAAGATAAAAATTATAAAAGGAAACTTACAATCTTTAATAAGCCTTTGGGTAATGAAGTTGTTGTAATATTAGTAAACAACCATGTTTCTCTTATACTACCTATTTAATATGAAAAAATCAAGCGCGTATCAAACAGTGTGTGTCGCTATAGTCTTTGGAAGACTACCTTTAAATGGAATGTAGAGTTCGCGTCCAAGTTTAGGTCGTGCATTAAATCGAAATATTCGGTCCTGTTGGAACCAGAACTGAACAGAATTAGTTTTATTGAATAAGGCCGCAAACTGTGTCAAATATCACAGATAATTTTATTCTGTCTAAAATTTATACGAATGAAGAATGCGCACAAACAACCAGGAGTGAAACTGCCTTCGAGTATTCAATTACGTAACAGTTGAGGCATCCACGCATGTTGAGTATAAAAGTAATATCAACAACATACAAACTCTCTCAAAGAATTAGATTACTCTAGAGTTATAGAATTATTTACATTATGTTCAAGCGTGCAAAATTTGCATTTTGTTTAGTTAAGATTCTTAAAAAATAAAATATAACATACAAGTTAGCGGTTATTTCTCATTTTGTTTAGATACCTACATACATTACGTTCTGTGAATGAAAACTGGGGTGTAACAAAGCTACAAATAACACACATCGTTTTAAGAGTGAAAGTAATAAGGAATACTCCTAGGCATAACAATCAGAATTTTGTATAAACAAAGATCAATTAATGACTTTACCTTCACCATACTCTCTAAATTTCTATTAAATTCATTGCTAAATTTTTTTTTATTTCATACTAGTTACGATTTCATATCAGTTTTCTTCATTGCGAATATGGATCAGAATTAGCAAAATTTTAAACCGCTCGAAGGAGCCCCTTTAAAAACGTCATTTTCTGACGACCTGACCGGCCGGATCTATTGTTGTTGATCTAATCCACATATGATTATGCACCAAAAATATTGGACAATAGGCCGCTCGCAGGAAAAACAAGTTTTGGAAATAATATAACTCGACCAATTGTCATATTCACTTTCTCTGCTCTTTTCACCCTTACTTAAAGCTTGTTACAATTTTTAATTTCTATGTCATGATGTAAATTTAAACTAGGTAGCTGATTAATCGATTGTTATTCCCTTCTCAGAAATATGAGTCATTCATAACATAATGTAGAAAAATTGGTTAATAAACTTGATGAATAATAATTTGTATAATTATCTAAGGGCTAGCTGTGGGTTATCGACCTTGAAATGATATCTATACGGTTGCATATATCTATCTCTGATCTTTCTGCCTACAATAAAGGTCAATCAAATACGAAGTATAAACTTGAATGAAATATTAACAATTCAAATGGTTCTCACATAGTGGTGGAGGCATTTTATCTATTCAGTAATAGGTACAACGACGCTAAAGTAACCTGAAAATTACATTAAAGAAACTTAAAAAAATAGAAAATCTAAGTGAAACTGATTTACTTTTAAAAATTATTTATATAAGATATCCGGATAAAAAGAATATTGCATATATTTTTGTCTAGATCGTTAATTTCATAGTATAAAATGACATTGAGAGTCCTCTGGCGCTTAACCATGATAAAAGTATAAGCGGTGGTGCTCGCCGAAATTCCGTAGTTCATCAAGTTAGCCGTAGATGGCAGCGTCATAGTTAGCTTCATACTGCCATCTATTTTTATTTGTAAGAACTTTAAACCCAAAGCAAGCGTAAAAAGGGTCGCCGCCCGTGCTCGCAAACTCGTTTCACTGTGAAATTTCTAATAGAGGCGTTTCCGTGAGGGGTGGTGCCTATAACAACCCCAAATGTATGAATGGACGGATTTTGTTTATTTTCCATTTATTAAATTTGATACCTACAGCTATTTGAATAAAAAAATCTATCATGCCTTGTACTATGTAATATGGACCCATAAGCAGTGTAACTAATAAAATATCATCCTTTGAAAAAATTAAATTATATTAAAATAATTACAAAAACGGAAAGTGCATAAATATAAGGATTTGCAGCCTAACAAATTCTCCTTAACTCTCGCCCTAAAATCTACTTATGTACAGACGCAACGCGCCGGTACTAACAACATGACAAAAAATACTAAAGATTAAATTAATAATTCCTATGTATCTACCAAAAGTTCATCATTGACGTATACCTACAAAGTTTCATACGTCTTAACCAGTTATCAAAACATTTGTATATGCTGCATCAGATACCTCTTCTTCTGCCTTCTAAAAACAATTAGTGCATCTGCCGGTGATAAAATTGATTTCCATCAAGTTTTCTTTTATTTGGGTAACTAATCACAGTCAACTATAACAGTCTGCTGTCCAGTAAAACTCTTGTTTTGTTTGCCAAGAACGCAGGCGCATTATTGTGCCGCAACAGCAAAGCACTAAGGCCCGTTTTTAATCGTTAACTACTTACAGCAGTAAACTTTTTTGACAAGTATGTGGTATCATATCATTTAACTTTGATACTTTTCCGATCCGGTAAAAGTAGCGACACAAAACCAGCGATTAAAATTTTGCCCGCATTTCTTCATCCTTTAGTGGGAGTTGATTCATTGTGAAACAGCCCAACACAATGACCCTTCGTTTCTGGATCCTACTGATAAATTCAAGATTAATCACCCAAATAACGATTTCATAAACGCATCAAATTTTGTTACTTATTCATTTTGTACATATATAATTTATCTATTTTCTTAAATATTTTTGTCACTTCCAATACTTTTTCTGCTGAAACAACAGTTAAAGGCCAGCTCCTTTTTACAAGCTTTTATTTAGGTTCACCTGTCCCGATGTTTGTCATCAAATCTTGCAAATTAATTTTGATCCACTTCCCGGTTACCGATTGAGCTAAAATTTTGCATACATGTGTAAATCGCGTGACAATTCAATATTATGATGACATGGTGCTGATCTGATGATGGAGCTGGAAGGTGGCCATAGAAATTTCGCAATGAAACGACACAACCTCATCGAGTTTAGGCTCGTTTGAATTGTCTTGACGAGTAATTTGTCTTTCAATGGTAACCAGGGTCTGATGATAGAACTGGAAGGCGGTCATAGGAACTCTGTAAGGAAACGGCGCAACCCTATCGAGTTTCGGCTCGTTTGATTCGTCTTGACGAGTACTTTGTTTTTAGATGGTTACCAGGGTCTGATCTGATGATGTAGCTGGAAGGTGGTCATAGGAACTCAGTAAAGAATCGACGCAATCCCATCGAGACTCGGCTCGTTTGATTCGTCTTGACGAGTATTTTGGTGCTAGATGGTAACCAGGGTCTGATGATGGAGCTGGAAGATGGCCATAGGAACTCAGTAATTAAACAACATAACCCCATCGAGTATGAGCTCGTTTTTTGCTAATAGAAAGCGGCTCTATTCCTGAGTAACATAGACTACGATGTAATGATATGCCATGCGAGCAAATCCTCCGGTGGAAGCTATAGTAAAATGTATATAATATAAGCTCGTTAAAAGTCACCGTTACCTCGTATAACATTTCTTATAGGTAAGTCTATCAGATAGTTTAGACTTAGGAGCCTGAAACATTCATATTCATAATAAACTAGTCAACTGTAGAATGTACAGCTTACTTACTCATGTATATATTTACTATGTATGTATGTCGCATATTTAGATGTAGCGAGATATTAACAAATTAAATAAGAGTTTTTATATTTTTCTTATCAAGTTTAAATTATTATTTTTAAATTTTTAGTTCTTTTTATTAACAGGAACATAATAAAAACTTGTTTTTAAAAAGATTTTCTTTTAATTTTATTTTTCTTCCATTTAAGTATCTCGATGCTTTTAAATTCTCGAAAGCAGCAAGCAGACACTTTAACCGCCATTTAAAAGTCTATCACGAAATGATTTTCAGGTAATGTCAATAGAAATTGAATAAATTCATCGCACAAAAACATTATCGGCGCAGGGCTGGGTGCATGGTAGTGCCAAGACGAGCCAAGCGAAACTCAAGGGCAGTACCTACCTTTTCTCGAAGCACTTCGTAGTTTTTTTGAACTCTCATAACTTGGGTTTGGATTATACCAGATAAATAAAATTCTCGTGATATGATGCCAAAAGTAGACTTAATAAACATAATATAAAGATTCAATTGCATAGCTCTTATACTTTTTCGTCACTGACTCACTCACTGATGATCATCAAAATTCTTAGGGTACTATCTGAAGTCCTAGAAAGCTGTAATTTGGTATGTAAGCTAGCATTAGTACACGAACAACAAACAAAATCTATAACTTGGAACTTTTACACGCCAACTCCTTGAAATAGGGGATGGAAGTTTGTATGAGTCAGCCGCAAATTTTGATGCTAGGGATCTGAAAATCGATATAGAGACTTGTTATAAATAATAAAATCCATATTATTTGGATTTTTAGTAAATCACCCCTCCCCCTACCTTAAATTAGAGGATGGAATTAGGCGCACGCAAAACGCCTTATGTGTACCCGCTGTGATTGATGATGAAGCAAATACAGCGCGGCGCGAACTTGTCGTCCGAACAGAAACGATGGTTGCGGATTACGCCCAAAGTCAATGTATAATGGGATTCGAATGACAAGAATAAAGCAAGAAGAGTTGTAATTATTTTAATTAACGGTCTTAGACACGAATTAGCACCTGTAAAATCGAAATTTGAAATTATCAATAGAGCATTCGTTCACTGTGAACAGTTGCCAACCTATGTCGCGTATGCTATCACGATACATAAAAGTTAAGGGCCAAGTTTGAATAATGCTCTCATTGATATTGGGTCATCCACGTTCGCTTGTAGGCAGGTTTATGTAGCACTCTCTAGAGTGACTAATTTGCAAGGTATTCACCTTATAAATATTGACTTTAGTAGTATTAAAGCACAACAGTCAGTTATAGTCGAATATAATCGCCTAAGAGCCAAGTTCCGCTCTGATTATGCCCTGTATCGACCTATACTACAAGAACTATTGTTTAACAGAAAAGTAATGAACAGGGAATACATTTTTCACGACCATGTGACGTTAGCGAAACGGCCAATCCACATATTTTGACTAAGGTGTAGAGCTTGTGAAGTTAGGGCTTGTTTAGTTAGGGCGTGTAGAGTTAGAAGCTTGGCTTTACATGAGATCTGATAACTTTTTGACCGTGCGAACCATATAGTCTCGTCTTGGCAACATTTTACATGAAAATGTTTTTTGTTGGATGTTATTTTAATAACACACAGATTTGGACAGAAATAAAAAAATAATAATAGCTATATATATATATATACTAGCGGTCGCCCCTAGTGGTCGAAATTCGACCATAATTGATTTAAATAAAGGATCATAAAAAGTAATAATTATTATATTTTTTGTACTTGTGGTATTGTAAGACAATTCAGGTTAGTGCTCCACAATTTTGTTTTTGCAATACTATGTAATATCAATATATTTGTGAAATACAGCTAGCTCAATAGCTAGCTGTATTTCACAATTATTATAACTATGAATTGGAAATATAAAAATTGTAAAGGAATGAAAATAAATGTAAGCAAGACGAAAGTAATGGTATATGAAAAGGAAGAGTGCGTGACGATGTGTAATATTATGATTGATGGAGAAAAAGTGGAGCAAGTGAAAGAGTTTGTTTATTTGGGTACTTTTTTTACAAGGGATGGTAAACATGAGGGAGATATTGAAAGGAGAACGATTGCTAGCAACAAAGTGAATGGCGCTCTACGCGCTTTTATGAACAGTGGAAATGTATCCGAAAAGGCACGTTTGGCTGTTCATAGAGGACTATTAGTGCCCACACTTATGTATGGAAGTGAAAGTTGGGTATGGCAAAAGAAGCATGAGAGCAGAATAAATGCTGTAGAAATGAGAGCGTTGAGAAGCATATGTGGTGTGACTCTGAAAGATAGAATAAGAAATAGTGTGATTAGAGAGAGATGCGGCATGAAAGTGGATATAGTTACAAGAATAGAAAAGGGTATGTTAAACTGGTTTGGACATGTAGAAAGAATGAACGAGGAAAGACTGACTAAGAAAGTTTATAAGACTAGTGTGAATGGAACAGTCGCAAGAGGAAAACCTAGGCGAACGTTTCTCGACCAGATCGGAGGCGTTCTGGACAAAGGCCAGATTAAGAGCTCCTTGAACCGACGGGCGTGTATGAGGAATGTGATGAAAGTGAATGAAGCCAGAGAAGTGTGTCAGGATCGTAGAAAATGGAAATCCGTAGTCTCTGCCTACCCCACTGGGAAACAGGCATGAAACTATGTATGTATGTATTATAACTATGAATAGAAGTAGTTACTGTAACTAAGCACCAACCAAATATGGTACTCAGTTTTACAATAAGTAGCTTATTCGTATAGATAAACTTTTAAAATTGAATGGCCAATACCGCGAAATTGCAATAGATACTTAAGGGTAACCATAGTTACAAAGAATTGTACGACATCAGTCGAACAAGGCCGAAATACTACGAACGCGATTCGACTGCATGTGTCAAATGCATGGTTGTGTGCGTGTAGTGCTTTTTCATTAATTTAATGTATTTCTAATGCATATTTATAAAAATATTAGGATTCGCCAGTGCGAGCGCCCCTGCTAAGCCCTTGCCTACAAAAGCAACGAACCGGGCTACCGAGGATGGTTTCGTGACGGTGCAACGGAGGAAGCGCCGGTCGCGAAACATTAAGAACGGATGTGGCAAGGCACCTGAGGACCACAACCTGAAGATGCGTGCCGCGTCCCCGAACACGCCGTTGTACATCTCGCGCCTGCACTACACCACTGAGGCGGAGGACATCGCGAAGTACGTGTGCCAAAAGCTGAAGTACAAGGTGTTGGACGAAAGCTTTTGGCCGCAAGATGTGGTATTCCGTCGCTTCCGCGGACAAGTACCAGCCGAGCGCACTAGTATTAAGTGTGCGAAGTGAAGTTTTACTAACATAGTATTAAGGTGTATTTACTAACATCAAATCGACCTCGATGGCGTAGTGGTTAACGACATATTATTTGCAACCTCAATAAAAAATTTGATTACACGTTTATTATGAAAAAAAACGGCGGCCTCGATGGCGTAGTGGTTAGTGTAACCGACTGCCACGCCGGAGATCGCGGGTTCGATTCCCGCACAAGTCAAACATTTGTATGCATGAATATGGATGTTTGTCTTGGTCTGGGTGTTTCTATGTAGGTATAATATGTATGTATTTATAAAACAATAAAAAAGTATATATGTAATATTTATCCATTGTCTAGTGCCCATCGTACAAGCTCTGCTTAGTTTGGGCGAGATGGTGTTGTATGTATTATAAAATTATATAATATGTAAATTTAGGTTAAGGTATTTATCTATGGGCCTATGCAGCCCGAAATAAATGATTTGATTTGAAATGATTATTATATAATTTCAGTTTACAAACTGTCCACTGCCTACTCTTAAGCTATAGTCCACCACGCTGGCACAGGGCAGGTTGACATATTTTATTTATATTTAGATAATTTCCAATCGTAGCAACACAATTTCTAATTTCATTTATTTTCAAGTAAATTCTCACTTGAAAAGAGTTTGATTTAAAACTCAAGTTCTAGTTTGTATTTCGAATTCGAATTGAAGTACAAATAATAAAAAGAAAAATATAACTGTACCGTTGTCACAAATATAAGTAGTACTATTCTATATACATATACATACATGTTTTATAATGCCGGTTAATACAATTGAATTCAAATTCTGGATCTAAATAATAATCCAAATTTGAGATTAAATCTGAATTGAAGATTTAACTAATTATAATCTGAATATCTGTCGACATTACCAAAACAGTAGCAGTACATACCTAGCAATTCAAAAAATTGTAGACATTACCAATAAATAGTAGTAAGTACAACTTCTGAAACTTTTTTATATATTGATTTTCTGTAATCAAATTCGAGTAGTACTGTGTTTGGTTCATAGCAATAAGGTCCCGGCAGCTCACCCCCTGTTATATGGCATACAAAACATAAATAACAAAATGTAAGGGTAGCAGACTCTACCTAACGGGAAAGATACATGTGGACACTGTGCTTAAATTAACATACGTTTATCTAAATATATGTCAGAATACCTATATATCAGCTATTATTTTAGCGAAATATATATCAAATTATAAATTGCAAAAATGAATAATAAAAATAATAATATTTTATTACATACACACAACACCATCTAGCCCAAACTAAGCTGATCTTGTACTATGGTTACTAGACAAATGGATAAACATACATATATACTTTTTTTTTGTAAATACATACATATTATACATAGAAACACCTAGACCAAGACAAATATCCATGTCCATGCACACAAATGTTTGACTTATGCGGGAATCCGCGATCTCAGGCGTGGCAGACGGTTACACTAACCACTACGCCATCGAGGCCGAGACCATGTATGAATGAAACAGCCTTGCATACATGAAAAGGCATTTACATATTTTATACATTTTCTAAGTACGCAAAAAACAGGTGACATGGATTTCATCCAAAGTCAAAACTTCTTTTATATAAGATGTTTAAAACGTATTTTATAAAAAATATGCATTGAATAAAATGTATTTCTTTCTACGAAAGTGAGTGTTACTGACGAATAAATGTGCATATTTTTAAAATATATTACCAATAATGCATCATAAATCGTAAACATTTATACCGGAGCTAATGCAGTGTCAGTGAGAGTAGCACAAAATTGGTTTAAGCGTTTTTAATCCGATAATCTTGATGTTATAAATGCTATTCGCTTAGGTCGCCCTGTTATAGCAGCATTAATATGCTTTCTTAAATCAGTCATAACTAATGTTATGACTGTTTTAAGAAAGTTTTGGCACGAAAAAGGGCCAAAGTGGGTGCCACATGAGCTTATTGAAAGAAACCTCATACAACGTTCCCATGTACTATTAAAACGTAATGAAAACGAACTGTTTTTGAAAACTGATAACGGGGTAGAGAAGTGAAGCACTTACGACAATAATGTGTAAAAGATCGTGATCAAAATCCGGAAAACTGTGGCATAACCAATACGGGTTTCGCCACATTTCGTCAGGCACAATAACGTAATGTTGTGTGTATGGTTGAAAAGCGTTGCAATTTATAAGATAAACGACAGAAAATTTATACATTACCGGATCCCTACTTTTACCAAATAATTAATGGAAATTTTGATATTACATATTTTGTTTTAAATTGAATTCGCTATAGACTTTCTTCTATGCCTTTGATTGAGTTTGTCTTAAGTTGTTAATTTATATTTTTGGATGTGCCTGCATTTTTTATCCCAGGCAGTTTCGCAACATAAAAATAGTCGTTATAATCAGAAATTTGTTGTTTACTTAATCTATTTTTTTTTATTTACTTTGGCTGAAGGCTAGATTCTGAATTAGTATAAGAATTTCGTAAAAACCTTAGCCTAACTTTGTTATGATGAACACCGTCGTTAATAAGATAATGAGCAAAAGATACGCCAGCTTCGACTGGATTTTGATTATGCCTTGTCTTCTGTATATCTACCAACTTGCACGATTATAATATACGTATGAATTTCTAAGGCATTGGAATCTAAAATGTGTTATGGGGATACTCCTAATATTTATGTATACCTAATGTTAACTTGCTACTATTATTAAAAAAAATTAATTAAATTTTGTTGCAGTAGTAGGTTTCTATATCTTATTATATTTTTATAATTTTACATCACATTCTATTACAATTTATTGTTCCCTTAACTATAACTTAAGTGTAAATAGAAATCTATAAACAAGTATCACTCTACCATACATATTCTATGATAATGCCTCCTGATGACGTTTCTCTTGTGACACAATGGCGACCTGCAATGCAGTACGATGATTTCACAAGCTAAACAAGCGTTACCACCTTGCACACCTCTCATGAACGCAATGGTAACGATGGTAAAGCTTTTAATTTTTGTAGACTTTATAATTTAGCATCCACATATAGAAAATCGGGAGATCGGGCCTTGTGGCGCACCCTGGGGGAGGCTTATGTCCAGCAGTGGACTGCAATAGGCTGAAATGATGATGATGATGATGATGATATAGAAAATCATAGATAATCTTACTAATTAAGTAATTATCGAAGAATAGCGTCTGCCGCTTCACCTGCATGAATTCAAGGAACAAGAAGGTATGTATGCTATGCTTCCTTTCCGGGTATGACTTACTTGTGTTTACGCGTGATTCAGAAACAAATATTCCAACGACTTTACAACCAATTCATTCAATATAAGTAGAATGGCATTTCTGTTGATGCAGGCCGATTTCATATTTTACGTTTTATATATGTAATGTCTCGGAAGCAGTAGAACTGTAGTCGATATAAATTCTATAACATAACATTGTGTGTGCGTGTGTCTTTTTGTCTGTTGTTCGTTTTACTAGTCAGCGGCTCAGCTACAATAATAACAATCGCATAACTTATGAGAGCTACGCAGTAAGCACATGTAACTGCGTAATTTTTTTATACAACAGATGTGGTAAACAAGCTTACGGCCTGTGTAGTGGTAAATCGTTACCATTGGTTACGCAAGCTTGCAATACTAGGGGCAAGACTGGCATGTTGCCTTCGAGAAATGCAGTTAAAACGGTTTGGAAGAAAAGGAATGGTCCCGAAAAGGATAGGCACTGATCTATCACACCCATATTTCGTCAGATATGGCTTTGTAGTAATAATACCAGCCCTGTATTAAACTGTCCTACTGCTGGCCACAGGCTTCTTCTTTGTGAAAGAAGGGATAGCCCATAGTCTACCACGCTGGCCAAGTGCTGGTTAATAGATTTCACATATCCTCAAAACATTATGGAGAACTCTCAGACATGCAGCTTTCCTCACGATGTTTTAAGCAAGCGATAATTTATTAACTATTTAAATACACACATAACTTCAAAAATTCAGAAATGCGTGCCTGAAGATCAAGATCCCATGGCGCTGCAACGGTCTCCCATTACGCTATCGCTGTTTTAGGTTCCACGTAAAAGCAGACGAGTTTATTGCTGTTTACTTACTACTAAAAATTTCTGGACAATAAAATCAAATAGCGCTTTTCCCGATATTGTCGTAATCCGAGACCTCAAGCACAGCTATCGTATTTAATACCGTCATGTCATCGAGACAGTATATATATATTAATTATTAACTTAATTAAATTGGCAGGTATTATACAGGCGCATGTAGCGTAAGCAAATTAATGTCTTGCTGAATTTAAAACGTTAATTTTTATTTTATTTGATTTGACATAAACAACTGAACGTAGACCTAAACACGGAAGCTTTGTCTCTTTAAATAATTATCATCTAATATTGTATCTACATAAGTATATGATACGTGTACTACGTACATTATGATCATTCAACACGTACATCGATCGAGACGGTATCAAAGGTCTAGATTAAAGTATCGAGGCTTAATATACAGTTACAAAATACGTGTTATTTAATAAATCCATCGCACATTAACATGATCATAAGGATTCTTAAAATCAATCAAAGTATAGACGATTCGTTAATTTAATCATATGATCACCTGCGAGAACATACATTTCAAAACTCAAATGTTTTATTTGTAATTGCTAAGAGCAAGCAATACAACATTTTAACGAAGTAATATTGTCTTACTCATACACGAATGTTACACATTAAAATTAAATTATTAAATTATATTTACACTAAATTCGATTGCTTTTAGGAGCAATGCTAACGGGGCAACTAAGGTGATGTTTATCTTAATCTTGTAGTCTCAAGTTATTTAAAAGTACCTGAATATTGTTTAACTTTCCGCAAAATGAGATTAAGGAATCATAAAGTCAAAATCAAAACACAGCAGTGTTTTTGCTTGTTCGATTGGTTTTGGTTAAATAATTTACTGGATCACAAGCTGGTTTATATTTTAACCATATGCTCTATTGGTTGTAACTAGGGACATTGATTCTTTGTTCATACTAAGAGAAGCATAAACAACATAAAATAACATTTAGCTGACATTAAACTGTCGTTAAAAATAGCCGCAAAATTACACCGATTCCTACCTAACTGCTCTACGAGCCTATCGAAAATAAAAACATCCTATTTTCAGTTGAGAAGACTTTTGAATACCAGCCAACTTGGAGTCCTATAATTTATATAAACATCAATAATTTAACATTGTTTAGGTAATTTGTTATAACATAAAGACTGAAACGAACACTACTTTAGCCTCTCCGTGACCTGTTATCTATAGCTGTTGAAAAACAGGCGAAACGTCGTAAACATATAAATAGTTAAACATGACATTGAATGAGCTAAATATTGCAATAAAAATAAAGCACTATAAAATCCATATAAAGCAGTATAACTTCAATGAGGCCAAAAAATTAAGTAACCGTATTAATCATATCATCATAGATTCTGCCTAAAACTTTAGATTAAACTATTTTTTGAATACCTACTACCTATGTATGTTTCTGTTATCTTACAGTTTCCATTGTACTGTGTCGTCCCGTTGACGGTTCCGTTGGTGACGATGGCGGGAGACTTGCTGACCTCCGCGGCATGGTTCGCCGCCCAGGACGCGGCCGCAGCCGCGGCAGCAGCGGCAGCGGCAGCGGCGGCTGCGCACACACTGCACTCTGTAACACAATTATACAGTCAGAATTAAACCTGTCAGGTTACAATGCTCTTTTTAAAGCATTTTGCCAGACTTTTTACACGAGCAGCCTGTGGGTTAGATATACTCAGAGGGCCTATAACGCTCTTCGCGTGCAATATAATAACGCTTTCAGGGTGCTTTTGGAGCTCCGGCGATTCTGTAGTGCATCAGGCATGTTTGCGGAGGCGCGTACAGACAGCTTTGAAACTGTAATGCTAAAGAGAACAGCATCTCTGATGCAAAGGATTCGCCGGAGCAACAACAGTATTCTGAAGGTGATCAGAGATAGGCTAGACTGTCCTTTCCTGTGGCACTGGACTCGTAGGCATAGCGTCGGGGCCATTGCAGCAGGAAGGTACACTAATTAATTTTTTAATAATTGTATATACTAACATAGTTATTTTACGTACTTGTTACCAACAAAATATGGAGTTAATGTCCGAAATAAATGTTTATTATTATTAATAGAGGTGATTTAGATAAGGGACACTGGTTTGACGAGTTGCTGATAATCTTTGCCATTCATGGTACTGTTATCCAGTTCCTATTACGCTCTCTTATCAACCCTACCAATGCCCCAAGGTCCTGTACTAATTGGGATTTCTCGCTTAATGCTGGCTTTAAACGAGATAGTATAGTTATTTTTTCAGTTCTATTTCAGTCGCTGAGCAAATTTGCGGTCTGGCTGTCGGATAGAGAAAATAAAGAATTTTTTTGCATTGCCTCTGCAATGCCTAGTAAACATAGCCACACAGCCAACATGCAGGCGCCAATGTCCGCTTAAAATTGATCAAGATACAGTTTCGACTTGCTCTAATAAACATAAAATCTGAACTGAAATGCAATTTGAGTTTACATTAAACGATAATTTAATTTTAAATTTGAATTTGTTTATATTATTTGTAGCCTATACCGTCCCACTGCAGGGCAAAAGCCTCACTTCGATCTTTCCACTCTTTTCTGTCCAGCGCTAATTGTTTCCAATCCCGGTTGTACGCATCCAATTCATCGCGCCATCTCATAAATTTGGATAGTATAATATTTGTGATATTTATGAAACTGAAACCATATCGAAGTTTATTCTGAACAGAACTATTAAGCAAAATTGGCCTTCTGGGGGGCCGCTGCCATCAACAACCAAAAAGTACAACACAGTAAAATATTAAATAATAATTATATTATTTTAACAATAATAATAATTGATTGGATTTATCTTGTTTTTATTGTGAAGGGGTTCCTGAATGGTTCAGATTCAGAAATGGACCCAGTAGCTGGTGCTGGGATCGGATTCCAAACCACGATCGGGCAGAATTATTTATTTATCTTTAATATACATATATAGAAATGGGCTGATTGGAATAAACGACTCTTATGGGTGCTGATATCGTATTGGAATTAGTCCGGCAATATCAAGTAACAAAATTAAAATAATAAATCATTGATGTTCACATGCAAGTATAATAAGAAATAGAGTATAAACTTGTGTATCGCCAAGAAAAACAAATTCGTAAAAAAAACTGATTCATGACTTTTAATAGAAAAAGTTCATGATAATGGGTAAAATATACTTACCTAAGTTTAGAAATCATAACAACAACGAGTACGATATGTAATTACGCTTGCAATAGTATTATATTTTCGAGAATCTCTAAATTGTTAATAAATCTCTAAATTTTATTAGTAGCAATATGTATTGGCTGCGATGGCGACTAAAAGATGTACCCCGCGACAGATTTAATGAGTTGTAAATCATTTTATAAAAGCTTAGGACAATTTTGGAAGCTAGATTATATCTCAGTGTTGATTTGAATCTTATATCTCTTGAATTTAATGAGTTTCTTAGTAGAATAACAACCAAATAAAATGTCTTATTCGTCTTAACCTTTACCTGAAAAAGGGTTTTTTTTAAATGTGGATAATATTAAAAAAGATAAAGAAAGAAAATGTTACTTTATCTTTATACTTACTAACGTAATTCGATATACCTATATACTACAATAAATTTGTCCATATAATAATGGGTTATATGTTTATAATGGTGGATATATAAAAGTATTCCGTTATATATAGATGAATAATAATAATAACAATAACCAGATACACACTGTTGTTTTAATATATTTGTAAATTATTAAGTGTATATAACTTACAGTACCTACTTTGCCTTTAAATAGTAACTAGCTCCTGTGCACCATCTATTTATTTTTTATCAATTACTATTTTTTTTCAGCGTAGAAACATCTCTTAAATACGTTAGCATATAACATGCATTTGTTTATTGATTTTGCAAGGTTAATCTTATTAAATTAGCAAACAATATAAAGCCATGGGTTATTTTTATGATAATTGCGTAGGTTATCACTACTACAATGCATATGCTGACTATTTTAAGCTATATGTTTAGAAAATAGACAAAGTGTTGTAAATTTGTATTATATGTATATATATATATATATATATATTAGGTTGGTAATATCGATAGGAGAACTAGTAATAATGTAATAAAGTTACACAAAATGGTATATTCTCTCATTTTGTAATCGATCAATTCTCTGACTGCAAACTTAATGTGTAGGTATATAAAAGTGTCTCACCCTTCATGAACGCCGCGAGCCGCCCCTCTTAAGAGAAACCCTAACCAAGCGTATCACATACGCACTGCTACTTAAAAATATTGATACATAGGACTTTTTATAGTGATGAACATAATTCAATAAAAAACACAATAACAGCGCACTTGTTACACGGCGAGGCGCACCGCGGCGCCGTACAATAGCGAAGAATAAAAAAACCGCGTGCCGTTTTTCTTTAGACCTTATTTATTGATTGTAAGGAATATTTATTAGTTTTTTTATTGTATCGTAAGTTTGAATCGTAAGTGGTATACATGCTAGAGTTGCGGCGCGCGTGGCGATTACCGAAAGACTGCGTGGTGCGTTTTGATTTGGGGTGACGCGCATGGACGGGGGATGCTGTCTACATTTACTACAAGTAAATACAATAGTAGTACTTTGTTTATGTGTAAAATACATTGCAAAAAAATCTCATTTTGCAAATTATAACGTTAACAAACATGTCTATTTTATTAGAAATTAACAAAATGTTAAGGATGTGACATAAGCATTATTTAATTTCACTTCATATAATATTTACCATGTAAGCCTTTAAACAATAACCTATTCTTAACGATAAGTTTTTATACATTTTAAAATAAATGGTCTGTTTCGTAACTATATGTAAGGTTACAATGCTTACCAGTTACCTTTATTATGACAAAGTAAAAAAAATAATGTGTCAATCGGATTTGAATTAACATAGGTACATCTTCAAGAATCAAGAAATCTTTAAGTAAACCGGTCTCTGACAACTATATAATCTTCTCCATATGTAATAAGTATAATAAATTCATCAAAATAAAATAAAATTTATTTAAATTCACTGGATCTGTCTATAAATAGGAAAGTCTCTGGATCTTGTGTCATAATAAATGTCATTTTGATTATTATTATTTACACAATGCCTCTTGATATTTTAATAGAAAAATAAAATATAGATAATCATATTAATAAGCAGCTTATAATTATACTAATTGCCTTAAGACGTTATATATAACCTATTTTGTTCTACAACAAGAATCATCTGTTGTTATCATCCTCATGTGTCGGAAACAAATACATCAGTGAAAGACACACTCCCGTATAATTAAAAGCTCAGAAAAAATCTCAATGTATAAAATGTGTGAGATGGTCGGCGGCCATATTTGCGAAAGTTCGGCTTGGGCACGCATGCGCAGTGCGACGACTGAATACAAACAGCCGGCCGCACATCTGCTGGTCAGCTCGTGGACACAATGCTCACTATGTTCACCAACATTTTATTCAAATGTCAGGACTAAACGCCCCGCGCGACCTGTGGCAGAAGTCTGAACTTATGTGTACCTGAGGGAACCTCAGGTACACATAAGTTCATTTCATATATTCCCCGGTTGAGAAAAGGGTTATAAGTTTTTTGTTAGGATATTTCAGTAGCAGTACATTAGTCTAACGTATAATAATAGGCTTGTTCTCTATTAGGATCGGAGGACGTTAAATCATAGCTGTCGAAATCTAGCATAATACACATCAGACCATTCCTTGAGCCATACACAGGCGTGATTCTATGACTACTATGTTACCCTATTATATGATTTTAATAATATTTTTATCAATATCAAATGATATCAATAGAAAATAATGTTTCTCCTTCCAACTTTTAAAGCGTTTATGTCTTTTGTACAGGACGACAATTACGTTTTTCTTTATTTCGAAATATCATATATTTTAACTACAAAAACGTGTTTACTGTTGAAGATACTTTATAATTATTAATAATACTATTTATTAATAAAGGAATTAACATATAGTAACGTATTATTTATAAAACACATCAGTTTATATGATAATCCGTATACAAATAATTTCTCAAAACTATATTTTATTATCCATAACTATACTAAGCCGTGGTTACTGTAGTATTACCTGACCCACCCTACGGCACTCGCTAAGCGCGCGTACGTCAATGCTCCATTTTTTTTATAAACAGTTTGCCAAATCCTAATGTAACGCATTTGATATGCACATTGCCAAAATGTGGCACATCTGAATACTACGGCAAGATAAAATCCACAATGTTAAATTTCAATCTATAGTTAATTACAGATTTATCGTAGGATTCAATAAATAATTATTAATATCTTAGACGTAATATTATTATATTTTATTACTTAGTATAATAGTAATTCTGGGACCAACGATATGTAAAATTCAGCAAAATGTATACTGTGTATTTCTTGCCAGAGATCTTTCCATAAAGTTATTTTAGTTATTCCTAGCTTCCATTGCCAATTGACTTGATTATTGTTTTGATTGATCGTAATCTATTGAATGATTAAATCGTTATATATAGCCATTTAGTTTTCGCAAATAATAAGTTTCAGTATGAAGTTGCTGTGTTGTATGAAGAAAATCGGTAACGTTGTGGTCTTCATACTATTGCATCGATATTTTTGAATGGAAATCGAATTCTATCTCATTCTTTTATGTATTGTTATATATGTTATATTTTAACATAGGTAACCAAGACATCAACCATCATTGTAATTATGACGAATTAAAACAACGAACCCGAACAAGGCGTCCGCCCATTGCAAATTTGTATTTAAAGTTATTGATATTTATTATTACTAATAATACATGTTATTATTAATATATATATAGCCTATTCACAAAATATAAATATATATTTAAAATAACCATTGCATTTCGTACAGTAACCACGAAATTTGATGTAGGGCACAAGCGGCTATTTTGTAGTTAAAGACCTAATACTAACTACGATTTTAGGTCACACATAAAAGGTTGCGAAAATATTTTAAGAAAAATCACAACTTTAATTAAATTTCTTATTTATTTACATCTGACAGAATTACGATAAAAAAGTATAACCCAATGATTTAGCCAAAATGCCATAAAAATCCACCTCGACAATATTTCGTGAAATATTTATATTTAATAAGCATCCGGATTAAAGGTCCCTGTTATTTGTAAATAGGGGAGCTTTTTATCTATTAATACAAACATAATATCTGTGAAAAAAATGTATTGACCGGACGGGCCCAAAAAAACCGTCACGTGTCGTAGGCTTCACAGACGACAATGGATGACCCGTCGCCAATAATGAGACCTACATACGACTAATAAATTATTATATATAAACAATATATTTATCGGGATTTTAGAATAGATAGTAACCATGGGGCTTCTTTAGATTTTTTCTAATGTTTTATTTGAATTTCTAAATTTCAATTAGGTAGTATTGAACGACGTTAGTTTGCAATAATTGATCTTATGAGTCTCAATCATTAAATATTTTTGGAGCAAACAACTATTTGAGTATAAAAGATATACATACGTATATAAAAGATATACATACGTATATCAAAGATTTAAATGGTATGTCATGATTTAACGATACCGGAAAAATTATGATACGTGTTTTGTTAAAAAGTACGCTTTTGCCTCATGTCAGTGTGAGATTATTTTTATTATTTTGACGTAAATGCAGATGGCAATTTGCAAGTGACCGTTGCCTGTCAATCAATCTCAACGAGGCAGGGGCGAATCTAAAAAACTGACCCCTCGTTGACCAAGCACAAAAAATCGTTAAAAAAATCACAATAGACCCAAAAAACCAATTTGAGGATTGCGAATAAACCCCACATTAAAGGAAAACTATTCAGTAGGATTGAGTCGCGTGTCACCCTTCAGACAAGCAATAAAAAGTGATATATTTTAAAATTAGCGAATTTTTGGATTTGATCTTTGATTTATTGTTTATCACTTTTTTAGAACAATTTCATATCCGTTTTATTAATCTATAAAATATATATACTAATTGTAGTAATTGTTATTATGTTAAACAGTATCTATATGTGTACTTCATATTTGAATGAAATAATTATATGTGTACACAGGTACCGTAATTGAAATCATATTCAGCGTATTATAAAATAGTCATGAAATCGACATAACTATTGCATCAGATTATGACGCTGTGTTGAGGTCAGATAACTACTATAAGTGCGTCAAATAACTCTAGAATTACGCAATTTTAATACATACATAGATATGGGTCACACCTGACAACGCGATACCTTAAAACAATACACAAATACTTGCTGATTTGAGAATAAGGTAAATACAAACAATCAACTTCTAAAGCGATATTTGTATTATTTATTGAAATTATTCATTCAATTAAATTGATTAAATAGTTATTGAATTTGGCCTCAAAGACAGCGACAATAGCTTTTGCTGTTAGTTTGTGTGGAAACTGTTTGTATATACCTACATCCTACATATATACAATATTAAAGGTTAAGGTACTCCTGATAGACACACCATATAATATTATATAATCAGCTGCAATAACTCCTAAGCAACTGAGATAATTTTTTTTAATCCGTCTCACTTCTTATGCTTGCAGGTTGGCTGTTCAGTGGGAACGCTTTTTCAAGAGTTCTATCCTCGTAGTAATTAGATACACGAACACTACTACACCTAAGTGTAGATATTGACCTAGAATTGGTATAATAAACATTTCAAGGTGCTAATAGGAATTTCAAAGACGAAGTGATAACATTTATGTAGTATTTATTATATTCTGAGTGCAATTTATTATACGTACCACTTTGCTTATTTTTTTATAAGAAATCATTAATCCCTTTGTTATTAGAAAACTTATTGCCAATTCTAGTAAAAAAATGTGTTCCAAATATAGGACACTCTAGTCTAATAAACAAGAAATGTAAACTGAAATGCAATTTATGTTAACATTTGACAATTATTTTACATACATACATACATAGATTCACGCCTGTTTCCCAGAGGGGTAGGCAGAGACTAGGGATTTCCATTTGCTACGATCCTGACACACTTCTTTGGCTTCATTCACTTTCATCACATTTCTCATACACGCCCGTCGGTTCAAGGAGCTCTTAACCTGGCCTTTGTCCAGAACGCCTCCGATCTGGTCGAGAAACGTTCGCCTAGGTTTTCCTCTTGCGACTGTTCCATTCACACTAGCCTTATAAACTTTCTTAGTCAGTCTTTCCTCGTCCATTCTTTCTACATGTCCAAACCAGCTTAACATACCCTTTTCTATTCTTGTAACTATATCCACTTTCATGCCGCATCTCTCTCTAATCACACTATTTCTTATTCTATCTTTCAGAGTCACACCACATATGCTTCTCAACGCTCTCATTTCTACAGCATTTATTCTGCTCTCATGCTTCTTTTGCCATACCCAACTTTCACTTCCATACATAAGTAATATTTATAATGCTAAGTCTAGATTGGAACTATTTTGAACAGTTTTATTACAAGAATTAGCCTCTTTTATCGAGCTTATACACATGCCATAATTAACACATATTTCTTTGATAACGGCTTGGTTATTAATAAATACACAAACATATTATACTAACTAACGTGGTACCTGAGTCCAGTCTCTTGTATTAACAATCATGTGATGCTGTTGGATTTTCATCGCAAATAAAAGACATAATTATAATCTACTAGTTTTTGCCCGCGGTTTCGCTCGCGTTAATTTAGAATTTGATAATCAATTCCGGTTGTACTCTGCTTGGAATAATATAATTCAATCATGATTCGAAAGACACGTGGCGAGATCTATTATCATAAGAACGTTATTATTGTTTTCCTCGGGAACAGTAATTTATTTCGGGATGAAATGTAGGCTATGTCCGTTTCAGTACACTTGACACCGTATGTGCAAAATTTCAGAATGATCGATTTAGTGGTTTAGGCGTGAAAAGGTAACAAACAAACTCATTTTCGCTTTTATAATATTAGTTAGGGAGTTAGGATTGTGTCTTGTCACCGGTGTGCCGCTATGACTCAGTCAGTTAACATATGAGATACACAAAATATGTTACAAATTTGCTTACAGTACATTAGATTAAAGACTGTCCTGCCTGTCCTTTACAAAGATTAATATTATTCTAGTATCTAGCAAAATGACGTAGGCAAGATAAGCATTTCGGTT
Source organism: Catocala sponsa (assembly GCA_963564715.1). Taxonomy (NCBI): domain Eukaryota; kingdom Metazoa; phylum Arthropoda; class Insecta; order Lepidoptera; family Erebidae; genus Catocala; species Catocala sponsa. Next base: position 15,926,500 of record OY751330.1, on the reverse strand, counting down.
ATATATTTACACATACACATTTTTAACAAGTCATCATCTCGCTAGAATGACACGTTGTTGGCGCGTACTTGAACTACGAGAGTGGTGAGGGCGTTCGCACCCTCGCACCAACAACTTTTTGCCCTTGCAGGCTATGCACAATACCACTCATTCATTCAATCATCGAGTCACGTCCACAGTTTACATATTCGCGAAACAAACCGTCTCTCACAATGAACGAATTGTAAGCTGACATGTTTGAGTCACGGTGAGTTTGTTTATTGGTAGGCTCAGGTCTAATATTTGAATAATACTACAAACGTTCACAATAGCTTAGCTCAAGTGATAGATCAATATTCAAGAATGACAGGCAAAATATTGACACAATTGCTTGAAAAAGTAATGCTGAAAACACCTAATCTAAATGGTGATTACATTGACTTGCATTTATAGTTCGCATGTTATTTTTACAGGTTCGAATCAATTCAAAACTGAATAAAACACTGCTATCTAATATATAGGTCTGGTTTGCGCTTTTACTTTTTTGTTTAATAAATGGACAGCAAAAATAAAATGTTAGTAGTAGTAATAAATGCAGATCTTATTTATGACAACTACTTTCTCAAAAATATATCTCGTTACTATACTAATAATAATATTACTATAATATTTATCAGCGAAGAATGCCTAGCGACAACCGAATACACAGCAAAAATAACATGCTGCTGTTTCATAAAACTAAATCTATAAATAGAAAAAAACTGAGTCGTTTTAATAATATTCTTAATAATATTCTATCACATACACACAACACCATCTAGCCCAAACTAAGCAGAGATTGTACTATGTGTACTAGATAATGGATAAACATACATATATACTGTTTTTTTTTTGTTGTAAATACATACGTATTATTATACATAAAAACACCCAGACCAAGACAAACATCCATGTTCATGCACACAAATGTTTGACTTGTGCAGGAATTGAACCCGTGACCTTAGGCGTGGCAGTCGGTTACACTAACCACTACGCCATCGAGGCCGCCGTTTTTTTTTCCATAATAAACTTGTAATCAAATTTTTTATTGAGGTTGCAAATAATATGTCGTTATGTGTTAAATGTAATTTGTATCTTCCATGCCGAAAGTATAATTCTACATAATTTAATATTCTAACAAAGGCACAAGTTTAGGATTTATAAGACTAGGTAAGTACCTACTGTCAAAACTTATCAATGCCTGTGAGACAAATGGGTTTATTTTGTACGATATTGAAATAATAACAAATTGAACTCATTAGTAAAACTCAAATTAAAATTATGATCCGTATTTTGATTTATCGACATATCCCTCTTAAATTTTTTATCTATCATATTCTTCTGATCTAGTTTATTGTCAATAGCGCCAATATTTGTGTGTTCTGTTCCAGACAATGTTAAAATATCGATAACTTGAAACAATTCTATCAATTTGCTACGATGCCAAATTTTGGCACTGAAGAACAATATGATTTTTTGTATGATGATAAAGGGCGAGAACCCTCGCAAGGTCCTTGGCCGCTATTGGTCGACGGTTGGAGGGACGCTGCGCGCACCGCGAGGCAACTCCACGGGCCGCGCAGCCAATCAATTCGCTTATTTTTTAAATAAAGCACAAAAATGATAAAAAGCTTTCGCGTTTTACGAACCACTCGTTGCATGTACCCCTATATAACATGTGTGATTAATGACGCTACCGGATACCGCACTTTTTTATACATACATAATAATCGTATATACGAGTAATGATATGGAATTTAGGGTTAAGTATGATACGTTTAATAAATATTACTTTTTTTTTTATTATGATGTAAGTATGCTTATGCTCTATCCTAATTAAAATAAACTTCATAAATTTATCCCACAAATGTCGACAAAAGTATAGGTATTATTTAAAGATAGCACAAAAGTTAAATATTTTAAGTAAGTTTTGGCGACAGAATTAAAACTAATTTATTTAAATAACGACAATGTGATTCAGTTCAAGTCAAGCATATGTTATTATGAATACCAACAAACAATGATTGTAAAAAGCCTCCTCATTAGACCCAGTTCTATCTTGTGCGTATTCTCATTACTATTCTTTACCACATTTGAGATATGTTATAATCGATCAAACATTAGAACCATTTGAGAATGGCCGAGTGATCCGCAAATATTTTAATATTAATCGAATGCTTTATAATAATATTATGTAATTAGAATTGCAATGAACAAATCTTTACGGGACACGAGAGTAATATTGTGTGTGCAAGTGATTATAAAAAAGGTTAATCAAGTTATTGAGTTGTTAAGTACTATGCACTAGAGGAGACCTCTCAAGTAAATTTTTATAACATGAGTTAAAGTGCATGATCTCATACAACAAATATTTGTCCCGTGCGGGAATCGAACCCACAACACTCGACGCAATGGCACTTACAAGGTGACCACTTAAACCAATACGGCATCCGTGTAGTCGATTATTAATTAAGCAGTATAGTAATATGGCATGCCTTTTATTAAAATTTTGCACATGTGTCAAAAGAGAATTTGTAATTCCTAGTTTATTTCTTCTTAATCTGTTATCGTATTTATAGCTTTTTCTTTAAGTTACAAATTTCCTATTGCATGTCATTCAAAATAGTCACTGCAAAAACTGTATTAGCTTGTTCATTTTATTGGGTTGCAGTTTGTTCCTCTGTAAAGAAAATAATTATCAAAAGCATGAATTAAAAGAAGCAATCTATATTTATTTATTTCTTAACATACATTGCGTTTACAGGCTTACCTAATACGACAGTATAGTACTTAGATATAAAAAAACATTACTCTAAAATATACTCATTTGTCACCCCTTTTAAATTCCGCGAAAGTGCACATGAAAAAGGTTTTTTTGAGACACGCTATTCATAATGTTTACAGCTTGAACAAGGTTCTTAAATATGTTCGTACGCAATACTGGCACCTCAAATATCCTTCCTCTACTGGCCTGCCATAGTGTAGTATTACGAACAAGCAGACTCACTGCCTTTAAAATTGTGGCATTATTAAGTTTAATACGGTACACCGAAAATATGTATTTCGGTAAATTTATTTTGCATCTCTTCCATATTTAGATAATGGGGATTCCAGAAAATATCATTCGTCATCAACGTACTCGTCACCAAAGCGTTATACAATGACATCACAGCAACTCAGTCCTCCGATCTCGTATGATTAAACCTAGATCCCCCTATAAGCCTTTACGCAGGTGCTCAACAATATGCTGCCTAAACAAGAGTTCAGTTATGAACAATACCCCAAGAACATGCACTAGGGTAACATGCGGAATGACTACTCCTGCCGTGTGATGCGAATGTAACGGCAATACGGCACGAATAAAGGACATTATGCTACATTTCGAGATGTTGTAAAGTTGTTTATTTTCAAGTTCCATTCCATAGCCCGGCTTATGTCTTTATTGCTGGAGTTGTTTGCAATCTCGTTCATTATTAAGCTGGTGTAATAATTTTATTTAAATAATATCAGCCCTGTATTAAACTGTCCCACCGCTGGGCATGGGCTTCTTCCTCCTGTGAGAAGGATTAGGCCTGCCTCGATGGCCCAGTGCGGGTTGGCAAACTTCACCTACTTTCGAGAACATTATGGAAAACCCTCAGACATGTACATTAAGATTTTATAATAATTTAGTATTTACTTAGGTAAGTTATTTCAAACGAAATTGGAAATCTGTAAAAGAGAAATGTTACACATTTCTATCCTTTGAATTAAATGTTTCATTAGATTTATTTTTAGATTTTTAGTGCTGGTGTTTTTTTTTTAAAGTCGGTTTTACTTTTTTAAAGTTTGATTATTTTTAAATTTTTAGTTAATTTTTAGCATTATGGGTAGACCAACTAAAGGTGCCGACCGCATGAGGGAAAAGAGAGACAAGGAATCGTTTGAAGCAAATAAAGAACGTTTATCCAAAAATTGCAAACGGAATGCCATATGAGATTCCCAAGAATCATCATTGACACGTCATGCTAGATTATCTCAGATGAGAAATTACATGCGTTCTCAACTGTCATAGGAATCGCAAAGTGATAGGACCCGTCGACTCAATCGTATTCATGAGCGTTTGAGTGCGAGTCATCTGAACAGCGCGAGCATCGTTTGAGTATTATACGAAACCGACTGGCTAACGCAGCGGGAATATCGTTTAAATGTCATACGAGACCGATTGACCAATGAGACTCCCGAACAGCGCGAACATAGACTCGATCTAATAAGTTTGGCTAAATTTGCTGTTCGATACGAAACCGTTTCGAGTACATTTTGGGACGATGATAATGGTGATGTTGAGCTAAGGGATCAAGGAAACGAGAGTACGAAATACATCCAATTGCGCGATAATACAAAAATGCGAATCAGAAATCAGGCGGCAGTTCTACGCACTCGCTACTACACCTTAAATAGTGACCGAGAAGGATTTTATTACAGTATGATTGTATGTCACATTTCTTTTCGCAATGAAAGTGAACTCATTGAAGAGGGCGAAAAGGTTGTTTCTTAGGCCAATAATCAGAGTTAAGGCCTCTTCTACAAAATTTATCTATAGAACAATTCACCCATGCCGAACAAATCATCCAACAAGCTCTAGTTCAGGCTGTAGCACTGAACATTATGAATTAGGATAGAGATGTCAACGGTTCTACAGAACATAATGTAAATATTTACGCCGAAGATCAAATCAATGTGTATAATCATATGTCTTAAGCAAATTACACATTAGCTTTCCACGCCGCGGCTACGCCCGCGTTTAATTAGCTTTTTCCGTGGTAAAAGTAGCCTATGTCCATCAGAGATAATGTAGGATTCTAATCATCATCGTCATCATCATCAGGCTATAATAGTCCAGTCCTCCCCCAAAGAGCGCCATAACGCCCTGTCTTCAGCTTACCACATCCAGCATCTGCCTGCAATCTTTCGCAGATCGTCATCCCACCTGGTCGGAGGGCGTCCTACACTACGTTTGCCGAGTCGCGGTCTCCACTCAACAACACGCTTACCCCAGCGGTTGTCGGTTCTTCGCGTGATATGGCCAGCCCACTACCACTTCAGCTTGCTAATTCTCTGAGCTATGTCGATGACTTTGGTTCTCTGTCGGATGTATTCTCTGAAACTCCGAGCATAGCTCTCTCCATAGCTCGCTGAGCGACTTTGAACTGATGGACCAACCCTACCGTGAGTGTCCATGTCTCAGCTCCGTAGGTCATGACGGGATTCTAATGGTGAAAGAATTTTCAAAATCGGTTAAGTCGATCCAGAGATTACCCCCTACAACCTCACAAACTCACAAACGTACCTAAATAAATACGTGTCGAATTGACAACCTCCTCCTTCTTTTCTTAAAGTCGGTTAAAATGATTAATACTTCTAATTTCTAGCACTCACTCTGTTGTCTCTAAAGTAATCAATTATTGATATCGACAAGTCTCTATACATTATTCTGGAACAAGAAATCACCTTATTCCTAACCGTTAAAGAGTTATACCTTCGTTCATCAGCTCAGCGTCATGAGACATGATGACCATACGCAATTGTCTTAATAGCTTTAAAAAATATATGAAAAACGTTGTTAATACCTATAACATTTGAGGGTTGCCTTGATTTCCCAGGGATTCCATCATCAGATCCTGACTTGGTACCAATGGGACCACCCTTGGGATATCTCCTTGCCAACAAAAAATAATCATCAAAATCGGTTCATAAACGACAAAGTTATCCGCGAACACACATAAAAAAAGATATATATACGGTCGAATTGACAGACCTCATTTTTTGAAGTCGGTTAAATATTTTTTTATGTGTCACTAAATTATTGATACATTTTCTGAATCCAAACTAGCGATGTGTACATACATTTAAATTATATTCGAATGTGTCAACTATACTATACAATATGTATTATACAACTATACTATGTACGTGCGCTGCTTTCTTGAACGTGCAAGAAGGATATCGTGATATACAACTGTATTTGAATATGATTCTAACGCATGCATCATAAACATGATGCCAATCAAACATCGTGTGTAATTTTTAAATCTAATCAAGTGTTGAGGTCTCAATCTTCAGAGTTGTTTGGATCGATTGCGGAAGAGACATCTGTATTTCAATAACAGTAATAATAATAATAATAATAATAATAAATTTATTTGCACCAAAAATACAACATTACAGAGTTACACTAGGTTATAAAAATAATCTAACATTAGTAACAAAGTATTGGGAGCATCTGCCAGCCGAACTAGGCAAAAAAACCTGTATCTCAGCGTGCAGCGCCGAACCTTATCCGGAATACAATAATTGTTGGACTATTTTCACAAGTAGTTTTTATAATATTATATAACTAGGTATACATTGAACTTGATGGTGCATTTTGGTAAAGGTCTTCATGAGTATGTATATGTGTGTGAATGTATGTATGTGTGTGCGTGCGAGTGTGTGTGTGCGTGTGTGTGTGTGTGTGCGCGTGTGTGTGTGTGTGTGTGTGTGTGTGTGCGTGTGTGTGTGTGTGCGTGTGTGTGTGTGTGTGTGTGTGTGCGTGTGTGTTGTGAGTGTATGAAAGTGGCTAAGTATATATTGCATGTTTGATTGGGGAAAAACCAATATGTATGTATGTATATCAGTATTATAGAAGTGCAAGGTATATTTATCTAACATGGAATATTTAATAACTCTTCGGTTTCTTGATATGATAGGTTCTGTAAGTAATTGTGGACTTTCTTCTTACATTGTATCTTATTGAGAGGGTAGATGTCGAGTATTTGATTTGTTTTATTGTAAAGATATGGACCACTAAAAAGGAAGAATCGTCGTATGAAAGAAGTTTTAGGGCAGTAAGTAGGGCAAACTGCGTACTTTCTACGTTTGCATAACAGGAATGGACTATAAGTGAGTTCACTGTGTTGTTTTAGAATTATATTCAGAATAAATAATTGGCGCACTGTGAGCACCTGGCTTAATTGATAAACTTGTGCAGTCGGATATAGGATGGGTTTAAATAAATATACTTTCAAAACGGCACGTTGGGCTATCTCAAGACTCTTTAGAATAGTTTTGGAGGCTCCTCCCCAAGATGAAATGCAGTAGGTAAGGATACATTGGCAGAGTGCAAGGTAAACTGATTTTAGAAGATTCGAGTCTGCGACATGTCTTAGATTTTTAAAAATATAAATGAGCTTTCGAACGCGCGCTGATACATGTACAGTAAATTAAATGAATTGTAAATGTCTTAATATTATTGTAACGATACATCAAATGTACAGCTCTTGTAACCACCAGCTACTATAATCTAAAGTCTTCCTATATCCCCAAAATGGAAATACATATTATTATATGAAAAGTCTTTAAACATTTTTAAACGTTACTGGTAAAATAAAATGACGTCTCTAACTGGTACATTATTTAAAAAATTAATATATTATTATGTCTATAAAATATCCCATAATTTATATAAGTCAGTAATTGCATAATCCACTACAAAGATACACGCCGAAAATATCTATATATAAATAAGCGAAGACGAAACAGTTCGATACCATTTTCGCCTCTTTGTCAACCGACTTTATTTATATCTTTTAGCTCAGTAGCTATTACCGAGCTTTAGAGTTATCAATAATAACTGCTTTTCTCAAACAATATTAGCCTGAAACACGTGTCTAATCTAGTTCAGGCAACCAATTTATAATCTTTGGAAATATTTTAAAAATATTGTGTGTCTGGCGATAAAAATGTTAATGTCGTATTTCTTAGACTTAAGCACATATTTAATTACTATTTTAACAAATATTCTGTATTCAATACAATTGTAATACATTGCATTGAATTGACTATTGAAAACAGCAACAAGAAGAACTAATGTGATCAGAACTGACTGACTTTTATACATGCAAGCCGCCAATTAAGTGCTGTCACATCAATAAATGTGGGTATAAGCTACATATAATTTGCAAAAACCAGTTACCCAGCGACCGCCGTTCGGTTCACGCGTTTTATCGCATTCCGATTAATGCGCCGACTCGCCGCAAGTAATTGTTAATGAAACATTATTTTAAGTGTTCATACGTACGGATTAATAATATAGTTATTATTATAAGGGTGCTCCTGGCATCAGGGGCCCCTTAAACCACAATGGACAACTTTACAAGTACCCCACCGCAAGCTATGCCAACGTTACCTCTAAAACTATTCACCCAAAGACAGACCAAGCAATCGTAATTGATTCTATTGACGGAATTATGCTACGAGATTACCTATTATCACTTTCCACTGTTATCAAGCCATCATCCATCCGTTTTATCTCACGTATAGCCAACTCAAGAATATGTGTGTACTTAGACTCCAAACAATGCGCTGATGAACTGGTTGATGTTGTTAAAAAACTCAAAGTAAAAGACAAATTATTGGAAATCTGACCGCTAATAACTAGAAACAAACGAATAGTTTTATCTAATGTTTGCCCTATCATTCCGCATGAAGTTATACAAGGAAAATTCCAACAAATAAATGTAAAAATACTATCGTCCATTACGTATATGAGGGTAGGCGTTCCAGACCCAGGCTTTTCTCATATTATGAGTTTCCGACGTCAATTGTACGTTTCACCAGAGGATGAAAAAAGGCTCCCGGAGTCAATGCAAATTAATTATGAGGATACCAACTACTGGATTTACTTAACAAATGATTCCATGAAGTGTTTTGTGTGCAATGGTAATGGACATTTGGCAAAATACTGTCCTTAAGCTATCCTACAACAGGAGTCTACTCAATACTTAAATAATTCTACTCAAGAACTTATCGAAAATTCAGACTACCCTCCTATTGAGTTTATCAAACCACAGATTAATAAAACTGCATTACCAGTCAACGCCCAAGAGCATAATAAAGGCATCAAACGGATTAATTCAAATACCGCATCAGAACCATCACAATCAGAACCTAATCAAGTTAACACTCCTATCGAAGAGCCATCACTACTAAGTGACGTCACAGATGATACCGACAGTAGCTACTCTTTTGAAGAAGAAATACCAATTAATAAATCTATTAAAAAGAAAAAGAAAACTCTCGACAATAGGACAGAAGAACAAGTTTGGAATGATATTAAAATTGAACTAAAAGCATCCCAACCTCACTTTCCTCTAACATTAGATCAGTTCATAAGCCTTTTGGATACATCACGAAATAAGCAACATATTCAAGAAGTCATCAAGGACTACACAGAAAATATTCCTGAATTAATCAACATGTGTTTACTTCTTCACCCCAAAATGAATAAGAATCTTAAAAACAGATGTTCAAGATTTATCAGAAAAGTTCAAGACATTTATTCAACAAGTAACAATCCTTAACATTTTGGTTCAGTATCCTTTTATTTTCTCTTGGTTAATTATTGTATATTCCTTTGAAGTGGTTAGATTTCTAATGAATATTTTGCAGTGGAATGTTAATGGTTTCCAAGCCAGATTTGAAAACATTAAGCTAATACTAAATGATATGGAACCATTATGTTTTTGTATACAAGAAACAAACTTTAAAAATAACTATTGTGCTAAGTTAAAAAATTACGATTGTTTTTATAAAAACCGCACACACAGCAGTATAGCTAGTGGTGGTGTAGCTACTTATGTAAAACATCACACACTGCCAGAACTTATTAATATCAGTAGCTCCTTAGAAGTAATAGCTGTTAAAATTAAATACCCACTAGCTTTAACTATCTGTAATATATATTTGCCTAATAGCTATTCCTTTAGTGTAAATGATTTGAATGACTTAGTTAATCAGCTTCCTACACCCTTCGTGTTACTGGGAGATTTTAATAGTCACCACTTTCATTGGGATTCCAATCACTGCGATCAGAGAGGTAAAATTATAGCTGATTGGTTGGATTTACGTGACAATCTAATACTCCTAAATTCTCATCAACCTACTCATTTCAGTAGTAGTAATAGTCGTACCAGTTGTATTGATTTAGCTTTTGCTTCACGAAGTATATCAACTTATTTCGACTGGAATGCATTGGATGATCTCTACGACAGTGACCATTTTCCTATCACCATTACATCAAGAATAGATTTAGCTCCTAATATTCAAAACACTTCCCAACATTGGAAGTATCTCAGTGCAGATTGGCCCAACTTTCGAGCAGAAATCGACCATAAGATTAAACAGTTAGATAAATTAAATCTGTCCTCTCATACAAGTATAAATAATTTAGTGCACGAATATAATCAAATAATAATCAGCTCTGCCGAAAAATACATACCTAAAACTACAGGAAAATTAAAAAAGAAGCAAGTTCCATGGTGGAATGAAGAATGTTCTAATTCACTAAAAGACACAAAAAGAGCCTACAGAGTATATAGAAAAGAGAAAAGAGAAAAATTCAAGACAGCCAATATATTAACGAAGAAAACCAACATAATCTAGAATTACTGAAGATAGAATTTCGCAAAAATAGAGCGAGAACTAGAAGAATATTTAAAGAAAGTAGGAAGGCAAGCTGGGAAAAGTTCGTATCATCGATAAATAGTCATACTCCGATAGGAATCATATGGCAAAAAATTAATTCAATTAATGGACACAGAAGGAAAAAGCAAACGATTATCTTAAAAAATAATCAAGGAGAATTAAGTACTGATCCAAAAATAAACTCTGATCTACTAGTAAGAGCTTTTGGCGCAAACTCCAACTCCAGTAATTATAATCAAGACTTTCTACAATATAAGGAACAAATAGAAGGGGCCAACAATGTATTCAGCTTACAGGATAATAGTAATGCAATTAATGAAATGTTGACACTACACGAACTTCGCTTAATTATACACCAGTTAGGCGATTCTAGTCCGGGTCCTGATAATATATCAAATACATTAATCAAAAATCTCCCTAGCTTAGCTCTTAAACGTCTCCTAGACATTTACAACTATATCTGGATTACTCAAGTCTTTCCTGACCAGTGGAGGGAGGCCATTGTCATACCTATACCAAAACCAGGGAAAACCGCTACATTGACCAAAAGTTATAGACCTATATCTCTTACTTGTAATTTATGTAAATTGTTTGAGAAAGTCGTAAGTAATAGATTGAGATGGTATTTGGAACATAATCAACTAATATCCCACTTACAATTCGGATTTCGGCAATTTAGATCAACTTTAGACCATTTAGCTTACTTAGAACATAATATACTCACATCACTTGCAAATAAAAATAAAGTAGTAGCGGTTGCCCTGGATTTGGAAAAAGCTTATGAAATGGTGTGGAAACATAGAGTTATTTTAATCTTAGAACAGTTAAATGTAAAAGGTAACATTCTTGCGTTTATCATAAACTTTTTAAATAATAGAACCATAAGGGTTAAAATTGATGGTATTCTTTCTGATACGCTCCACACAGAAAATGGACTACCTCAGGGATCGGTTTTGAGTGTCATCCTGTTTTTGATAGCTATAAATAATGTTTTAGAAGTTATAGAGAGATCTGTGAAAGGTTGTTTATTTGCAGATGATTTGACAATATTATGTAGCGACAATACTCTTAAATCAACAGAGAGACTCTTACAATACACCTTGGATAAACTGAATGACTGGTGCAAACATACTGGCTTTAAATTTTCCGAAACAAAGACTGAATTTATGATTATTTCGAACAGAAAATGCAAAGATAAAATATGTTTAACTATAAATAATCATAAAATTAGAGAAGTACAAAATCTTAAAATATTAGGTTTAACATTTGATCAAAAAATTAACTGGGTAACTCACATAAAAAAATTAAAATCAGAGTGTTATAGTAGGATGAATGTTATTAAAATCTTATCATCTATTAAATGGGGTTCGGACAGTATATGCATCAAAAACACGTATAAAGCATTGATTAGGCAAAAAATCGATTATAGTTCTATTATATATGACTCGGCTTCTCCAAATATTTTAAAACTTTTAGAAAGAACACACAACACCTGCCTAAGATTAAGCTTAGGAGCCTTCAGAACTAGCCCAATTAATAGTATCCTAGTTGAGGCAGACGAAATGCCATTAATGTTTAGAAGAAAGGAGTCGTGCCTTACATATGCAGTCAACCATATAACTAATTACAAGGATTCGTTTCTTTCAAAAACCACCTTACAATCTGATATCGAATACAACCTTCGTCCATCTCTTCCTCGCCCATTAAGATTAAGAGTTAAAAAATATGTAAACGAAATTGAATTTGAACTTCCTCCTACTTATCCTCGCGAGCATCCTAAAAAACCGCTATGGGAACAAATTGATATTGCAGTTCACTTAGATATAGTCAACAAATACCCTCGAGATAATACCCCTGATCATATTTATAAAAATCTGTTTAATCAAATTAAAGATAGCTACCCGGACTATATACATTATTATACCGACGGCTCGGTTTTTAAAGGAAGATCAGGTTGTGCGATAGTTTCAGGTAATGAGAGCTACAAGTACAGATTACCAGACTACTCATCTATCTTTACATGTGAAGCAGTTGCTATACTGAAATGTCTTGAAGTGATTAAGAACAAAATGAGCATGAATAAAAGTATAATTTTTTCTGATTCAATGTCGTCTCTCATGGCCTTAATAATTAATAAATATTAGAAACAACGAACCTTTAATAAACCTAATAAGAGAGAACCTACTTAACCTAATCGATAATGATTTTGTTATAGAATTGATCTGGATACCTAGCCATAAAGGTATTCCCGGAAACGAAAAGGTAGATTTAGAAGCTAAAGAAGCCACAAAGTATGATCATTGTAATAACATTAGTTCTAATATCCAAGATGTAAAGAAGTACCTTAAACTGAAAGTAAAAATGCTGTGGAATAGCTATTGGGTAAAAGATAACAATAGTGCTTTGTATGAGATAAGAAAATCAGTTGTTGAAAAACGCAATTTGCTAATAAACGGTAGAAAAGATCAAGTAATTTTAAACAGACTAAGAATAGGACATTGTAATATAACTCATATACATCTTATTACTAAGGAAGCTAAAAAGAAATGTTCAAGATGTGATAGTGACTTAACTATCAAGCACTTATTAATTGATTGTCACATGTATAATACAGAAAGACTAGAAGTTAAGCTACCTAATAATTTAAAAGATTGTTTGAACAATGTAGAAAATACTGTAAAAATCCTAAAATTAATTAATTGCTATAATTTAATCTAATATTGTAAACCTACAGAGGTCGCTAATGACCTGAGATGTTTGAGCAACCCTAAATAAAGAAATTAAAAAAAATTGCAAAACCATGCGTTGCAATGCCACTTAAATTAATTTTATTTTTGTGCTCTGATTATAGTACTATTTCAGAAACTTTGTCGTAGATGCCAAAATTTGTAAAAAATATAAAGCAATTGGACGAACGATGCGCGAACGTCAGAAGACGAGAATAAAAATAAAACATATTTATAAGATTGACTTCTTTATTTGGCCTTTTATTAATCCATATAAATACTATTCGACTTCCTTTTCTTGAACTCTTACCTTAATCACAGTACACAATTACACAATATTATATATTAAGTAATAAATAACAGCCGAACACTGTCTCTTATAATACAGGTCCTATCCTAGTTTAAGAGACAGGGTTTTAAGATAATTGTATACAGATTTCTGATATAATGGATCTTCAAAATTAAGGTTTGAGATATTTTTATTTCTCATAAGAATTTACAATAATTCACTTACATGAGAAAGTTTAAACACAAACAAATTATAATCTTATCCTAGGTGTACACTTAGATATTGAAGCACTTCACTCAACACATTCAATCGAAGTATACATTTTGAGTTATATTTAATTCTAAGGTAATAAAAATACAATAATCAATGTACAATATATAGGGTACTAGTAAAAAAACTTACATAAGGAGCAAACAATGCTTGGACGCGCACATTACACAGATCGAGCGTAGATAGAAGCGACATGTGAAATAGTGAACTAAGGTGCGCTCAGATTAGAGGTTAAATAGTATTTTAAGTGTTTTTTAAAGGTAGGCATTGATTTTGCTTCTTTGATATTTTTCGGTAATTGGTTATACAAAAATTGTTATGTTAATCCTTTTTATTGTAACTCGTCTAGCATTTACCTATAAGCATAATGTGTACCTGTAACTTTTTGAATCAATAAATTATTATTATAGAAAAAGCTTTATTAATTAAGACCTAAGCAAAGGCAGGGTGAAACTAAATATCAACGATGCTCTATAATTGACAGTAATTAGGTAAGTCATAATGAAGTACGAAAGATATTAAATAATAAAATTTGCTCTACGATCAATATATTCCTCTAGAATAGGCCAAGCAACCCAAGCTGATGATAAGTATGATAATACATATCAAGGTAACTTTGGTAAATTACAGTTTATGGGTTCGTGACAAAAAGGCTTCTGCGCGTATATTGTTGAGAATTAAATTGGTCTTCGGTCTCTGCCTATTCATCTAGGTCACGAAACATGGAGCTGTTGCCTGTTCACTAGTTGTATCACTAGTATATCCTTATACACACAATGCAGAAGGATTGCCACAATTAAAGTACGATTTAGTTTGTTTGTCTCCTTTATATTTAGTTAACATAATATTATGCCAAATCTAACACGCCTCCGCGCGCAATGTGATAAAAATGGGTACAAAGTTTTCTCTTTACGTATTAATAAATAGACTAATAACTGCTGTGGTTTAAAGCTATTTTCTCTGTTCTGTCGTTTCATAGCATGTCAGGTCCGCGCAAGTAATTCATTCACCTTATAGTTGCGTTATAATATCAAGTACATTTTCGTATATGCAAGTTGTAAAGACTGCAACCGATTTATACCGAAGTTAGAAGTTAGATTTTATAAACCTGGTTTTGCGAACGTTACCAAAATGTATAAATAATTCTGTGGTATTGCTATATTTGTTTCGATATTGTATTTGCCACGATTGTTTTTCGTTTTAATTAAAATATATAAGGAGTGCTACAATAAGGAGTGCTTATAATAAATCTGTTGCCTTCTTTTTGATCTTTTTGATTACACGGATGACCTACTGGTATCAGTGGTTGCTTGATCACTGTCGAATCCCACACTGGGAAACAATTTGGTACTCCACAAATGTTTGTTTTTGTCAGGGTATTCTTTGTGCGGGTTGTTTGTAAAGTTCCTCACTATTCAGGAATTACTCCTAGCGCGGTCTTAAAACAGCAAAAACTTTACCTAAATAGGTTCGTTTCGATTATATTCTAATAAATTATAGGGTCATCTGGTGATTTTTAAATCATGTTTTACAAGTAATAAAATACGTTAATGGGTGATAATATAACTTTCCCATAAAGAAATATTTTGTGAAATTGGCTGATTTGTTTTTGAGTTAAAACCTTCCAAACAAACAATACTAAATTAAATAATTAAAACTAGTATAGATATAGATTTCAGTTACATGGATGCTCAATCTTTTTCCATAGCTCGTAAAAAATACTGATAATTTGGATGGCACATTCTTGTTAATTCGAGTGACTGAACTGAAGACTGAAAACTTTTTGCTAGTAAATCTAATAATTTGGCTAATGGTTTTTCCTCACTCTCTTAACTAAACAAAACTATCAGCATCATAAACGGCGTTTTTTCCTTTTGAAGAATATGTATTACCGCGGCCTTCACTACGGCAGAATAAGGCGCGCACATGTGCGCCTTCGCCGCCCGGTTCGCCGGCGACGGCTCGGATCCGCAAGGATACTTTCCTCACGGATCCGCTCCACCGCCTCGTTCTGCGTGAACCTCTCCTCTCGCTGCCAACCATGGCTTTGATCACGACCGGCAGCGAGAGGTCTTCTCCCACAACATCCTGGTGTTCACGGCGCTGCACAGCCCAAGCAGGACACTGCTCGAGCGTGAGCTGCGCCGTGTCCTCCTCACACTCGCAGTGGTGGCAGATGAGACTCGGTTTCCTCCTAGCGACCTTGTGCAGGTACTTGCCAAAGCAACGATGCCCCGATAATATCTGCATTAGTCAGAAGGAAAGGGTTCCATGCTGTCGCCCTGCCCACCGTTCTAACACCCCCCCTGGCCTGTTTCAGAACCGTTAGGGCCCTCCAGCCGCGCCTTCCACCTTCCAATCATGCCCTGGTGAGCTCGATTTCGCGCGCGCTCAATCACTGCCGGGAGGGCACGACAACCTGTCTCCTCCCACACTGCGAACACTTCGGCGAGCATCTCAGCCTCTAAATCCCACTAGGGTGTACAGGCCAATGCGCATGCTGCGTCGGCCAACACCGTGCGATAGCCACGTACGACCCCGACCGCTATGACTCCCTGCGGTCTCTGCAAGAGGGTCCTGCACTGAGCGGTCAGGGCATCCGCCCACACCGGTGCGCCGTAAAGCGCCATTAACCGGATAACCCCCGCGTAGAGTCGCCGGCAACCGACATTAACCTAACTTTTTTTTTCTTTTATACGTGAGGGAATGCTTTGACGCATACCTCTCCGCGGGGCGACGGAGAGGTTATGTCGGGCTCACCGGGGGAAAGATACCCCGGTAATACCGACTAAACCTACCACGGTATTTCTCGACATAACCATAGATGGCGAGACCGCGCGAATCACTTTCACATGCAATCGCGACCTCGCCATGGTTTCGGCCCGCCGTGTGAAACGGCAGGCCACTACCCAAAACATCGTTCCTCAACCGTCCCCCTAGGAGGGGGATAAGACACAATACAGAGGTGCACGTGGGAACACGCACGCTGCCTCTCGGACCTGGTGCTGATCGGGTGGCGAGCAGGCCCACGCAGCCCAGCACCCCCAAGTCAAAACTCAGGGTGGCTGGAGGTCGTCTCGCGCCCTCCGGCGCCCGGTTCTGTAGTTGGGGAGAGGGTTTAAGCGCTCCCTCTCCCGCTCCGCCGCCTCCTTGATGGAATTACTTCCTCACAGAAAGAGGCGACGGCGTTCCACGATCTCTCACTCCGGACCACAGACTGAACCACGGCCGGGAGTGAGAGAACAGCCGGTCCGACTGCCGCGATCATCTCACGGCGCTGCGATGCCCAGGCGGGGCAATCCGTCAAAGTGTGCAGCGCCGTGTCCACAACAACATCGCGGCAGTCGCCGCAGTGATGACATCCGGGCGTCGCCTGCCGGCCTATGCGACACAGGAACTGGCCAAAACAACCGTGGCTAGTCATTACCTGTGTCAGCCGGAAGGTGAGGGCGCCATGCCTCTCCAGCCACTCCTCAAAAACGGGACTTACCGCCACAATCGTGGCGTGCTCACACTAACCTAACCTAACTTAACTACGCCATCCGTGCGTTTCTCTTAATTTCAAGTTATGTCTCATCACAAATTCTGTTGTTACCTTGTTTGGCAGTGAGACTGAACACTATTGAACGGCTTATCAACCTTAAGAAACATTTTGGAGTGCTTTAGTTCTATGGAGATTGTAAGCTATTTTATGTAGCATGAGAATACGTATTACTCTAGATAAATGGTGCACTTGTAGTGTCTAAACGTCAAGTAATCTAAAGTGCTGGCCTCAGCATGCTTGACAGTTCGATTAAATGTATGATCTTGTTAATTCCCGTTACCTACATAATACGATAATGTACCTATATCATGCAAAGCAAAAGTTTAAGTTATTCTTTGATAGATCTTTCCTGCATTTTGCGATTTGCAATTAAAAGATGTGAGAAAATAGGTATACCTATAGGACATTTACCAACAGGTTAATAATTATATTTATTAAAAAGCATGCTACGTTACAGCTTTATAGTGATATCAATAAAATATTTGAGGCGCGCATAGCCAGTTGAACACACTGATCGGTAAACGATTAGCGAGGTTAAGCACCATTAGGTGCGGTCAGTCTGTAAATGGGTGACCGCGTAGTGGTATTTCATCTGAGCGTCTTCGTGCTCCGGAGGGCACGAAAAAATCGGTCCCGGTTGTTGTCAAATTGACAGCAGTCGTTAAGCCATGTCAGAGGCCTACGGCTTTGAACAACTCTTGACAACAGGTTGGCCACTAACCATAGGAAAACAAAGAAGAAAGAATAAAATAATCTCTACAATTACAAAGCTGTAATGAGGCTTTGTCTGTACATTGAAGACATTTTATTAAATCTAAATAATATCATCTATATCAATCTGGGTATACCAATATTATAAAGCTGAAGAGTTTGTTTGTTTGGTTCAAATTTAAGTGTTGCATAGCCCATTTATCGAGGATTATTTATGCTATATAACATCACGCTACGACCAATGAAAAATGTTGCAAAAATGGGGCAAATTCTCTTATGTGACGCAGACGAAGTTGCGTGGGTCATCTAGTCTGTTTATATGACTTTAAAGTCATCATTTAAAGCTGCATGTCATTTGATTGTTTCAGTAGAAGCATAGATTTAGAGCATAGTGTGATTCACGTAATCAAATTCGTGGGCGAACTATAGTCGCGTGCTACAACTATAGTCTTGTGCTACAAACAAAAAAAAACTATAGTCTCGTGCTATAACTATGGTCGCGTGGTATAGGCAATTTCGGCTCTACTAAGCACAGTAGGATAGACTTTATTTGCAACTGCGACGCATGCCTCATAACCAATAGCCACGTACGAAAGGGTTCCATGCATGCAACAAAACTTGCCGAAAAACTTGCTACACAACGACTAATAGCTAGGTATTAATGGAATTTAGCATAATTAAGAACCAAACATAAACTGTCTCTATGTTTTAGATTTTGCATATTAATTGCTTTCGATTCTGTGCACAAAAACAAAGTGTCAAAAAATTATATTTGGAGCAACGACCTCACTAAAGAGACGTGACATATTCAACAAAAAAGTAGCTCACAAAGCTTTCAACGATATTAAAGTAAAACTTATTACAGCGCCACCTAGCGGTGATCAGTTTTACTACGCACAAATAGGACATTGTACTTTTACAAATAAATAAAATTATATAAAAATAATCCTCTTAATAAATTAAAATTGATGAGATAAAATCAATATATAATATAGGGCGTTTAATATATTGGGTATTGATATAAACAAGAAATATGAACGTTACAAACAAGACAATTAAAAATATATTTGTTTAAATAATAATTACACATATTATATATTTATAAAAGATAATAAGTTTTGTCAAAATTCTCACGTTACACACGGTATCTACAATGTCAATCCACATATCGCAGAAATATGCGTTCATGATTTGCGACATCTAGCGAACTTATGATAAAACACGGACATGCATAGCGCTGTGCTGTGAAAAGAGGGCAAAGACATAAAACATCAACATCGACAATAATCGCCACTAGATGGCGACGTAGACGCGCCGCTCTTATTTACTTGAAATAAGATTTATTATGAAAATATTATTGTTCTTATTCAAGTTCTTACAAGCCTGATTATTCTTATATAGATACCCAATATAGATTGTTCCTAAACATTTAATAATTCTGAGGTAATATAAAATTGTATTTTTATTAAGAATGACGTGAGAATTCGATAATTCTTTGGTACCTAGTACCTACTCTGTACCTAGGCATTAATTTAATGTTTATTTTTATTCAATAAACCTACAAATTAATGTTAATCTGAATTAAAATAATCAAAGTTTCCAAGTAAGTTATAAGATCTTGAGTAGAATTCTTTGAACTGAATCGTGTAATCGGTGACTCGGGTGTTCTAAGTAAATCTAAAAGTTCTAAAACAAAATTTGACTAATCAAAGAGCAATAAATGGGTACGAAATTGTATGCAGTAAAGCAGCACAACGAAAATTACGAGCGCTAATGCTCATAACGGCGGATCGTTGGCTGTGATTTACCAAGATTATCCCGGCAGGTTCTTAGGGCGAGGGCCGCCTAACGGGACCGCGTGTTTCGATTTCGTAGAGCATTTCTCCGCGCGGTCCCGTTACTCGGCCGAAAGTACTTTTGTTGGTTGCTCGCGCCGCGCGCCGCGCCACCACTCGCTTATACGACCGATCGCTTGAGTTCACCGTATTGAGAACAGAGGTGTTGTTTAGTTACCATTGCCACTTCGCTCAAAACAAAGAGCTTTTCAACATTAAAATGGAGCTGCAAGGAGAACGGTTCTGTTATTCGTACAGTTATATCTTGTAACATTATTTGCATAATTTTTCGTTTGTTGACAGCATTACGCAATGGATACAAGGTTTTAATATCAATAATAAGCTAAACAAATTAAAGGCATCTGAAAGAAGTAAGTCGATAAAATTTTAGTGGCAAGTTGTGTAAGCGAGTGGCCTTGTGAGCGGCTCGGGTCGATGACTGCCGCTGACTGCGGATGATGTTTACCTTATCGACTGAGTGAGCGTAACCAACGAAAGTTCCTACCTACAACGCCAAACTTTGCGCCCGATATTTTTGAGAGCGCTACACTTTTTATTGCATGAGTTCCAATGACTACGGCGTAGCACATGCTACGATCAAATAGTCCCGAACTAACAGAGCGAGAATAAAAATGATATTACAAATCAAATGTTAGAAGAAAAAATTTTCCTTAAAAAAATTTAACAACACATAAAGGCTTTCAACCTTGAACAAAAAGTTTTACAGCCATTTTTTGGGCAATAGTCGAGTATAGGAATATTCCATAGCTCGTTAGTCAGTTGGCACTAGGCGTCGCGGCGGTGATCAGGCGGCGATGGGGGGAGGCTTGCGCGGTGACGTAATCCATGCGGTTCGATACTCTCGAAAGGCTGCGGGGTCGACGGCCGCTAGACGCGGAACCGCAGCCTACACGACTGCTCAATTAAACATTCCGCATGTACATTATACCCACACCATGTAACTTATCATCGCATTCAAACTATCAACCTGACTAATATAAATTTATCTCGCTCACGTTAACACTAAACTCTTAAACTGTTCGAATATCTGACTGTGACTACAGGCTATATTGCAAGCTATGAATTAGTTCAATGATCAAGGACATTTCTATATTTAGTTGCTATGTATATCTAATATACATAATTTTGTTTGCACCGCTAAAGTTTAAATAGGTATCGGTGCTAAATTCGTGCAATTAAATTTACCTTCTATGTTTTCTCATGAAAAATGTTAACGTCATCTCTTAACAGACATACTGTAAAACATTGATTAATGTTTGTTACCCATATTTAGTCATATAGAAAATAAAAATGCTTGGGATGAAGTTGCTTTCGCTCACAGGCTATTGCTAATCATAATATTATTAAGTAAATTGTAAATATGAGTTGCTGCGACTATTGCATTATTTGTTATTAATTTTATCTTAGATTCACCAAACATTTACTTTTAAAATCGAATTGCAATGAACTATTGTTAAAACAACACACAGCAGCTCTTATAAGAAAAAGAAAATAATATGTTTTGTTAATAAACATTTGGTGATTGAAAAGAGTGGCCAAGTTGCTTTCGCTCACAGGCTATTGCTAATCATAATATTATTAAGCCAATTGTAAATATGAGTTGCTGTGACTATTGCTTTAATTATTATTAATATGTATCTTAGATTCACCAAACAGCTATAAGGATACACAATACATGACTGTCAATATCAGTGATTGAGGCCCTTTATTTATTTTGCTACGTTGGTTCCAAAAAATTGACTCTAATTCAAATCACTGATATTCGAATCGATCGCTGTATCGACATTTCTCAAGTTCATATACCCAATATATTTTCTATGTATATTAACATTTACGGCTTTCTATCAAATTTGTACAAATCTTATAATTATACGCTATATAACATACTAGATTTTGCCCTCGGCTTCATCCGCTTTAATTTAGATTTTGGCAATTTTCTATCCCTCAGAAACCTATTTTTTTTTATGAAACCTGACATGCTTTTTTGTATCCCTGACAACATGTATGCGAAATTTCATAATGAGAGTAAAATGGTAAGGCGTGAATGCGTAACAAACAAACAAGCAAACTCAATTTTTAAGTCCTGTTTCTAGCACAGTCTAAGGTAATCATTTGTACCTCTGCGTCGTCAGTGCCCTAGTTAGATGATTAAAAAATATATCCAAACTCGAAAGTGTCACTATGAACTCTCTACATACGTACAGCTAAATATTCTTTTGTGTTACAATTCTAAGTTCAAGTTGAGTTCAAAAAACTTAAATAAGCGTCCAAATTATAAATGTATATTCTTTAACGTACTAACTGTAACTATAATGAATGTAGCAAATATGAATTATAGCTCACAATAAAAGAGGATCTTATAATTAAACGAATGGTGACTGAAGTTGCGCCATCAATCAGCCTCCCACGACTCTGCCTACAGATTGAATTGTTCTGTCACACATCTTACTCGAGGTACTAATTATTTAACATCGAACTTGAACCGTAACGTGGCCGACAGCGGCCGGCGGCCGCCACGTCGCAACCTCACAAGTGCGAGTGCGTTATAGAACGGGCATATTTCGAGAAAAGTGCAATAATGAGTCCAAGTGAGAGGCGCGCGAGAAGGGCCACTGAGAGCGAGTTACACAAGAAGGGTTACAAAACTATGGCAATGAACCCGAGTGAACCTAAACCTTGCGAACCGCTAGCCGCCGCTAGCGACAGTCGTCGCCAACCTGCGGCACATGCACTGTATTATTATTCACCACCGACGACCGCACTCGTGTGGCGTGTGTCGTAAAATCACCCCACGCTATTTATGGCAGTACCTGGAACTATACGCACTTTACGGTATCTGCAGCCAATAATAGATTTTTCTATACATAATATAGGTACTATCACTATTCATCCTCGCGTGGCTGAGCAGTGCTGTATTTCACGAATATGTTTCACCAGTTTTGAAATCGCACATTATGAAGTTCATAAAGTAGCAAAATCCAGACTCTGTGCTGCTGTTAAGATTTTTCCCATAGAAGAAAATATTAAGCTTCATGCTGCACCTCTACGTACCAGCCGAGATATGTAATACGCCGGTTGCCGGATAACCAGCACTACGGTCAGTTTCATAATGACTGCCAGTTAAATAAATTGTACCTGTATGTGTGTAAGCTACCGGATATTCATCATAAACTTATGCGGCAGCCTAGGAATATGAAATATTAAATATGACGAGCCTGGTCTACTTAAACTAGACCATCGAGGCAACTAGACTTTCTATAACATATCAATATTGTTCATAGCTCATTACACTTGCATGTATGTATATCCATACGACAAGTACTGTCAGTGTTGAAAATTCAATAGCGATTTAGTAATTAACCATATTCATAATTCATAATTCATTTATTCATAAAAATATAAGCTCACAGTGTATACAACCAAATCGCTTATATCTATACTAAACATACAATAATGATCCCATACACTCACAAGAAACAAAATCTATGATGATAATCCAATTATAATAGATTATATAAATAACAAACATAATAATGAAAACAACGAGTAATACCTACATCAGTCCTACCTTAATGAGCTATTTAGGAAATGTAACACTTTTTCGTTCATTACGCTAGGTTTATCAATAAATATATCTGCTTCTGGATTGGCCTTAAGGAAACAATTTATTAAGCTAATAGCTCTAGAAGTAGGACTGTTGTCTGCATGTGGGGAGCGCCACGCAGGTGGACAGGAGAGGAGTCTCTGCTGGCGCCTTCCAATGCCTCGCATATGTACCTTAATGCTGAATACGAGTTTACCGTTGTTTCATATGTACGTACCTATATTAATATTCTTGCAAATATTGACTGTTCAGGTACAACAGTGCCGGCTGTCAAGTATGACACTATCATACTTGTCAATTGATACTGTTGACGAAGTAAAATGCTGCTTCAACCATCATATTCTTTTAGAGCAGTATTTAATACTAGCTCGCCGTGATGTCCACAAATTGTATAAAAGATAGAGGAAATGTATAAAAGTATAAGTATCGCCAAATCGCATATTATTATTAGCTTTTTTGATATTTGCAAGCTTATTGCTATTTTATCTTTCTATGTTACTCGTATTCTTTTGACTATGATAATCACGTCATCCTTTTGCGCTTTTGAAATGTAAAAAGAACAAACAAATATACTTGCTCTGTTAAAACTCGTAGCAAACTTAATATACAATGTTATGGCAACGATGAAAACATTTAAAGTTAATTACTAATATTTAATAAATACTATTTTTTGTCGCAGTTCAAAATGTTGCGTTGCCCTGTCGCTCGTGTTGCAGGCGGCTCGGCAACGGGCGCGGAAATGTAACCTGCAGGCTGCAGCGCCGCGCGGCGGGCGGCGCTCTCTGCGCGCAATGCGGAAACTGCGCTTTTTGCGCGCGTGGTGCGCCCGCGCACTTCACTGCGAGCACAGTCACGTCAAACAACACTCATTAATTAAAACAAAAAGTGTACCTAACGTCGTTATACGATTGTTGATGGCTCCATTATGAATAAACAGATGCTACCAACTCCTGTTGGCCTCCTAACTTATGTGGGATGTGAATTTATAATCGGCCGAAATATTATGCTTGTGGTTACTTCATATTTATCAATGCTAGGTTAAATAGTACTGTTAGGAAATATACTTCTGGCTCCAGTTTGCTACTAACACTTTAAGTGTAACAATGTTATCGACAGCATACAGTAGAGGGCAACAGACATGATTCTTATTACTTAAGACCTAAACGTAGCAGGCGTAATGCGAGCGCTACACTGTGACGTAACCCTTCAGTTTTATATATTACGTACTATGTTCTGTCGCCATAGATGCATGGTATGGGATGTAACCTATTCATTCTCATATTATAAAGATATGTTCATAGTACATTTTTTTAAATTGAACCACTACTGAAAGGATTTTCAATGAAATTTAGTTGGGAGCATTAGCACGGTTGTAAAAGGACATAAGGCAATGTTTATCATCATTCCACAACAGGACAATGGTGGATATGCACAATTTTATAATAGATGTATATTTTTAATTTGTTTAGAGTAGGCCCTCATAGAAATTTTATTTTTATAAGAGAGGGATTTATGGTTTGTGTAATATATGTATAAATAAAAATGTCATGTTCGGCATGTATGTTATAAAACAATTTTTAGCCGGTATACATACTTATGAATAAACTACATACGTTTTTTATTAGTATACATATGAAGTGTTTCTATAAATAATTTGATAAACCCATAGTTCCTCGAATAGTCAGGTGTACTACACCAACATTTAGCCTTCTTTAGGTTCTATAAGGGGTTGCTAACCTATGGCTGTCTACCTGGTACAGTTTTAGACTTCTTTGTACTACTGATCTTCCCATGGTATCTTATCTTATGTGGGTGCCAGTCAGTGCAGACCGGCGACACTTCGACCCAGTGGGATCTTTTGTGTCGACACTCTCCCAATAACGACTGCCATAGATGTTAATGGCAGCCGGGACCGACGGCTTAACGTGCTTTCCGAGGCACGGAGCAGGCGATAATTGTCACAATACGCACATAATTTCGAAGAGTCATATAACTTCCGAAAGTCAGAGGTGCGCGACGTGGGTTCGAACCCGAGACCCTCTGCATTGCAGTCTGTTGGTCTCCCCACTGAGCAATCGCTGCTCTTCCCATGGTAAATATGCTATAATAGTCTGGGCAACTCAGAAACAACACTTGGGATATAATAACAATAATGTATTGTGGTATACCATATTACATATAATAATATGGCAATAATACATATTTATCATAATTGTAGTAAGGTCAAACTTAATCCGAAGGCTTAAAAATGGTGTACACTAGAATTAAAATACAAAAAATTTGTGTAAAATTAAAAATGTGAAATGTGATCAGTAACAAAGGCGAGAATCGCACAAAAGGCGCGAGAGCAGGCGCTATACAAACGACATCAACGAGCGCGGCGCAACACAACCCTGCGCTTGATTGCTTATACAGTTAAATGATCTCTATAGCTCATAATTAATAAGTTTATAAATGTACTACACTTCCTCACTCATCCCACAGTCATTGACTTCCACTTGTCATGAAGTTTTATTTAAATGCTTCTTCTCACACTGAACGCGAACATTTTATTGTATGCTCAGCTATTCAGCTATATTTTACCTTATGTGTCCGTGTATTTTTCTTTTATACTTAACGAAGATTTACATGCATTATACGTGTAACTTCCATTTAATTCTATATATTTGCCGTTATCGTAGACATTATTTACACATGCAAATAATGGTATTATTTGTTTAAATATTAATTTACAAGTTTTATTAGTTTTTTGATATCATAAGTATGAGTATGTACAGGTGTATACAATTGCCGAAAACATATTTATGTTCATTGTTTTAAACTATGAGTCACATTCATTTTATTATGAGTTGTAACACGAAGTAAAAACCAAAATCACTGGTCCTGACGAGCAGTTCGTCGTTAGTGGACATCACGTGGCACGTCAGAAAAGTCCGCGCTCGCAAACTGTGTATTCCCGCCAAACGCGGACACGGCGAGTTCGTTGACCCGCGCCGCACTCACATGCTCGATAAAAGTAAAAACTCATGCTCTGCGCATTACCACTTTTATTACAAAATGTCCAACCACTGTATGCACAGGTGAGTGCAGGTATTCAAACAATTTCCCTCACTGAATATTGATTGGAATAACTCTAAATTAAATAACACCTGGTAACTTATACATTAAATCATTTAAATTTGATCCTATGATAAAAAATAACTCATATTTAGTTATTTTGTCTTTTATATTTATATCTATGGGCAATGACTTCGTGTAATTCACGATTTTCAGGTTTATATTTTTTTACCTATCAGTCACAAACTTTACTTAAATACAACATAATATAACATATACAATAGTCCTAAAATAATAGAGAATTCTGTTGTAAGGTAATTCATTTCACAAAGCATGAAGGCAGTATGACATTTGTTAGTGTTATTTATTATACGCCTCACCCACTAATATAATCCCTATGGGACGACCAATTTTTCAGCTCTTTAGACACTACGGTACCTAAATTACATCTGTAATGTTAATTTAAAGTATTTCTATATTTATCATGACTATGCTAAAGTTAATAGAACTTAGACTAAAGTGCAACAGCGCGGCACAACAAAAAGAAATGGCAATAGCAAAGAAGTAAAAAGTGAGTTTTCATTATAATCGAAAATAAAGAAGTTTACAATATCCATAACAGAGTGAGTGTAGATGAAAAGTGAATCAACCTGACGTTTGGTTGCGCGGCCACTCGCGTTCGTTCACCTCACAAATTTTCGTTTCGTTGGCGTAGTGTGCGTGCTACCTCCTCCCCCCATACCCCTAACAGCCTTGCGTCCCCCATTCCGCCAACTTAGATCACGACTAGCTATAATACAGCCATTGTCAAAACTTATAGGCAAAAACTTAATGCTCCGCCAACATGTCGGCTAAACAATTTGTTTTATACATGACGTTGTCTGTCAATCACGTACCTTAAAAATAATCCAAATATTTTTGAAATTTGAACTTATCGTTAACTCCTTTATTACAAATAATGCCAAAATTATGAGAATGGGCGATATATTTATCAAGAGCCGGATGTGAGGCAAAAAACGCAGAAAGGATGTCATTAACACGTATTATGTTACTAATGGTTCCATTACCTGTTTGATTAGAAAGAAAACTGAAGTAGTGGGAAGTGAACGTTCAATACGCGCGTTGTTGGCTCGAATGGAATAATAGTGGTGCAAGCTAGGCCTTGTCAATGACCTCTATTTCGCCACCGAACATTACAAATGGCGCGAGAGGTCGATGATTCGCGTCACGCCGGCTACAGCAGCAGCGCGCGCCTCTAACCGAAACGCTTAGAACAAAACCATCGCTATTATAGTTTACAATAACTGCCAATACAATACATACTCAGTTAGTTTTGTTACCAGGAAATACTAATATATGCGTAGAAATCTAGCAATATCTTAAGCTAGTAACAATGGTATGTCTTTTGAGTATCATATTCTGTAGAAAATGTGGATACTGTACTTGGAGGCTTTTAAATCATCAAGGTATTTAGCGTTAACGTTTTAAAAAATACTCCTCATTTACTAATTGCGAGATAATTTTACATCTTCATGCTAAATCTTTAAGTAACTCAATTTAATTCCTAAGCTGTTCAAAATGCTTGCTTAAACAATGGAAACATTGTAATTCAATGAATTATGTACCCGTGTCATATTTTCTAGGAACATTGTTATTAAGTTTTAAAATCGGATCGTATCGCAATGATGTTGTAATAAGCAACATAAGATTAAGGCTCGCGAACTCGAAACGGTGATATAAAAGAATACCAGTACGTTCGACAGATCTCATTAGGACAAAGAAGACTTACGGTGAATGTGACAGGTAATATCGTTCAACGGTAAGAGGACGACACGTTTTTAAGCATTGCAAATGTAGGTACCCTTCAGATGGCGAAGATAACGTCATGGTGACGGATTGATAGAATGACAATTTGGTGAGTAGGCCAGGTACCGCGGAAGACACCGGTCGCGGTTCACCATGGTTCAACGTGACACTTTCCGACGTCATAAACAACTTTCCTACTAGCAATGCGCTCGCCGAGCGACGGCAGCGCCGCGCGTCGCGCACGGCGCCCACGAGAATTATTGTGCGCCACTTTTCTAGAAAAATAATTAATTTTTACTACGTCTGTGACTTTTCTTTACGTTGCTTCGCACACTACTAATTGTTGATCACTGAAAATACATGACGTTAGGTGAAAGCATTGTTTTAACATTTCACATACTTTATTTGTTTAGTTGGCAATGGCATCGAAACTTATTAGACTTATAAGAATTCGGTCTATGATCCAATAACCTAGTAAGTTGTTACCTCACTTCCAAATAAAAACAAGAATATCTTTTGTATTTGGAACAAGTATTGTAAACATCAGGCTCGATGCTTTTATGCTGTCATATTTCTATTTTTATACAACATGTATTGTTCTGTTTTGGATGTGATATTGACTTGACGAATCTTTAAGCTTTATTTTTGGTACTATTGAAGTCTACGGGCTATTTAAAGTAAACTGATTTTCAGCAAGCAAGAACGGTCATCATTGGGCCTTACGCGCGTGTATTCAGTCAACATCTTTACGTACATAATAATATTTAAGACATACACTAAATAATATTTTTTGTTATTTACAACTATGTAATGTGAAACAACAAAAGAGCGATATGGAAATGCAAAATACCAATAGACTAACGAAAAATTGGTAATTACTTAAATATTTATTGTTTAAGTTCTGGATACCTTTTTGTAGCATGAAGCTGCTTATATAATACTAGCTTTTGCGCGCGGCTTCGCCCACGTGGTACCTACATCAATAAAAAGTAGCCTATGTCCTTCCCCAGGTTTTAAACTATATCTGTACCAAATTTCATCTAAATCGGTTGAGTGGTTTAGCCGTGAAAAGGTAACAGACAGACAGACAGACAGAGTTTCGAATTTATAATATTAGTAAGGATAGTAAGGATTGACCACCTTAAAACAATATTAAGTTTTAGCTAATTTTATAATGATTTTGTGTTGCTAATACGGACATAACGTGAAATCTATAGTAGGTACGCATTTGGTGGCAGCTGTAGGTGTTAAACTTGACATGTTTCACTGACGCGGTGATCCATTGACAATGAATGTACTTTATACGTACCTTGCGTACATTACTTAAATTAGTGACGTAAGAGTGTTGGGTTATAAGATGCTGCACATTCAGGAAACACGCCGGCGGCGCGCGGCGGTACCCAAGCTGTCCAACATAAACAGGCCATTGCCACCTGACCACTTAGTCCCTCGGGTTAAATCGGAAATTAATGAATGTTTTATATTTCGTAATTCCATTTATATACTTTACTCAAAAATGTTTAATGTAAGGTTTCCGTTTGCGATTATTTATGACATTTCAAAGATCTTTTGAAGTTTATTATATAAATGTTGAAAGTAAATTAATTATTCGTATAGGTAGATAAATAATAGGTCGGGGAAAAAGTTTCTTCGCATTTTATATGAAAACTCAAGACATTATTTTTCAAAGTTTATTTACATTTAATTGCAATATATTTGTGCCATTTTGTCCGATGACTGTCTGCCATCTTGTAGGTAGTCATGATCCCGTTGCTGTAGAAATTTTGGAACTTCTGATAAAAAAAATGCGACAAGTAGTTCTCTTGATGTTAACCTGACACTGACTAAAGAATTCTAAAGAGACCGAAACAGGTGGAAATCTGAAGGTGCAAGGTCTGGGCTATATGGCTGAACCCAGCCAAACTCTAAAGATTCTCTTAAATAATTATAATATTTTGTTAATATATCGTCGTTTGTCGTTCATTATTCTGATGTAAATGATTTTGAAGTGTAGGTAATTTATAAAATTATTGTTGCTAATAGTACACACTACCATATTGTATAGATAATATGTCATTCGATCTTTTAGCATACAATAATCACACAAATTCATCAAATCACTAGCACAGTTTATCAAGTAAACAGAATTGACGGTGCCCTTCACAGAGGCTGCAGTGACCCTAACACGCATTATGTTACGTAACAGAAAGCATATCAACGAACCAAGGTGAGTCAACTGACTCGGCCCGCGGTCCAACCTATCTATCGGTACCTTCATTGCTGTGGGACGCCCGCTCGGGATTCTAACGGAACTTGTCCTTTCTTTTTACTTTTTTCAACCTCGACTCATCCGAGGCATGCGTTCACTTTTAATGACGCCTTACTGTATTTTTCGACTTATTTTAATAAGTTTTTGTTTATTCCGTTCTATAAGCTACATGCGTTTTTTATGATTATAATTTTGATGTATCTCTTTTTTAATCGTATAGGCAACATCGCGAACAGTTAAGTAATTTGCATATTATTATATGCAATAAAATCTGACACTATCGAATTTGCGTGCATGCTTTAATCTATATGCTTCAATCTTAATTAATATTTCAGTTACATTATAGATATTTGGCAATAATTAGCAACCGACATTCGTTTGACATGTGTTGAATACCTTTTTCAAGTTTAATTAGGATAACCTATGATAGAAATTTAGTCGAAAGTTCCTAGAAACCATTATTTTGTACGCCTTGCAAAATAAAAGAATTCTTTTAAAGGTAATAATAATAATAATTTTGTTTTGTTAAAGATTACATAAGTCCGTAATACGTATTGTGTATTTTAAGGCAGTAACAATTGTTTCCCGTTATTGATTGATTTACAACGTTCACGTTGAAAACAATGTGCAGTGAGCAGCTACTTTGTGGTCAAACTAGAGGTCCTTTGTTTACGAGTCCTTTGTGCGAGTAACGGGAGCCACCACGGCTTGTGACGTGCGTTTTGTGACGTCACGCTCCCAAGCTGCATTTCCAACAAAAATGCACTTTTGCCGTCATGCGGGGACCGCTACAAAGTAACAGTTCATCTTGTAAACCGGGATCTATAGTAATAGCTGTTTCTGAGAACGAACGGATCCTTAAGTACAAAAGATTAGAAAGATATATGACCGTCCATTTTTCGTCGCCCTGTGACCAATTTGAGGTTTAAATACAATATTATCTCTGGATGGCCCCTGCTTTTTGTTTATGTTTAACGTATTAATTTTTATATGATTCAGTTTTTGTTTATGGCCTGATATTTTTCTGTATTTTTCTGTTACAATTTTGTTATAATTGAACCAATATATTTCACATAGTGTAATATAATTCAGCAAGAGATTTTTGAGTTGAAAGTAATTATTATATTTTTATTAACTTTAACTGATTCAGTAGATCTGTTTTAAAGTAGCACAGGCAATCAACGTTTAAGACGTCTACTTTTTATTTTATCTTTGTCAGACCTGTAAAGTTTTATACCTAGATAAATAAATAATTATTAAAATTATTTGGTAGCTCATTCGGAATGAAGTAAAATTATAGAAACACATAATAATTAGATTCATAATTTCGATAAACGGTGACTTGGTTATGTTAGTCAAGGACTGGTGAAACAGTGTTAAAATTTAAAAAGAGTTATTATGGAAACTCTTTGAAGTACGATTTTTAAACTTAACACTAGCTGATCGGGAATATTTCGATGGTCGAAGAAGAAGACCACGACGTTCTCTGACCAGATCAGTGGTATTCTAGCCACGTGTAGACACCTAATTCGGCGAACGTACATGAAGAATATAATGAGATTCAAAGACGAAAGAGATTTTAGATTCTGGCTAACTTAACAGGAAACTAGCGTAAGTATGCATGCACTGGTTGAAACCTAATTGAGAATTGATTAACATATTATATATTATTGAATATAAACTACACTAATACTACATATATATGTACACAATGACATATATTAAAAATAGGTGAATAATAATTATAAATCAGTAATAATTACATCGCAAAGTTGGTTAGCAAATAAAATAAAATAATAATTTACTTAATTCAACCATTAAATAAAAACATAGGTTTTATTAAATTACAATAACACATCGTGTAAATCTAATTTAAAACAATAAAATCTTGGATTTATTTTTGTTGTAACAGACATTGAAGTAATTCGTCGCTTTTTAATGTCAAGGATATTTAATTTATTCTTGGGATGATCAAATAATACATTATTTAACATAAATCGTGATTTAAACCATACATTGAATCGTTACAATTCGAACCTATAATATCCACACTAACATTATAATGTGTTAAGGGTAATCGCCGTACCTATTTATAGAACTTATTTAAAAATCTTTTACTATTTGGAAGGTAAAATAAAGCAGCGATAGTGGAAGACCTTCGAACTTCTGAATAAAGGTCTGGAATACGATCCAAGAACTTTTACGTTTTTAAATTATGTGTATTGAATAGGTATACATTTATTTATCGTTCGCTAAAATTGTGAAGAAAACTATCGTTGGGAGAGTTCCTAACGATGTTTTCCTGCATGCAGGTTGCAGAGTTCACGAAGATATGTGAAGGTCCACCACATGGTCACTGGACCACTATGACCTAACCCACTCTGAGAAGTGCAGTGGGACAGATTAAAGTTACTGTTCACAGGGCTGATACTATTTTATTTTAAACCCGGGGCGGGCCGCAAGACTGTACTAAGCAACGCTCTGTAGTGTCTGAAATACAGAAAGTTACATATATTATATTATTTATAACAGGTATTTCTTATTTTGGAACATTAAGGGATAACAAAACGGTACTACTGGTCTAATAGATTCTTTACCGCATACCCTTAAAAATGACCACTGCGCTGCCAGGGTATTGTTGATTGTCATCACCAGAGATATGATATATATAAGAGTTTTCAAGTAGGCACTATGTTTAGTGCTTATTTGAAAACTAACTTCCTTTTGTTTTTTTGCTAAATATAATATAGCAAAAAAAAAAAAATGTCATTTGACTGTGATGTTCTGTAAAGTCTATCCGATTTTCAGTACTCCAGGCAAATTTGAATTGCAATGCATGCATATAATTTTAACTCAATTGATATCTTATTATATAAGTTGTCAATATATTTAATTGATGTTATATTATAATAATAATAATAATAAATTACTTAAAGCAATCATAAACTGTATGTTTTACGTAAAAGTACTTCACCTGTATTTCTCCAGATTTTAGCGGAACCAATCAGAAAAAAGCTGGATATTACGAAATTCTTTAAACCCAGCTGTAGGCTGGTGGCATAAATTAGACAGTGACAAATTAAATTACAATAAACTCTTGTGTTGGGAAGCGTTTTCGAATCACTATAATTAAGTGGCAGGTCATAATCCTGATGTCGAGAAAATGGTGTTAAATATTATATCTATAACAAAATTCTCTATAGTAGCATAGAATCTGACTAATAGCTATGGCAGACGATTAATTATCAATTATCTAGCTTATTAAAGGGTCTAAACATAATGACAAAATATGGGTTTGACTTCACCTAACTTCATGCGGGCGAAATGTTACATAAAAGCTTTGACATTCGATACAAAGTCGTTACAGGCACTTGGTATTTTAAAACGGTAATGTAACATACTGGTGACAGAAACCAGGTCTGAGTTAGACCAAATGCAAATGCTGCCGACCATAAGAAGTAAATATATTTAACGAAAAAAAGCAGCTGTTGATCTGTAGTGTTGAGCAAAAAATGACATTAGCAGAACGGTCCACAAACTGAGATGGCATCGATTGTAACCGATTCAATTAACATACCACCCATACGTTGACTTTTTATACAAAATTTACTGTTACCGACATTAACAAAAGAAAGGGGTTTAATCGAGAGGATGCAAAAAAAGTCCGTGATTACTTAACCCATATCCGGCACTTGGGCCGCGGGGCATATGGTCGCGTAACCCTTTGGCCCCGTTATACCACGTTTGTTTAACAGTTGCATAATAAGTATAATAGATTCAGTTTTTGCTCTATCTCAATAAGAACAACAATATGCGCCAGGTGATGCATTTTTTTATGTAATCACCAGGTTGCTCTATATATCTATTTGGCATATACGTTATACTTTGTTTTATGTAATCACCAGGTTGCTCTATATATCTATTTGGCATATACGTTATACTTTGTTTTAACTGATATATAAGAGAGTGCCTAAAGCAAAGTGCATGGTGGTAAGGTGTCAATGCTTAGTAAAATTATTTTCACTTTTCGCTTTAAGCATTTGCGAGGCGAGAGAGCCGTGACGAGAGCTCGACGACGTGTCGTCGATTCCTGGAAGCGCGCGCTTTCCACGGCCGCAGAGTGAACTGCATCTTCCCGATGAAATGCACGCGAGTTCGTTGCACTTACAAACTCATAACCCCCTTTCTAAAGCGCCGATCCAATTATGTGCACTTTCGCAAGCCGCTACTGTCACTCGCCTAGATACGGATAGGAAACTCGGCCCAATGCGCTTGCGCACCCACCTGTCCGTGTAACCCTAACACCATGATTTACAATACTGTGTTTCGTATAAAAAAAAACACATAAGGCTTGTTAAAATTTAATGTAATTTTTATGTTAGCTACTCAGAATATTTATCGAGCATTCAGCAAAAAGTAGGCTTTACTTAATTACAAGAGTATGATACGTACATATAATCACATAAAACCTTGTATCTTACTCGCTCGTAGTCACCATGTTTTGTAGATCTGGACCTTCTTATTATTTATTGTAAACGTAATACAGATTATAAAAATGTACATAATATATGTATATGACTTTTTATAACCTGTATTCAACAAGAATTCGTGGAGAATCGATCTCATCTCAAGTATGCAGCATTCGGCAGATTCTTGATAAAGACGTGTGCGATGTAACATGAAAGTTTTTCAGCCGTAACCAGCGCCCGTGGCGCACGCTAATGAAAACGAGACAGGGTAACGAACCCGTATATTGCATCTCCCGGTGCCTGACTACCATCTTTTTGCTATTTTATGAACAATGCTTTGTAAATGTTTATGAGGTAATGATAATTACAGATGTCAGTTTCTACAACAAAATAATTTATAGTATAGATAATAACACCTGCAATTTTGTGTTGAATGTCAAATGGGTTAAGACAGACTAAAGACAAAATAATTTTTACTTGCGGCATTGGATTTGAAATAATGTGACATTGATAGCGATTAGTGTTTGAATACAATCTCTAACATTTTTTGCTTAGTAAGATTGTTCCACATAGGGCTCGGGGAGACTAGACGAGTTGAACTTGTCATGAGTGATTGCAGAGAGAAGCAAGGGGGGATTAGAGTGCATTGACATACTTACCTACTGCACACTGCGGCGGCGAAATGCATCGGCGGCGCGTCGTCGTTCGCTTCTGCGGATACGTCTAGACTAGCCAACATCATTAGAACCCCCAGCTCCCCTCATACGCGTATATAATTAGATAACAAAAAGGAACTTAGTTGAATGATGAAGTTCAGCTAATACTGGTTGCCTTATAAATCACCGACGACGCCCCGGAAAAGTGGAATGACGTCCGCGCGGCCATGCGGTTTTCACTCACCAACACGACAACTTAGAGAGAAATGGAAAAACGTGTTAATTTTATATAGACTTGTAGAAACAAGGCCGACTTTTCATAGATTGGAATTAAATGTAAATAAACAATATGTAGGTTCGTATGCACAGATTTATACTTAGAGCCATTTTAATATTATAATTTTAAAGTATTGGGCCAGAGTGTTAATACATTAACGTTTAACAGCATTATCATCCTTTTTATCAATTTATTTATTATATAATCACTGATCCAACTCAAAACTTCTAGTCATAAAAATACTTTAGGAACTACTAAAATTATTATACATATGTATATTCGGCGATACTTGCAGAAAAAGCATCATAAACAGACTAACAAAGGTTCTAGTCAATTTGCGTATATTCAGGCTGCTACTAGTGAAGGCGTGGTACTACAGTATCAATTTATAGTAGCGCTGAGGCGCTACCATTTGATAAACATGTGCGTATGATAAGCCACACACACATACACACAAATATTATTCAACACCGAAACTACTAATTTCAAAATCACATTGCCACAAAACTATGCCTGCTTCATAACTAATATGGGTCAATTACATCATAATATAGACTAACCCCTGTATTGCCTAGAAGTCATGGATATAACACTTCTACATTTTGTCATGTTGAACTGAGCGAGTTTATTACTGTGCACTAGCACATTGCTAGATTCCGTATTGCCACTAAGATTATTTTAACAGAAAACTTAATAACTTTTGCCTGATCCGAGATTCGACTCCTAGACCACATGATTGTTTACGCCGTAAGACGAACAAGCAGTCAAGAAAAGAAACATCCACATTTACCTACTTATAGTTACATACTTTGCTATGCAGTATCCTCATACTCATCAATCTCTAAATGTTATTCTGCTATAAATGACACTCTTATTTTGTATCGTACAAATATGAATTAAATTGCTTACTCTTTATATTATATAATTATAGTTGACATTACCATTAGCTGTTGCCAATACAATGTGTAATTAAAACCTCTGTAGTGATTTAAAAATTAATCCTTACTAATATTATAAATTCGAAAGTAACTCTGTCTGTCTGTCTGTTACCTTTTCACGGCTAAACCACTCAACCGATCTCGATGCAATTTGCTACAGATATAGTTTAAAACCTGGGGAAGGACAT
The DNA here is from genome assembly GCA_963564715.1 of Catocala sponsa. Lineage (NCBI taxonomy): Eukaryota > Metazoa > Arthropoda > Insecta > Lepidoptera > Erebidae > Catocala > Catocala sponsa. The sequence goes on along the minus strand of OY751330.1, from coordinate 15,889,319 downwards.
AGGCTACATTTTATTCAAGTAGGTACCACGCGGGCAAAGCCGCGCGCAAAAGCTAGTATTTATATATGTAGAAAGTTTCGATTGTATAAAAAAATACTAATATTGTGAAGAGCACAATATTAACATTCATGTTTAAATCAATAGGTACAATGTTTTTGGTAGTATATGTTATTTTATTGATAAAGGTACTTAATAGTCCCTATTGTAAGTAATCCACAGTTTATTTATAAAATATATTTAAGTGTTACTTTTTAATCTTCATACATAATTCTTTTGTACTTGTGAATACTTGTGTACTCACTGAACTCCTCCTGAACGACTGGACCGATCTTGACAATTTTTGTGTGTATTGACCGGATTCCTGGATGATTTAGATTCACAATTGGACCCGAATAGGTAGCGCTGCGATGGGGTTGCGAACCAATTTTCAGGTAGGACAAACAGAACATTGGCTCGCAATCCAATCTGTCTGTCGCTTCCGCAAGTTGGGTATAATTTATTTATTTATTAAGGTTTACTCACAGAACATACATACATGTTACAATAAATATTTTAGAAGTGGTACATATAGTCTCATGCATATGCCTATTATGAGTTAACATATTGTCATATATACTTCTCATTAAGACATGCTACTTAATTGAGATAAACTTCAATGTTAAAAACAGAACTTAAACTAAACTACTTAGAGCAACATAATTATCTATTATAAAACTGACCAGCTGACACAAGTTGAAACAAATAAATTATATTTATAATTATCTTAACATGAATAAAAAAGAACAATAAAAAATTTATATGGCTTGAACAACGCCTGACAACAGGTTGGCCACTAACCACACGAAAAGAAAGAAGAACAGAATTGTATTATTGATAGTTATTGATATTGTAATTAGCGTCACGAAAGCTATCGCTGCTGTAAAGCTGTACATTTAGTAACTTTACGTCCAAAAGCGACAGAAATTTTATCAAACCAAAAAATATTTGAGATCTTGTCTCAAGAGTTTGCCCTTGAGGGTAAAAAAAGCTTGTCACTGACCTCAACAGGGTGTTAGATGACATATCCACTTGGGGTTCATCTAACCTGGTTGAGTTCAATGTTAAGAAAAATCAGGTGTGCGCGTTCAGCTCAAAATAAACTCTATTCTCTCCATTTCCCACTCTTCGGGGTACCACGCTGCCACTGCAGGATAGTCTTAACATCTTAGGCATAGACATCCGCCACGACCTTAACTCTAGGGATTACATCGAGAGTGTAATAACCACAACTGCACGAAAACTCGGGATTCTAAACAAGGTGCGGCGTTTCTTTACTCCTGAACTGCGGTATTTGCTGTACAAGGCCCAAGTCCGTAGCAGCATGGAGTACTGTTCGCACCTTTGGAATGGTTCCGCTAAGTATCTACTCGATGCCTTAGATAAACTGCAGCGTCATGCCGTACGTATGATCGACAGCCAGAAGGTTACGAAGGACACCGAACTGCTACAACTTCGTAGAGACATTGAGTCGCTTAGAGTATTCTATCGCCTCTATCATCGCGAATGCTTTGTAGGGTTGACCTCATCCCATCTTTCCCCTTCCTTTTGTGAACCACACGTGCCGGTCTTCGTAACCACGGATGAACGGTTAGCACAATCCCGTCTCCCGCCATAAGGTTCAGCAATTCTTTTTTATGCCGTATCATACAACTTTGGAATGGTCTTCCGTGCCATATGTTCCCTCCCTTCTTTGACATTGGGTCCTTCAAACGTAGTGTGAAGCAGCATCTGGTCAGACCAGCTTGACACTGACGACGGCTAGCTCCTCGTCGACACTGTCTCTGGACTGTAATTCGGCTTTCCTTTAGGTCCGTTACAATCACTTTGCCGTGTCATTATAAAAAAAAGCCTTCATGCTTAATTTGCCTATCCTGCGCTCCTACCTAAGAAAATACATAGAGTACCTTAAACCACGAACATCTATTTTGGTGCGTTGAGTGCGCAATAGGCATCATTTACTAACTTATAATGTGAAATCATATATGATGTTACATTATAGACCAGTGCCGAACCCTTTGAAAATGGTAAAAAGAGAAAAAATATAATAGTATGTTCATCCTACTATTATTTTCTTCGAGTAATTAAAGTGTAAATTTTAATAAATAGCTCAAAATTGTAAGCGATGATTAAAAAAAAATTTCGGCAGCGAGCTTTTTCGTTTTCTGCATTTTCTGAGAAAATTTACCATAGTAATGTATATTTTTTTTACACTATCAGAAAGTAGAGATTTCAAACAACAAAAAACTCCCCGATTTTTTAAAAGAAAGATATTTTGACGGGTGATTTTCGATTGAAAATTAGGGTGCTTTATCGATATTCAGTCAAAATAAGCTGCAAAAATAAATATTTTAAATAAAAAAAATTCTGTGTGTTTGGGACATAAAAAGGTAAGTTTTCACCAAATTTCGAGAAAAAATAATCTTTTTGCAAAAGATGAAAATAAAAAACCAATAACTTGGTTTTTTGAATTTTCACATAAATTTTGAGGTTATGTGAAAAAAGTGTAAATACAAAAGTTGTAGATCTTTTTATTACCTACTACTTTGTTATTTAACTTTTTTCCACGGGACTTCTAGTTTTGCCGGAAATCGAGATAAACCGTTTTTTACCCTTACCCCTCCCCCCCCCCCCCCTCCATCCACTTCCCGACCTCAGATCGCCCGTAAATTATTTTTCCTTTAATTTTTGTTATATTCTTCCTTTTCCAATATGTTTCATCCTACTATTATTTTTTTTGGTTTCAAAAATTATCGACCCTGGTCTATTAGTAACATCATATATTATGATTTAACCACATTCTGTAAGCTCAACAATACAATAGAAATGTTAAATTGGTTTTAGTTTTAGGGTTCCGTACCTCAAAAGGAAAAAACGGAACCCTTATAGGATCAATTTGTAGTCCGTCCGTCCGTCTGTCTGTCTGTCAAGACATTTTATCTTGGGAACGCGTAGAGGTATCGAGTTGAAATTAAAAGTATATACTCAGGTCTACAATTTTTTGAAGCTGTGAAAAAATCAAACTTCTAAGTTAACGTAAAAAAGATACGGCCGTTTATCCCGCAAAAAACGTATATTTCAACATTCTCAAGGGAATCAAAATTTATAAGATATTTTCCGTTGACCTACAACTATGAAATTTGGCAAGTAATACCGTCTCATACTACAAGTATAAGGAAAAATCTGAAAACTACATTTGTAATTAAATTATAAAAAAACAGGGTCTTTATGCCAGGAAAATATTTATTATAATATGTATCTACAAATTTGTACGGAACCCTCGGTGGGCGAGGCCGACTCGCACTCGTCCGGTTTTTTTTATTATTAATACCGATTTATTATTATATTTTTATTATTATATTACCGTATTATTATTACTGAAATCTTTAAAATTCAATTTGATTTGTACGTAAATACAAAATAGTAATTATTTAAACATTTAATTAAATACTTGTATTAATATGAATAAAAATAAAGAAAGAAATAAGTTATCCAATCTCGAGTATTTATCCGTTTAAAATCCCATTTCTTGGTGTCATTGCTCTAAGAGTATTTCTCTGTAGTGTTGTGTTAAGAATCAAGTAACCGACTCGTGACGTAATCATTAAGGAAAATTATCTAGGTCCTGAAGTTCTGCATGCGTTTTTGAATTCTGTATAGAATGTATGACTAACACAGTGAAAGGATTGGTTCTTCCTGATTCTGATACAACGAGGGCTCATTTGGATGAGTCATTGAATTTTTCCCGTTACGTATGTATTACTGAGAATAATTATCAACTTAGAAGCATAAACGAAGGTACCCATATCGCCACTAGTTTAAGATCGATATATAAACACATTGAACTTATGTGACTACTGCTTGACTTGAAAGAACTTAACTAAATAGAAAAGAAACAATCAAAAATATTGTTGCCTTTATGAATAGATAAAATATAGGCAAAATAAAAACAAATAGGTAACTTGATTTTAATCTCGGCTTCGCTGTCATTAATGTAGATTTTATCAATAAACTTCTATCCCTCTATCCACACACACACACACACACACACACACACACGCACATGCACACGCACACGCACACGCACACGCACATACACACACACAGACTCAGACACGCATGCTGTTTATTATTAATTATTTTTGATTACCTTTCTTTTCTTTTCTTTTTTATTACCTGTCTAGTTTTATTCTTTTGTAACGTGAAGAGCGGGGGCTCCTAACACAAGTACCTATTTTTGTTACTTAAAAGGATTACCTCAATTAATGTATTGTGTACTAGCTCGTAAGTAAATGAAAATAAAGTATTTTAATTTATTTTTTAATCCCTCTGCGGCAGCACTTTATTTCTGGATAAAGTATATGACCCTTTTCGGTACCTCTGACAAAGTGAATGCGAAATTTGAAGATAATCTGTTGAGTAGTTAAGGCATAAAAGCGTAACAAACAAACTTACATTTAAATTAAAAAAATAGGTTGGATAACATACACCGTAAGTCAAAGTAGAAGTACTAAGTAACCTTATGATAGATAGAATTATTAAAAACAGGCAAGTGATTATCACGACAAATCTTTCGAGGATATATTTTGAACGAAGTTAAGCATAATATGTATATTTGTTTAAAATAGAAAATTCATTTCTATAAACATTTTTACGGTTTCAGTTTCAGGCAATTTTCAGGCGTTAATGATCGATAATAATCATACTTCACATGGAATTATCAGCAATAATAGGTTCTCGTAAATTAATAACAACAACAACGTCACATTTAATGTGGCCTACATTTTCATATTTTGTTCTAGTTTGAGATAGCTCAGTGGGGAGACTGCAATGCAGAGGGTCTCGGGTTCGAACCCATATCGCGCACCTCTGACTTTCGGAAGTTATATGACTTTTTGACATTATGTGCGTATTGATTAACAATTATCGCCTGCTCCGTGCCTCGGAGAGCACGTTAAGCCGTCGGTCGGTTGCCATGAACATCTATGGCAGTCGTTATTGGGAAGTCAGTGCCCTCTAATATCTTGACACTGGTCTAACCTTAGGGTATTGTTAGCCTTTGGGTTGCGGAGGTCAGGTGGCAACCGCTCCGTGTAAAAACTGATATCCAGTCAAATCCGGTTAGACTAGAAAGCCGACCCAAGTGACTTGGAAATAATAAAGGCTAGGGAGAAGAGTTCTAGTTTGAGACTGCACTTAAAAAATATAGGTAGTATAATGCATTATGCTGTGTTGCCAGCGCGAAGGACTGTAGCGAAGAAGTTCAGCCTACATTTAACAGATGGCGATATAATCGCACTTCACATGACGTCATACTATTCTGCATCGCACAAGTGGAGTTTACACAGCGACTAAGTATATATACAAGCTCGCGACAGCCTGCCAGCCTGGTCGGAGGATCCTCCCTTTGTGTTGGAGGGACATCACACTATTTCTCTACAGGACCACAGCAAAACGTGACATCTTCTTAAGAGGCCTTAAGATTATTTTCACCGCAAGAACACAATATAAGGTTTGCTGCGATCTTTGTAGAATGAAGTAATCATACGTAACGTTGCGTGAGCTGCAGTTCAAATCACAGTTTATCAATCAAAGATGCAAACCGGCTTACAGATCAACTTAATTTAAGCAATAAATAATGAACGGCTATTGATTAACTCACTCGAGTCACAGTCTCGCGATGATTCATTAGCCTTATAGTAGATAAATAACTAGCCAGCTTTAACTAAGGCGATATACCAAACTTATTGGCACTAGATACTGGAAAAATAGAAAATGTCCATTTACAAGTACGACAATTGTAAATTCACATTTTCCTCTTTGCAAACTGAAATACACAAATATTATTATTAATAATAGTCGTGTAATGCAGATTGCCTGTTGATGATTCGTTATTACCTTGTGGGTGACTGTTGGACTGCAGAGGCTTTGAGCTCTAACCTAAAAGCGCGCATCTCTGTCATTATGAAGTTGTGTGCGTAATAAAATATAATAATTAATTATCGCTCGCTCAAAAATTCTCAGCAGACCAATGCATTATCTTTATTATGTATGGTATGGCATTGTAGTAGTGTATCTGGACTATTAGTATTATAGTGTACTGACTCTAGTCCGCACGATCTGAATGTTTGAACTAGTTCAGAGTTGAGTTACGCAAAAGTGGATAGATTTCCTGTCTTCAGGAAAGTAATCCTCGGTAAGGACGACATCACCTGCCCCACCTGTCCTGAAACTATATCACGAAATTATCCTATTAATAATATTTTGTTTTATATTCCACAGTACGAAAAATAATGGATTACAAATATGCGGAGCTATTCGGTTATATAATGTTATGTTCCTAACAGTCGTTAGGAGCATAACATTGTATCCTAACAGTCGATACATCATACATTGTCAGATGTTTATATAATTCAAAATTATTAAACAAAACTTCTACATAAAATTACCTGCGACTATTTTACTTACAAGCAAACACAACATACAAACAGCGACAGCTGTCTTGCGGTCTTGACTTTGATCGTAAGGCACGCACCTCCGACTATTCGAGGTTATCTTTCTATTAAATAGTTTGTTTTGACGGTGAAGGACAACATCCTAAGGAAACCTATCAAGGAATTCTCCATAATTTTCACTGAGGTATGGGAAGTCTGCCAACGCGCATTGGGCAAGCGTGATGGACTATAGCCTTATTCTTATTACCTGAGAAGTGGCTCGTGCCCAACAGTGGGACAGTTTATATACAGAGCTGATATTATTATTATTGCCTTTATCTAAAACATTCATCTCTATTGTTATAATTACGAAGGCATAGGCTGTAGCTACTTTTTTATTAAACTACTATTTAGTGGCGGAATTGCTTATAGTAGGTATTACTGGCTACAATACTTTGAAGTGAGAACAGGCTATTGATCAAATTTCAGGTAGTAAATAAAGAGTAGAACTGCATTTTACGATTTCAAAATATTTTACATATTTGGCCATAAAGCCTTATCTTCTTTCATTTGCATATATGCATATGATAAGTTTGTAAGGAGGTTATGGAGATGTTTCTGATCCACTAATAGTAGGTATCGTCTATTTAGGTGAGTCTGAACCAATAACAATAATTTTTATCTATCTTTCCGTGCGGATCTTTCTGTTTTGCACATCACGTAAAAACCACTAGTCGAATTTTGATGCAGATTTCTCAGCTAGTGGTTAAAATCTTAGCTACGTTTCGGTTATTTTCAAAATCACTTCCACCCGTCTATTCCCGAAGAGTTGCAGGTAGATCGATTTTTCCACAACCTTTAGGAATAGATAGAAGGATCACATCTCTATACATATATTCAGCTATAACCTGGGTCCACCCACTAGCGCTGAGTTGTACAGCGGTCTATCAGACAAGATCCAAGACTTCAAGCAATTGCCACCAATGGCTAATATTTCAATTATTCCAATTACATAAATTCTAGTATAGATAGGCGATACAGTTAAAATGAGTTATTGTATTTGCTATTATAATATTTTTTATTTCTTTTTCATTATTTACATAAACAAAGCAACAATCATAATTTACAACTTAACTAATATTAACAAACCTGACCACTTATAAATAAAACAAAATGAAAAGTAACTAAATATGGAACTGTAAAATTTAATAAAAAGAAATGGCTGGGTTAGGCAGCGTCGTAAAATTCCTCAGCATCGCTGTCGACCGGGAATGTGCCCAGAAGACTGGCAGCATTACCACGACGAATGGCAGTGCTGATTCTTTGAACCAAAAAAAGGTCCAGCCTTCTGGTCACGCGAGGCGTCGATTAGCCGCTTAGATATATCTCTAAAAAGCGCACGAGCGCTCAGACCCCCAATCTGCTCGAAAACGTAATTACCAATTAAATTACTGTTTGAAGTTTTTCGTCGCTACAGCAGCAGTACTGGCACAGCCCACCGTGCTCGGAAGATCAGAAAGCGCAAGGGTGTCGACGCATGTGGCGTCCCACACCAAAGGCCTACCCATTTTCCAAGATAACAAAGACATACCATCGGGTCTCTTCCCATTGTCACGTACCAAGCCTATGGGTTCTAATACTGTTGGTACGCCGGCGGTGATAAAAGCGCGATGGATAATTTCATTAAGACGAGCGTGTCGTGAAATACGACCAGCGCTTCTGCTGCAGGATTGCCCATGGTGTTCAAGGCTGTCGACGGCTTCTCCGCAATGACAGTGATGCGGAGAAACACACGGGGCACCTGACGATAGGTGGCGAGGCGGAATGTTGTATCGTCCAACATTGTACCTGTATTGGACGATGGAAGTGCCTGAAGCCATAGACCCGATTCCCATTCTCCCACAGCCTGCAAACGTGCGCCCTCTGCAACACTTACGAGTACAGATGTAGTAAAAAGATTTTCTCTTACCGTGTTGCATAGCGGCACATCCCACTGCCTTTGGGAGAATGGGTTGGTAGGCAAATCAGTATTTGGACAAGCCATTTTCCAGGCGTACATGGCGTCGGTCTTACACAAAACTTCTGAACTAACCATTGTGGGTGCTAGAATGTACCTGGTTAATTCTTCCGTGCTGTGATCCGAAGCCAGGAACGCCGGTAAACTGACATTTGAAATTTTGCGAACGTCGAGCCCGCCTAAACGAACAGGTAGAGAAGGTTGAAGCTAAGTTCGGTCGTTCAAGTCCACATTTAACATTTGTCTTAATGTTCTCTGTATGATTTTGTAAATTTTGACTAAAGAAGTTAAATTTTTCCAAAACTGAGATGTCCTTAGAGCATGAGTTAGGGACGAAAAGGCAGTATCGCATTATAGTAAAAGCTGAATGTAGGGGAAAGTAACCTATATTGAACCGGCTCTTAAATTGTACCACTTCTATATTTCTACCAAATTGACGCTATTACTTTACTCTGGCAACAGAAAAAGAGGCGACTGTGGAAATGACAGAGTGTTAGTGGCGCCACAGTCACCTCTTTTTCTGTTGCCATATATTAATTTTGAAAAGGTGGTCTGAAATTTCACAAAATCTTTGGCCTTTCTTTTCTAAGAAAGGATCAAAAGCTTCTTCAAAAACTGGGGACCCAAGCAGGCTAAGAGAATGTTTTTCTAACAATTTTGATATCTGGAACCAATGAGTTGAATTTAGTTAGTACCAAATGTTTGTCTACTTTATTAATATTGTTTACAAATATTTCACATTTATTTGCATTTAAATCTAAGCCAATTGATGCAAATTAATTTTTCAGAAGTGCCAAGTCTTGTAGTACTGTTTCTACATCGCCTCCAAGCGTCCCATCATCTAAATACCAGGTGTTAAATTTAGAATTTATCTGCTAAATAATGGGGTGTATAGCTAAACTGAAAATAATTGGTCCAAGAGGGACAACTTGTTGACAACCAACTGAAGAGTCTCACACCTATTTTCTTGGTTTTAGGGCCTACATAATTATATAGACCTAATTATTTTCTGGAGGACGAGCCTATTGCTGTTTAACGAGCACAGTGCTACTGAGAATTTCTAAACAGAAGAATCGAATAACACTTTGCTCGGGCATCGAACCCGACCTTATGCACAGCAATCGTATTCGCTGCCGCTGCTCTTACGAGGCAAGCGAAATATGGAAGTGACACACTTTTACTTAACCCTCCAATAACCTTTATCTAGGCATTAAGCTTGATTAGTATGTCTAGTACAAATTATTCGTAACGAGTACTTGTATGTAAACATGTTTTGTTTATTATAAAATAATTGCAATTTCCAAGTTTGTAGAATGTCAAAATGTGATCTTGTACTCGATGCACTTGACACTGAACGTGTACGTCACAGCGCCGCGCGCCGCCGCCGCCGCGCCGCGGCCGCCGACTGTTGCGCCATTGTTACCAGCGCGGAGACTCACTACAATCGTATACCGTAGCTGACCTCACCAAATAGATCTCTTTCAGCGATAACTCTTATTCATACGTTAAATATATTTCGCAAGCGATTAAAGTCATCGGTGTAGCAGGTTCTGCATGACAAAATAATATGAATTAAGCTTGAAAGGAAATGTTATTATCTAGATGTTTAATTTCCAACATCAAAAGAAATCCATTTTAAATTACCGTAACAGGCACAAAGTTGCAAATCATCGCGGCGTGTATAAGATTAAAGTAGATTATCTGTCGCTAGACTCTCATATATTAGGTGTTTCGTTTGTTAGTGCAGCCTTGATAGAGGCTGGTTTAAATGGTAAGTAGTGGAGTGCGTACAGCGAGGTGACAATGAAAGTACGCGTCGCGTTTCTCGCTTGCGATAGTTTGGTGGAATAAGGCCAGCAGCGTTCATCGGCCCCGATCGCGCCGTTACAGAGCGGCCGCTGCGCCGCGCGCCGCCTGCGCCGGCCGGACCGCGGCCGCCACACTCACCACTCCACACCTCATACTCCGCCAACATTCACATCACGCTATATTTATACAACTAATATTATCACAAACAATTCGGATAAAAATAACTTCTATTTCTTTCTAATGGATTAGAACAATCTTTGTCTATCTGCAAACATCCATATTATAATTGCGTATAAAAGATCTACCGCAACAAAATAGATGCAAATGGCAAGTTAATTACGATTTTTATCAAGTACACAGTTAATGTATTTTCATGACCAAAAAGGAAATTTGATACAACTAGTACTTCCACGTCACCATTATGTAACATGAATTTACTAAAATGTACGTTATCCTAAAACTACATAACATGTCTCAAGGAAATACATATTATATATTAATAACTACAATGCAACCCTAACAAAAGTCGAGCATTAAACTGGAAATTACTAAAATCCATTGGTATCGTAGAAAGTAATAACGGTGTATGTATAATACTTGCGGTGCGTGCGCGCATGATTCACGAAACTCGCGGCGGCTCGGTGACATAATAAGCCGAATTAACATAATTCTACCATGAAATTCTGATATACCCCCCCGCCTTTCCTTCACTCTTACTCATACTGGTCGCTGCATGACGCCGACTTATCACACACAAGGAGAAAAACTTGTTTTCACCTTGTCCTATTTACTAAGTGCAAGCTTAAAGTAAGTAAAGCTTGATTAGAAACGCCTCTTACTACGACGTAGGCTACCTACCGCGACATGTTTGACGTATGTGACGTACAATAATATTGACTGGTTAAGTAATATCAAATATTGTAATAATACTAAATTCTGAATTTAGCTCAGTAGATAGTCGATATGTGGGATGTGGACTCAACAGTCGTTGTGTCGACACTTCGACAGTCATCACGGTCAACGGCCTAGTAGCTAAAAGCCTCAGCTTACATCTAAAGAGGCTCACGTTAGGCGATTAGTAGGTAATACTCCTTGTCACAGCGAACGTTTTGGCAAAGGTTCTTAGGCATAACCATACTTGAAATTAGTATTTATTATCTAGGTACATTTAAGAATAACTTCTATAGTAGCTAATGATTAAAACGAGGTGGCTGCAACTGTAACCTTGCAGCATCAGACGGCATCATCTGAATCAGGCGAAATTATGTCGGGTTCTTTCTGGTGAAAAATTCCAAATAGAAGCATAGAGTCTGGGAATGTGTCTGCTAAATAGCAAGAGGCCGGCCACCAGGCCTTTTGCCAGATTTATTCATAACTGAATGAATATAGGTAATATATTCATCTTCACCATTTGGATGCATATCCCCCAAGAGCTATAGGCTTAAGTCTATACATGTATTTATAAATAATGTACGAGGCATGGTTTAATATTATTTCCTAATACATTGGTAGGTTGAATCACTTTCTCACTTTTCAAACGCAAATCCTAACCAAGGCTGTTCGATGAACAAGACTTTTTACAAGTGCATTGAAACTTAGGAAATTTATAATGAAAGAGATAGAAAATTAGAGGTGTGAAGGTCTTTCATAATCCTATATTATGCTAAAAAGTAAAGATTGCATCTTATCTTTGACTCCAGTTGTTATGTGATTCATGACTCTAGTAATTATCATCTTACCGTCAGTAAGAATTAATATAAATCAAGTGGCTATCTACAAACTTAATATTTTAGTTGCCTTTATCTTAGAAACTTTAAATGAATGAAGAACATTTTCTATATAGTTTATCAATATTATAAGCATACAGCATCAATGGACCAAAGTTCGCATCTACCAGTTTTCTTACCTAGTCTCTTAAAAGCTAAAGCCAGCACGTCTCCTTTTGAAAGAGTTTATATAAATATTATATGATAGGACCAAAAAATACTTCAAATATGCCCTTTGTATGTGCGTCATTACTATCATCAGACTGTTTTCTTGTAAAAGTAGATATTCTACATAATTTTTTTATGTCATAAAATAATATATAATTTCTTTCAGAATGATTATGCCATTTAGAATTGTAGTATAATTACCGCATTTATGTATATGGGTACGGTATTATTTAATAACTTAATTGTATGCACATTATGTAGACAAACCGGAATCGGTATTATTCAACTGAGCCTTGCGAAAAATTGGCCGTGATTTGATGTAGCCGGTGACTCGGCGGCGATGAGTGATTTTGTTTAGCGTATTGTATTGTGTGTGATGCCGGCGATGGCGATGCTGCAGGCATGTAGGTGATTGCAACTGCTTTCCGGTAATGTAACCGTCGCGTATACCTGTAAGAATTCTGCTGGTAGTTCATTGAACTTTCGCGAGTGCAGAACTCAGCAGCAGGGTGGGGGAGCCGCACTAGGTCATACCCGGCCGTCGGCACACTTACCTTGACTCGACGCACACCGCCACCGCGCCGCGGCCGCTGCCACCGTGCGTTCAACTTCGACGCATAGAAAACTAGGCAATACCTCGCCCGACATTTTCTTGCAATTATTTCAATGCAACTATCGTTACATCGATAGTTCGTCTCAAATTTTGTATAAGTTGCTCGTCAACACAACTATATTTGTGCTACTTTAGCTTTTATTCATTTTTAATTAACTTTAAACTCCTTACAACATACAACAATATAACATACTAAACGTTATTACTTACATTACGGCTTGTAAATAATTGTATCTATTATATTACAAATATTAAATGCTTATTAATATGATTGAACCAACTGTCACCTGTAACTGCATTTACATTTCTGTAAAATGTAATTCATATCTATCCCCGTCGATGAAACCATCAACATCCCAAATTTTATCAAAATTGATAGAGTTAAGCTATGATAACTTAACTGTTTGCTTATGAATTGGTTATTGGTGCATTTATTCAAACCCCCTGCATATATTATACGACTTAGATCAATGTATTTAGTGTAAGCAATCCATACAATAAATAAAAAAATAAGAACCAGCAACAAGTTTTAAAACAGTAAAGCCCTTTCTTAGCAGTAAATAAAATAAAATTATTCTCGTTCTATCTTTATTCTTTAATTTTATTTGAATCTCGTGCATGAGCTCTCTTAAGCATTCTAAAGGTATGCTAGTGCTATATTAAATATAAAAAACCAATAAATGTTTTGGATCGAGCATTTGAGTAACGCAAGCCAGGCTTACATGGAGGTTCTACTACTGAAAAAATAAAATATTAGAATGGATTTTAGATCCGGTGGCGCTAATCGCGACTATACGTGGTGTGGTACCAAGTTCTTTAACAAAAATGTAGTTAAATGCAAATATATTTACTATGTAACGCAAAAGCTGAAACAATAAGAATATTTTAATGTCAGACCCCAAAAATTGATAATAGGTTACCAAATGAATTGACTGTGTAATGTAATGATATCTATCTAAACTAGGTGTGATGTGACACGTTGTCATGGTTAGTCGCCTAATATTAAAAAGTAAGTAGTAGTATTCCAAATGATTATATTAAAGCTAATACAACCTACCGTATATTTGTAACGTCGTTGGTCTAAGATATTATTTTCTTTTTATTGCTTTTCTATTCTTTTAACTTATCTGCTGTAATAACTTCGACAGACTACCAAATTACCTAATATGAATGGTCACCTACAGATCCCAGAATAATCAATCATATCAATCGATATCTTTGTTATATATAAACAGACGTTGTCCCACAGATATAAATTGTAATAAAGTATTAATGCCTTGCCTCATTTTATTGAACATATTTTTCCTTTGATGTTCACACAAATTCGACACACTCCACATTTTTTACAGTGGAATATACAAAGAGGGTCGGTGCTTAATAATATGCGCGATTCGAACGGCTAATACTGTACGAGTTAAGCTACAGTTGGTTTATCCACAATACAAAGCACGTCATTGGTCTAGTCCATGACATCAAAGCCGTTTCATAGAATTTACAGCTCAAACAATTTGGTGTTAGTCAAATAAACAACTTAAGCACGATACGTTTTGTCTGAGTCAGAGCGCATGAAAACAGCTCACAGTAAATTACATGTATTCGTACAAAAGTGAACTACCATCTGATATAACAAAACCAAAAATTAAATAATAACTCCAAAGGCACATAATTGACGTGTGACGAGACGACGTGAGGATATGTAATTGAGTGCAAAAAGCTTTGTGTACAAAGCTAAGAAACAAAAAGTCAACCCACCTCACAAATGCCACTGCAGAGACGTAAACTGCACATGTTATCTGCCAGTTTATCTCAAGATGAAATCTGTAACAATATAAAGAGGTATAAACGTCTAACGCAAACATCTCCAGCGATATTATTTTGCAAATGCTACATCATAATAAGACAATTACGTAGCGCTATTTGATCCACTTAGTTCTTATCGAAGCATTAATCTTGACTCGAAATACGTTGACCTCGAGTCTTCTATGTGTGATCGCAATACATAACCACATAATACTTTCTTCTTTATTTAAACTACATGACTAAAGTTTATATTTATAGAATGCTGTTGGCAATTGGTAGTAAATATGTTAATATACCTACCGATTATTCAATCGTCTTAAGTTTTAATTACATGCAAGCGCGGTTTTAGTTTAGCTATTCGCCTCGTTACTGTGAATACTCTGATTGCAGCAATGCTTGAGTAGGTAAAAATGCGATATTTATATCAACTTTTTTAATATTTGCTTAGCCTTAGCGTGAGCGAGAGTTATCTTTTAATCAAAAATTATATAGAAAAGAAATATATAGTGACTAGATAAGCTGCAAATGATGGTGATAATTTAAGATCGTCGCTTTTCCTTAGAAACCTTTTTATAAACTGCGGTTTTTAACCACTTTTACTGTGATTGTTAATACAGTTAAAACAGTCTAAAGCACACCTTTCTTAAAATTAAACGTCACAAGTTGGTCATAGAACTCTCTGTTTTTATTATAGCTGATTTGCTGTCATAAAACATAAGCTCTGTATCTCACTGCTGAGCACGGGCTTCCTATAAAAATGTGAGATGTAAAGTTACAGACCACAAAACTGGTAAGATTACCTAGCTTCTGGAACGTTATGGAGAGCTCTCAGGCATACTAGTCTTCACATTTATCAAATCTTTTATCTCTGTGAAATTACCTTACTGTGTTTACGTATGTATCTGCTAATTGTAAGGTAGAAGCTACTGACTGCTAAAATACAGGTAATCGCTTAGGAGTCAGGGGCCCATGTCAAATCGACAACACATGGAGCTTCTCCTACCACCCCGAATAGCATTTCTCTATAAGATAAAAGTCTCGCCATCTCTCTTCTTTAAACTAAGAAGAGTGAGACAGCATGCGATTTATCTTTCGGATAACTTTTACTTGTTAGTTGTGGGACTGGCCGTTAATATTATAGTAAACTTTTGTAGAAATTTATTTTCGATATAATTTCTTTGCTATTGAATACAATAATATAATAAGACTGGTTTTGGTGATTATTATCACCAAAACCAGTCTTGTATAATTTCGGTGGAGCATTCCCTAATTTTACAGTTTTGAGGCCAATCACTATTTGCTTTATTAATCATAAATAGCTAATATACTTAGTTAACAAAAATATGCTTAGCAATCATTTCTCCAGATTGCTGTCACTGGCTTGGTTTTTACTATTGCGTGATGATAATAATCTCGGCTAATGTTCACCATATTATCGACATCATATTATAAGTCTTACTAATATTCATCACAAATTCGAAAGTATATAGCCGTAGAGAAGCAACAAACAAATAACGCGTCCGTTTGTTTCGTTTGCTCGGCTAAACAGATTTTGAAAAATGTTCATATGGGGTCTTGACTGTTAGCAAAGAGGTTAATTATGTAAAGAATACTCAACCTTCAGGAGACATAGATCTCTCCTAATAGTTATTAAGATGAAAGTGTTAAATGAGTTTACGATGTGATAGAATATTATTATTATTATTAACCTATTATAATTTAATGCGAAAAGAAAGAAGACTACACGAAAACGAGGAGCTTTTTGCACGTTTCTTAGTAAAAATATAGAATGTAGAGTTATAAAATCAATATTTCGTGTAATACACATCTTGAAGTTATGTCTGTCGGTTCATGTGCCTGCTGCTCAGTTATTATAGGTTGTAGCCATAAATAAGTATTTTAAAATAAATGAAGTATTAAGATGATAGACATATCTTTTATCAGGGTGTTAAATTTGCTTAGTACCAAATTCAGCAAAGTCGTTGCCTTTTTTATAGTAGCTTTCGGACTATTGCTATTTTAATATTTTTATAGCGGCAAATAATCAGTACTAATAATTTCAAACGTAAAATCTATTTGCGCCTATTAAACAAACGTAGGTAACTCTTTTAAAAACTGTTGCAGGCCTATTAGACAGCGCATTGAGTTAGCCGATTGAGTTAGTATAATATTTTCAATAATTTTATAACCGAAAAGAAATATAAATTTTAACTGATTAAAATATTAACATTAATTAAATACTTATTATAATTATTATAACGATATAATTATAAAAAGTCTACAAGAGCATATTAAATATATTAATACATTTTAGAAATAAATCTATAGCAGTTAATTTTAATAGTTTCGTCTTTCTTTTCAATTATTATACTACTGTAGATTTAATTTACTATATAACTGATTCAATGACCATTTCGCGCTTCTATAAGTCATCGCTGGTTGCACACCGTGGCTAAATGTTCAAACTCTGAATAAATAACGATGAGAATATATAGCATTGGTTCTGAGTGCTGTCAATCAATTTTAACAAAAAATGTATTTATCATAAAAACAGAGAACTTCTCAAAAACATCGTGTCGCGACGCGTCAAGCGCTTGCGGCCTTTAAATGTTAGTTCGAAATTGACTGTGTTATACCCGTGTTTTCAAGCTGCTAACAGAGGGCTCGACAGGGACTACAGATTTTCATTAATGCAAAGAACCTGACAGCCTCCAAGAGGATTATATGTTCTTAGATAGATCTCATATCATTCATTGAAATGTTGTTTACGTATTTATGTCAAGGTTACGAATACCATATGGATAACTCGAGACACGGTTGATTTATCCTAACAATTTCTCGTTTCTTTCACGATTGACATCGCGTCCCCTCGAAGCAATATTTTGAGAGTGTGATCATTTATTCTACGAGTTAAAAATATCCTCAAGATAGATAAATAACAAAGTAATTTAGCACAATTGTGACACCATTAATTATTCGAACTCAACAATGTCCAATTCTATTTAGGCATTTTTATTCACATTATTTGTATTTATGTAAATGATGTAAACCAATACACCTGTGTTGATGATCAAACCGTGACTCATATAGCATTGAAGTGATCATTGAATTGATACAATCTAAAATAAATCTACAAACTGCCCATTTATCAAGTTCCCTTTTATGCAGAATATGTAAACATGGCATTCCAATATTTACTTTCGACCTGACTTTTAGACCCATGTACTCTATTGAGCCAATACATTGATTAGGATTGTAGGAGGCAAAAATAAAAGATTTTGTTATACCATTAAAACATTAAAGACGATTGACATTATACATACATCATGATTTACAAAATCGAGCAGATAAATTAAAGCCTACAAAAGAGCCATATATAATAATAATAATAATATTCTACCACATACACACAACACCATCTAGCCCAAACCAAGCAGAGCTTGTACTATGGGTACTAGACAATCGATAAACATACATATATATATATATATATTTTTTTTTGTAAATACATGCATATAATACATAGAAACACCCAGATCAAGAAAAACATCAATGTTCATGCACACAAATGTTTGACTCGTGCGGGAATCGAACCCGCGACCTCAGGCATGGCAGTCAGTTACACTAACCACTACGCCACCGAGGCCGTCACTACTAGTTCACACCATTTTTTAATCACATCTGTAGAGTTACGAGAGGATCCGAGCGGCTTTGTATCTGGTTATCATTTATTTCATTTTCTTTATTATTTACTGTATCGATAAAATAATAGTTATTGTAAAATCTGATTCAACAACACTACAGCAACAACATAGCTCCGCTACACCTGTTTTGATAATGAGGTAGTAATCTCTCATTGAACAAATTGAGACACTTTTTACTTTACATACAATATACCGTTTTATTTTCACAAACATTACCTGACAGGCATTTTTATAGTATAGGCATTCAGGTAACTTAACTAATATAATTGAAAATGCCCAGGTGCAATTCTAAGTTCGAAAAAATGTTAATAAGTTATTTTATCAAAAAAACACTTAGCAACAACTCAAAACCTTACACCGCACCTGGCCAATAGCAACTAAACCTTGTGGTTGATGTATGTGTTTTCTATATGTATGAAATATGGATACTTTCTACTACGATAGACCTTTGCGTCAACGTGCATTGCTTACTTTACATAAAATATGTATACTTAATATTTGATTTTGATATTTTAATATATTCAAGTAAAAGTCAACTTATAAATTATTGTCCATGCGTATACAAATCTAAATATCATCTTTATTATCTTTTTATTTTCTGAAATTCAGGTATATTTTAACAATCTACAGTTGGTTACTGCAAGTCTACTTGCTGCTACTAAACTACTTCTATAGCAAGACGAAACATTAGTATTTCTCTATAATATATGCAAAACTAAAACAGTCATTATAAACAAATTTTAAAAACAAAAGCCAGCATTCTTTAATACGAACCTATAATTTAAAGGTCAAACTGAGCTAAACTGCTCATTATCTTGGTTGTCGACTAACATACATATAGTACATGTAGTCAAGAAGCGTGCTGCCCAAGAAGATCCATGTAGAATGCGATTCTATGACATCATGGCAATCAAAATAAGCTTAAACGATATTTATAAAAGGAAAGAAAATCATCATCAATCAGCCTAATATTATACATTCGTCTACTGAAAAATCTTGTAGCTTCCTGTTTGTGTGCTTTAACCAAGTCCATCTTCAAGACATCCTAACTAATATTATAAATGCGAATGTGAGTTTGTTTGTGTGTTTGCTACGCTTTCACGCCTTAAATACTTAACCGACCATCATGACATTTTGCATACGCGTTGTCAGGAGTACAGAAAACGACATAGTGTATCTAACCCTCGGGCATGAGCAGCGATAGCTCAGTGGGGAGACCAACAGACTGCAATGCAGAGGGTCTCGGGTTCGAACCCACGTCGCGCACCTCTGACTTTCAGACGTTATATGACTTTTCGAAATTATGTGTGTATTGATTGACAATTATCGCCTGCTCCGTGCCTCGGAGAGCACGTTAAGCCGTCGGTCCCGGCTGCCATGAACATCTTTGGCAGTCGTTATTGGGAGAGTGTCGACACAAAAGATCCCACTGGGTCGAAGTGTCACCGGTCTGCACTGACTGGCCCCCACAGAAGATAAGATAAGATAACCCCTGGGGCATAGTACTTTTTCTCTGTATATTCATACAGGGAAAAGGTACTATGAATATACAGAATATGAATATACAGAGAAAAGTACTATGCCCGAGGGATAGAATTTTTTTAAGCGGAAGCAAACTCTAGCTTATAATAACTTATAAACTAATAGATACACTACAGTATAGGGCAATATGTAATCTAACTTCTGATTACTAACTGCGATTACATAACTATACTAGTTAGTAATTATAATAACTGATTTCATGAAGTAATCGTAAAAAGTAGTTAAACATTTTGATTACTAACTACAAATTGTAGTTGCAATAACGATTACGTGATTACTTTTTATAACTACACACTTAATAAAATGTTGCTTATTAAAAAACAGTAAACACGCGCGCCGCTCCCGACCCTTGGCCTTGGTACAACTGCGATGTTCAACTGGTTGTACCACGGGGAAGTAAAGTTAAACCCATGGTTCAACTGTTGTAACATATTTTTTTTGCTATTTATGATTATGATCCGTAGCACAACGGTGGAATTATGTCCAACTAGTTGTACCACGGGGATAGGTACCTAAAATAAGTTGTCTACAAAACAAATGAACGTTTACTAAACAAATGACTATCAGAAAGTGATCAGCCATCGACAGTGCTTACAAAAAACAGGTGCATGCGATTTACGACCTTATGACGACCTTACGATGGCTGTTCACAGAAAGCAAGAAAATACCAAAAAGAACGTCTGTCATGAATTGTCAATAAGTCAGTTTTTTAACTAATTTTAGAGCTAGATTCAGTTTGAATAAATCGATAATTACAATACACATTATATGTTTATATAATTGCAAAACATAGAACTCAAATAATCAGAAGTTATAATTACTAGATTGCAGCTATCAAATTAACAACTACTTCATGTAGTTTGATTACTGTAGTTAAGTTACATGTAATCATAACTACATGTAGTTAACTACTCTTAATCGTAGTTAGTAATCTGATTACAAAATATTAGTGAACTGCGCTCTACACTCAGTGTAGGTAACAACGTGTTCAGTGAAAAATCAATACTCATTTACACGATTCTTATGAAAACTAATTTTATTTGTATTTAAACATGCCATTATTATTCACGGTCTTTGTCACTAGTGTCAAAAACCTCTACATATGCGGGTTACATGCATGTTATCCACACACAATACATAACAGATTGGATACAAGTGTGGAAAACAGTGTACTCATTGTGCTCCATTTTCACGAAAAATATTTAATTCAGTCGTGAACATGACAGTCCTCCTATGGATATTTATTATAGGTATGATGTGAGGTTTCTGTAAAAGCAATTCAAACGTCGTTAGTACGTCATATAAATTGGCTAATAGCAGACATTGACTCTGTTCGGCACTCAAAAGAGTTCAACGTTCGTCGACTTGAGCTAGCTAGTCTCACGACTCTTTACACAATGGCTTTTTTGTGCATTCTTGCTTTTGGTTATGACATCACCCTGACTAGCAACTCAGCGATACTTTAGATACCAGCTACGGTCATGTAAGCTTATACACATAAGTATAGCTTACCTAATGCTTTCATCGAGTCGTATTAATGATCGGAAGCAAACGCGTTTTAATTTTGTTTCGTTTACGTTTTAGTGTATTTTTGCATGTATTTTTCTTGAATAATCAAATCAATGTGTATATTGATCTTGTGAAAATAAATGACTATCTTAAGATTTACAAATTTACTTTAAATGGGATAAATTAACTACTATTCACTACCCCCTATTATAGCTGAAATAAGGTTGGTAAAAAACATGTACCTATAGATTAACTATCAAGGATAAATTATATAACTGTCAATTATATTCGAATTATTGATGATATGTATCAGAAAAATGATATATCAGTATATTATATGTTATAAACACGTGGCACTAGCGTGGGTTCGGTTTAATTTCATATTGATATCACTTATAGTAGTTCTGGCATTCTATTTACACCATAATATATAATTTTGAATGGTATTTATATAACATAGGTGGTACACACTATAACTATATATACTATATACTTAAAAATAATCATTCTAGATATCTATCATATTCATAACCTAACATCTTTTTAAGAAATAAACACTTTTTTTCATGAACAGTTTATTGTAGAATCATAAAGTGTTCATGAGTCAAAACTAAAAAATGTATTTCCGTACAGTATAATATGATTGTAGTATAATATATTAATTGTTTGATTAATATTAATAATTGCAATATAAAAAGCAACTGTTTAGTATAAATAAAATACTTTAACATATATTTTTTCAGTAGTTAGTATTAATTAATAAGTAAATTCAAATGAATTTTACAAAATGGCGCCAAACTGTCTAAGCCGCTCATTGTATCAAAGCGATTTATGTTTTTCAAACATTCAGTCCTTAAAAAGAGCATATATGTTATACAAACTGTAAAAATATTTCTGTTGTAATAGCCTGTTTTATCATACACTAGATATACAATAAGGTAGTCCCTGAATATATAAATTACATACTTAAGAAATTAGCAATTGCATCATACCATTTTAGACTCACAAGACTGTTTTTGTAATATAATATGAAAGGCATATTTAGATAATTTAAAACATGGCAAGTAAACTTACCACACTTTATTATACCTTGCTAATATACATTTCTAACCGATCTGAACTTTTTTTAAATAGACCTCAGGAACGCCGTGAGTACAATTTAATTGTGTATATGTTTGTCAGCACATTCACCCATGAATAATTGAGTCCAGTTAATAATTCGGATATCTGATATACGTGGATCAACACTGAATTACATTTGCTGCCCACTTGGCATTAGGCTTCGTAGCGAGATCACGTGGTTTCAACATCAACACAGATTCAAAGATAAAGTCAGTTACGTACCTTGTACCTGCTTGATGTTATCATATGAACATGATGCGGACGCAGCGGTCTACTGGATACAATAAAAACAAAGCTAGAATGCTAGAGAACTGTAACGTTCCAAATCAATTGTGATACATAACCTACCTATTAATAGGTAACAACTATGTTTTATAGCTTGTAGCTATTAAGAGTTGAGTGTTTTTTATGCATAGGTTGTTGTAATCTGTCGGGACGTGCAAAAACTTAAGGAATATTTGGTGGAGGAGGCTCCGTGCCCTCGGGCGGCGGCGGTTACGTAAGTTCATCTATTTTCAAGGTCGAGGACATTGCTCCCAAATCGCTGATCGCGTCCTGTCGGCCGGTGGAGGGGAGCCTCCAACTGGCCAGTTTGGGCGTTCACTTCTTTTTTTCCTAATACACGTCTATTATACACCACAGTGCTAGGTACCATGACCAGCTTTTTACATAACACACAAGGTTTCGTATATCTTGTGTTAGAGTTCGTTGAAATTAAATGCGATTTGGAATTTTAATTGCGCTCCTAGATGTTTATCAAGTTCTAGCCAAGAACAAAGAGTAGAAATGCAAATGTTATTAGATATTTATACAAAATTCCTTTGTGTTTATGAGTTTTCTGTGAAAGATCTTAACACTTAACAAAAACTGTAACAATTGGTGACATTAAAAGAGGAATGACTTTTGTACGTAACAGCTACCGTTGTAACAAATCATTGAGAAAGTCATCTAACAATTTACAACTACATTCTTCGCCCTGAGGGTGGTCAGTAGCTAAACAATTATAAGAATCGAGAGCGCACCCCTTTCTTTTACAAGCAGCGACTGCGTAATAAAACTTTCTTATATTTTTTCACTAAGAACAATTACAAATGCGGGCTTGACAATAATACTTTTAATTCCAAGTTTAATATTTTACCAAAAGCTGGCTAATCTATAAATCTGAATGAAAGCTACGGCTTGACAAAATCAAACATTGTATTTTACTCTGTGTAAGCTAAATACTAGCAAAGACACTTGTGATACCGCAACTACTTAGGTGAAAACCCAAATATTTGTTACTTTTTGCAAACAAAATACTAATCAATCACTTTCAAAATTATCTAAATAACAAATAAGCCGTTCTTTCGTTTTTTAAGTAAAACACGATGAATACGAAACACATTTTTTACATTTCTCAAATTGCAATTATTTATTTTGTCGCAGGAAACATAAAAGTTTCTATGTCATTGTGTTTTTGTCGTTGCAATGTGTGTTTGGGTGGAAAGGGACCGTTAGATTTTTTGTACAGCCATTATAACGGCCACCCCTTAAAAAAACTTAAGGGTTCGGCAGGTAGAGCAAATCTTTTGATCGAAACCTACGATTAAGGCCGCGATTTTGCTTATATAATGTTGTTTTTTATTGTTCAGATGTTCCATATTCCTGTAATGGGTTTTACGTAACTGTAAACGCTTAGTATATAAACTCAAAGGTTTACTCTTTGTTGTTGGCTTGATTGCGCCGATAGCTGCGGCGGAAGACATGTGCAACATTTGTTGTTGATGGTTGTTGATAGGTACTGCATTGTATTACTGTTACGTACGTCATGTCAATCCAATAGAATGCCTCAAGCCATGAAGGTGACGTTGTTAGGTTTAGAAGACCAATTTTATCACGAGAATAGATCCGCGGATTATATCTACAAATAAACATCCTTTTAAAACTTTATATTTAAAATTAAAGTCTTTGCTTAATTTGCTTCTATTGCGTAAAGTTCGAGTGCCACTGGTTATAGACTCGAGGTAATTACTCCCGTATCCTTTCATACCGAGAGAAAACTGAGACAGCTTTC
The DNA here is from genome assembly GCA_963564715.1 of Catocala sponsa. Lineage (NCBI taxonomy): Eukaryota > Metazoa > Arthropoda > Insecta > Lepidoptera > Erebidae > Catocala > Catocala sponsa. The sequence continues at coordinate 15,864,746 of OY751330.1, read as the reverse complement.
CAGTAACATGATAGATTTAAGTCGTATATGTGAACGGTGTAGGGCATATTATTCATTATTTAACCTATTTTAAAATATCAGTCTAAGAATCAGTTCGCATATCTAAAAACGTTTTAACCGCAATAGGCTTTAAATTAGCCTCGGCTTTGGGACATTTAAAGCTTATTAACAAATTAATTATTTCCTTGGCTTATGGAAATAATAATCACGTTATACGAAACCGAATACACCGACACAAACCGAAACAGCGTGCAGCGGGCGAACACAAATAAATAAGGTTTTTGTCTTAGACTGCAGTGTTAACATAAATATTCCAGTAAGATTATCATAATGGATTATACTTAAGCCGATTAAATATTTATTTCACAACAAAGCATTTAATGTAATCCTTGAATCGTCTTTATATTATTTGAAAGATTTAAGAATTCTTAGTACGCTGTACAGGGAGGGCCATGATAAGAAAGGGTTTACTAAATACATAGTCGATGATGGCTCAATAAAACTGAAAGATTTTGCTTTAAACCGAGTTCTTAGTACAATCATTGATAAAAGTGATTGTATTTGATGTTCAGTATAGTAAATGTTGAATTATAATTCGAGAATAATCTTAGTATTATTAATTATAAACACAAAATGTTATAAAGATAGATGGATGTTTGTAAGGTAACGGGTACACATAAACTACTAAAAAATTTGGATATAACCGTGCACTAAGTTAGAGCATGTCCAAGATTGACACAAAATATACGTTTTATCCCAGTAATGTGTTCTCTTGGGATTAACGCGGGAAAATCCACGGATAGAAACTATTATATTATTATAAGACTTATACAATTGATAATTTTATGAAACCATATCTAATAGTTTTGTTATAAAATAATATTTTTATATAATATTCTTCGGTATGGTTATGTCAAGGTTAATAAATCCCTCTTTGTGAGTGTTTTATCCTTGCAAGATAAAATAAAGTGTTACCGAACTTTTTATTAAATGTATTAACACCAGCACAGATCTATACTAATATTATAAAGCTGAAGAGTTTGTTTGTTTGTTTAAACGCGCTAATCTCCGGAATTACTGGTCCGAATTGAAAATTATTTTAGTATTGGATAGCCCATTTATCGAGGAAGGTTATAGGCTATATAACATCACGTTACGACCATTAGGAGAGTAGCAGCAATGAAAAATGTTGCATAAACGGGGAAAATTCTCTTATGTGAAGCAGACGAAGTTTCGCGGGTCAGCTAGTCATTTATAATAGCTTGATACAAAGTTATAACAATAACCCTAACTAATATTATAATGCGAATATGAGTTTGTTTGTTTATTTGTCTGTGTGTTCGTAAGCACATTGTCAGGGATACAGCAGAAACCTTTCATCCAGAAATAAATACTAAATGTACTAATAAATAATAAATGTATATACGCGCCAATAAACCTTAATGTTTTTGATACATATGTATTTTTTAGCTCACGATGATATCTGGCTCTTATATGTTACAACCTCAAAATATCACCACGCATTTATATCTGTGTTATGAACTATTTTTTAAATAAAATTATGGGTTGAGGTCTTAACAGATGCTCGAAACTGTATATATAGCAAAGAGTAGTGTTTAAAACTTTCTTTAACACATTTTACATGTCTGTTATATAACCATAGTGGGAGGAACGTTCTTCTACGTTACCTTCTACTTCGAAATATTACGTCTCAACAGTAGTCAATGACTTTAGAACTTGAAATTATATAAATATTCACATTACAAGGACAAGTTGAGCTCGAGGTCACAGATTTGAACCAATCACAGGCCGCAATTGTGTTCGAAGTGCTTGCCCGTTTAGTTCGTGGTCACGTGACATTGTGAAGTGGACTAACTAGCCCATAAAAAGTTAGTATATTTTTTTAAGTCTTCACATGCTCTCAAGATTATTAACAATTTGAATCATTAAAGACACTTTTGTTAATTAAGTTTTGATCTATTATTATTTAGTGTACACTGCGAGAAATATTTAAAAAAAATATAACTGCTTCTATTTTACATTATCTAGAAAAAATAAATGGCACATTGGGTAAACCTACACATCTTAATTTATTTACATTTTATCACCACATTACTACACAAGAAGCCATTACGCAACCAGCGTTAAATATGGAGGAAAAAAGAAGCTCGAAATCTTATTAAAACCCATGGAGAGCTTTTGAAGGTTGTCACAAATAATCTTAATTTCCCAAAATTAACAATAGATCACAACGATCTGCGCCTAACACGTGATCGAGGCTGCAACACTAGGCCGTTTGTATAATATTACAATTTGAACTTACATGGAATGTGTTACAGCTAAAACACCTTTAGCGACGAACATATTTACATCTGTAGCCAGGTGATAAAATCCCCGGTCTGGCTCGTGCCCACCTTGTTGTAATGAGCATCATCCCTCGATGACAAAATTACTACCGTTACAATCTCTAAACGAAAATAGAAAGAAATTTCGGTGCCTTTCTTTTTTTATGTGATCATCAAGATCTACTTCGTAACGCAACAGATAGAAACCTAGTCTAAGAAAATTCAGGTGTCCCAAAACCAAAACCCAGTAAAGGACAGAAGATCTTTATTCAAATAAGTATATCTGGTATTTGTTTACTTTTAGAACTGTGGTCCTTACAAAATGATAATAAATATACTTAATTGAAACAACCCATTAGTGCCGTACTGCAAAATAAATATAATTTCTTGCTGTGTTGCTCTAGTGGTAAAGTGGTAGAAGAAGCAATTTGTAAAATTGCCGCCACCTTCTGTGAGGCCACTGTAGTTAACACAGAGAACATCGTGCACGTTTACATCAGTACGATGCTCGGTAGTGATGTCTGACAATTCCAGCCTTAAAGATTACAACAAAAAGAATACAGTAATTTTTATGTTCACTAGGGATTAATAAAAGGTGCGAGCAATTATACAGAAGGTATGAAGAAGAGTTAGGAATATCATAAGCATCAACACTGAGATATGCTGCGTTCAACAAAGTTTCATGACTATATGAAATTAACTTACAACTTATTTTAATTAATTGCAAGAGATCACAGAAGAAGATTTGGTCATTCGCATTTTCCCGATGATTCATACCTTTTTCATACATTCTTGATTACGCATTTACCATTCGCTAGCACTTGTGAAGTCCAGCATATATATGCGTCACAGGGAAGGAAAACCAATACCACTAATTCTGCCAAGTATTTGTGCTTACTAACTATGTGACTTGTACATAAGACGACTAACTTCTTGAAAGTACTAAAACCACATTCTAGTATTAACAATAATGTATATACTTCTTTCTAAGAACAAATTTCATGTCAAACATGGCCATATCAGAATCCACTTAATATTATACTTAATTCTAAAATATTGGAATGCGGTACTTTATCATCAATATTTTAATCTTAAATATAAAACATAAAACCAAGGGTATCAAAGAATATACGGTCCTTAAATTTTAGCAACACCATGATAAATTCCTTAAATTTGACTCTACCAGATTGTTGATCAAACAGGATCGTAAACAATTAATTAACAACATCAATAGTATATACTACTTTAATGATTCTGTAGTCAATCTCAATTCAAATAAGCTATGAGTCGATTGCTTACCCGTCCTTAGTTCGCGTTCACACCTATTTAGACCGCACGATCGGTGCAACTATACAACGATCGTCCTTCCAACTATAACAATTTTGCATGGCCTGTTTCAATTTCAATTTTAACACGTGGTTTCGATATATTTGGATATCAATAGTAAAATAATACATGTTAACCGTAACGTAAATAGATAAGCTTGAATTCCAGTATTGAATGGTTAATATAATGTTATTGATTTTACTTAGATGATACAACTATTTCTGTAATATCGATTTTATTGCGACTGTCTGTCAGGGAGACATTTTTTCCATCTATCTACATTTCTGCGTTAGTACATATCTCTTTATTTGCCATTTGACCTTTTTTGTATGGAGTTGCAATCAACTGAAGGTTTAATGTGTACCTTGTTACCAGTTTCATGTACCTCCTATGTGTAATTTTGTGGAGAGAAAAATAAATGAATAATAATTATCATTATAATCTTTGCATATGTTTTATTGTTACCAAACATTTAATGTATACCAAATGTTTGGTTACAATATGTTTCAAGAATACAGCCTGGTCCAAAAAGTTTATTTCGTTCATTATCATTATCAATGTGTAAATCGAGCTCACTGTTAATAATCGTGTACACAGAATAATTACGTCACCAGAAAATTAACTATCTCAAAGAAAGAAAAGATCGCAATTCTTTTATAGTCTAATATGTATGTGTGTGAACATGTGCAACAGGGGACCAACCACTACCTGAGATTTGACAAACCACAGATGCTCGCTAAAGACCGATTCCTACCAAGGATGCGTCGCGAGGCTATTGAAATCAAGAAACATCCTAATTTCAATAGAGAAGATGGTTGGAATGTACCACCAGCTTGGGATCCAGTAATTCAACTAGTCAAACCCAAGAAGAAGCAAACCACAGCTAGACTTCATGATACTTTGAGTTCATTCTGCGTAAATAGAAACACCCATGACTAAATTATGTTCGGGTACTTTGGAATAACTACACTGGAACATTGAGACAACTACCATCTTAGTCTCCCCGTGACCATGGCTGCTGAAATGCAACCGAAACGTCGGGGAAAGTGTAAAAATAAATATAAATAGTATAATAGTATAAATAGTTATAATAGTTTTAATAATTTAATTAGCTTCAAAATTAGTAAAGTTTAATAGTAATTATAGTAGTGTAACAGTTTTTCAAAATTTTGTAATAGTGTCAAATAAACAACGCGATAAAATCCGTATATAGTAGTTTAATTTCAATGAATAACATTCGCGTAAACAGAAGACAATATTATGTATGTATTTACAAAAAAAAAAGGATATACATATGTTTATCCATTGTCTAGTATCCATAGTACAAACTCAGCTTAGTTTGGCCTAGATGGTGTTGTGTGTATGTGATAGAATACTATAGAATAAAAGAAAAACTATAAGAATATTCAAGATTATTCTTATAGTTTCTCTTTTATTAAAACGTTTACTAGCAATTGTGATTATCTAGTTTACCCCTTCAGCTAAGCTGGAAAGCTTGAGTTAGGACTGGGTTCACGTTTGTAGTGCAACGGGTGAGATTCAAACCCGCGAGCTCTCGTTTGCATGTCTAATGCCTTATTCGTTAGGCTACCGCCGTTTTCAAACTATTACGAAAGTAACCTAAATTTAGATATTTTCTGTTTTAATTTTATGCCTAATTTTCAGAGTAATTCTACAAGTAAAGTTAGTTCTACTGTGGTTAAAGTAAAATATAGTGTAACAGATATTTTTATAACCAATCTGTTATCCAATGTGTACAAAGTTTTAAATATAAGAAGGCTGCCTCTTTAGCGTCTAATGCCTAATAAACATGTATCAAATATGACATTAGGATTTTATGTTACATCTTAAAAATTTGTATTAATAACCGGCTTAAGATTTCTAATTCATCTATAATCTAGTATATCGTAAGTTAATACATTTTAAAGAGGAAATCTATGCTTAATTATTGCAATTTACAACCCAACGTTTGTAATATTCATTAATTTGCCGGACAGGCCCTTGGATAAAGTCAAACTACACCACCAAACATAGACCTTCCTTTATTCTTAGATTGGCTTCAAGAGAATCTGTGTTACTAAAAACACATACGCTAAATAAATGTGTATAGGAAGTATCCTATACACAGATACATAATATTGTCTTCTGTTTACGCGAATGTTATTCATTGAAATTAAAGTAAAAGTCAAGTAAACATAAATATAAACAGTATAATAGTATAGCAATAGTATAAATAGTTTTAATAGTTTCAATAATTTAATTAGCTTAAAAATTAGTAAAGTTTAATAGTATTATAGTAGTGTAACAGTTTTTCAAAATTTTGTAATAAAGTGTCAAATAAACAACGCGATAAAATCCGTATATAGTAGTTTAATTACACAGATACATATTTACTCTATTTAACTTTAGTTAATAATGATATTAAGTATAAGTTTAAGAAGATTTCGTGTGATAACGATAAAGCTGTAGTATTTCGGCTTTTCGTAGAAATACCTAAAGAATATAATTATATGAATGCTATTGGCTAGTGCCAATTGTCAGAGGTGGGTTTCGATTCCCGTATTAGACATAAAGCAAATTAATGTTTTAAAAACATTTCAGCAGTATAGATCTCATCACTTTGCGCTCAATAAGTTTGCTGTCAATTACATAAAAACTAGAAATAATTGATACAATTTGAGCATGATACACCAGTCCGTAATCCCTCAAGATATATACTAGGTGTGGCATGTTAGATTGCTATCGCTAATCTTGTTTTTACTGATAGGATACCCTGTAGAGCAAGTTGCAAATAAACGAAATGTCGTGCAAATAATATTTGAATGAGTTAGATAACGTATTCGACCGATAATAGTTGATAGGAAAAAGTATGTAAGTACGTCTTTTAAATGTTATCACTTTCAAGCCCTTGAGAAGTAATCATTTAGACGCCTCGAAATTCAAAAATGCAAATCACAAATCCATATTAGAAGTCAGGACTTTAAAATATCTGACAACGGCTCTAATTTTTTTCTTAAAGGAACGGTATTTCAAATGACATAAGCTATGGTATTACACCGTATATAGTAATATTAAAAGCTATCCAATATGCTCTTGAAAATAGAGATTAATTGAAAACATGGTACAACCGTTTGGTATAAAATCAAACATTAGTAGCCTAGACTTAGCAAATGCGATAATATAGATTTGAGGTAGAGCTACCGTAATTCGCTTTAACGGTCTCAACCTCGTCAATCATACTAGAAGACGACACTAGAGTTATGGCCGAGGGTGATAATGAAACAAATGCACTGATTTATTCTATTATTTACATATGTATGTATATTCAATTTGCACCTTGCCGCGGCCATATTGTCCGCGTACTTTGAACTGATTTCAGTTTCAGCTAAATCGACGTGTAAATTGGGCGTAACGAGATTTTGAGACCTGTACTAGATTATCTGGTTGATACAGGAGTAAGATTCACTGTCAGCTTCGACCATGGCATTGGTGTAAGCGAGGGGGTGGAGTAGGTGTGCGGGCGAGGGCCGAAGTCATGGTGTTCCGTCTCGCTCACGCGTACCAGTTCATTCACCCGCGCTCACGGCGAGTACGGAAGAGCAGCTCGGTGCGCGGGCGCAGGTACTGCGGCGGGCGGCGGGCGGACGCTGTGCACGGGTAGTCGCGCAGGAAGGACGTCTCCGACCATGAACCGAGCTATATTTTATCAGTTATCCGGAGGTGTCGGTGCGCCACGCCGCGTCGCAGTACGCTCCAACATGACCCTCTAATATTACGATACTCAAGTGACGTTTTGCATTTAACTAGACTGAAAGCAACTTAGATCTCAAGATAAGACTTATTTTTACAATTTTCTCTAATTTTAAGTGACGTTTTTCAGTGAGGTGTGGATTTATTTTTAAGTGTCAGTGAAAACATAAACAAAACATTTCCCATTAGGATTTTACAATTTGGATTTTCAACTAACTATTCATCGCTGGAGGCATGTACATCTAATGGTTAGTATCAAATAATAGTTACCATATATTAACAATTAACACTTAGTTAAGTATTATAATTGGGTTACTTAAGATTTTCTTCGCGCAATCAAAAGACATCAACGCGCGTCTTCGTTTTGCATTAAGAAAATAAATTAACATTTTGCCTTTTAAAGTATAATCATTAATATGTATCTATTAATAAGCTTACGGACTAATAATCTCAAGTAGATTAATAGTAAGATTTAATAACATACTAACCTAACAACATTATTACATTAATTAATTGTAGATATGAAGCATATTTTGAATAAAGAATATAATTCTTAATGCGGTAATTATTAACATGAGCTTGAGAAATACCAAACCTTATTTATAAATAAAAATATAAACGTCTTTCTAATATGCTAGTGACAGGGAGTAGATAGATTTGTAGATTAGCTAACACAAGAAATTGGATCTATGTCATTGGTATTTGGCTATTTAATCAAAGCGGTATTTTGCCGGCAAAACGATAATTGATGTAAATACTTAAAATTTGGCCATGTACCAATGAGACAGCTATTAAACTAAATTAATAATACTAATGTACTTTACGTTTATGATCAATCATTCTCAGCATCTATTATTATGTAAGCCATATTAGTAGGAGTTGGGAATAGCACGCTTGAGGAGGAATCAAGGTTGTTTGGGCGGCAATTACAGAAATCATAACATGCGAGGCTATCACGCACACACGCGCACCTATTGTTGTTGCGTCGTCCCGGGTTGTGCAAAAACAAAGCCTTGAACTTCTCAAGTTCAAATTCAAGGCGAGCAGAGCACACGTGATCTACCTACGCCACGTTACGTAATACCACCCTTCATGGACTTGAGAGATGCAATCGGCGATTTATTGTTATTCTATAACTACTTCAGGTCACTGTGTCTCTTCGATGTATTTTCATAATAAACAATATCGGTAAATAACAAAAGTTCTGTCTTGACTTGAGATACATATATGTATAGTTTTATACCACTTTTGGGCATTAGCTGTAGCTAGGCAATGGAATGTAAATAAATATTATTTCAATTATTTATTTATTTCAAATATTATTCAAATTGAATTATGTAAATATAAAGCCTTTTATACATATTATTTATAATCGACATGTTTAGATTTTACTAGATAAAATGCATTAAGATTTTAATCATGTAAAGATCGCACATTATGCAAATTAAAATTAACGATACTAGGCGGCAAATATAATTTACAAAACGTCTATCAAGTCTGACCTTCAACATAAAACTGCATTGAACTTAATTTCTCAAATTAAATTGAAGGCCAAATTATCGTACACACACACATATATAAATAAGTATTTGCGTATTACATGAAGCGCGGACACGTATGTATGTAGATGGCGGCGAAAAATAATAATTTAAACGAACTCGACGACAAGCAAAAGTGATCTCAATCGTGAACGCAAAAGTCGCAAATTAGCATGCGCGCCGCTCACCGCTGTTTCGGCAATGACAATGACAACGACCGATGATATAACAGAAGGCTGTCAAACTCGTGAAAACTCGGTCATTGAACCGCGCGCTCGCGACTCAGCCCCACTTCTCGATGCTTTCGCTCGTACGATTTTTACATTTATTTCGTTGGACATAAAGTTTAATTTTAATTTGTATACGTTAAAAAAATATACAGTTAAGATTTAGACTGAAAATTCGTGACGCAAGTATATGGTAATATTTCCCTCATATGATTTAAAGAACATGGAGCCTAATTACATAAACAATGAAGACGTCGACAAAATAGCTCTGAGACTTGATGGGCGATGACACTGGTTGTCAACACGTATGACGTGTGTTTTACATGCCTTTATATGTATTATATTGTTTCCAATACGAAGCCGTACTAGAATTAATTATTATTGTTTTCTTTCTCTCTTTCGTGCGATACTCATAAAAGACCAGTTGTTAATTCAACATTTAATAAAATCTTTTTTATTTTCTTCCTAAATTCAAACAAATTCAAATTTGTATCGTAATCTACTAACATTTAAATTAAGCAAACGACACCATAAAAGAAAATATAGTAAATACGTAATATATTTCCTATACACAGTAGGTATATGTATACAAAATTTATGTTATTATTTACATAAGATTACGCTTCCCTACACTCATCACTTGTCCTCTAAAAAGTCGTTGATGTAACTAAGTTGTTAGGTCATGGTGTCATCGTTTAGGGTTATTTAGTGTTGACGTGGGTGTGCCAGGAAGGTCCTTGATGGGTAGAAAGTAAATGTTGAGTGCGAGGCACGCGCGTGGCCGGCGGGGTGTCGCGGAGGGTCGCGGAGGTGAGCGGCGCGCGGTAATGCGTGGAACCTGTTCGAACAACGGTACCTCGATATCAAGCTCCGGGCGCACACGCACCCATTATGTAATAAGTAATAACCTTTTTCTCGCTCGACTGCCTCGTCCCTTCAACACATGTGACCGAAGCTTCCATAACAATGTTGTTTATTTTTAGTATAAGTGCGCATTTTACGAAGTTCCTTTGCGTTGACAAGCCGTTTGTTAATAATTGTTAATACGTGTTGAAAGCCTTGTTTTGCTTTCAATTTATAGTATATTTGGCACTTAATAATTATGTAGAGCTCATTAACAAACGCTGCTTCTTGTTATCAAAGAAAGCAAAACAAAAAGATCAAAACTTACACAACTACCAGGAAAAAGATATATCATAGCAATGACGAATATGCAAAACAGTAGAACGTTGCATTACTGATCGAAACCGTTGCAACGCAACGTTTAATGTAATAAACTATTTATTATTCTATATAAGTTATGAAAGTAAAGTTGCAGGAAGTGCAGTAAGCACGTGTTTGTAAAAAGAACGATGGTAGTGTCCCACATACATATGAGTAACTATAATATGTATGCCAGGAGCCTTCCGGTGCCCATCCAACGGTTACCGCACCATAATTTGATATAAATAGACTTACATAGCAACATTCTATTGTCACCAGCATGACACAGAATCGACTTAACTTTCATCCAAGATCCTGCATGCTCTAAATAATCGTATTATGTAAGAATATACTTCTTCTTCTTTTCGTGTGGTTAGTGGCCAACCTGTTGTCAAGAGTTGTTCAAGCCGCCCGTAGGCCTCTAACATGGCTTAACGACTGCTGTCAATTTGACAACAACTGTGACCGACTTTTTACGTGCTCTCCGAAGTACGGAGACGCTCAGATGAAATACCACTAAGCGGTCACCCATCTATAGACTGACCGCACCCAACGTTGCTTAACCTCGCTACTCGTTTACCGATCAGTGAGTGCAACTGGTTACTAGAAAGAATGTTGACGCCGCCCGTGACTTAAGAATTTTTCGTTTTATTCAAAATATCTGATATAAGCTTTAGCTGCAGCAAACCTTAGTTATGATATCATATCTTATTAATGTAAGTCTAACTAATAATACTTCTAACTCAAATAGGGTATTAATGATAATAATATTACTAGGACAGCCACAACCGCCTATAACCAAATACTATATCATTCTATCGTCTATACTCTTATCTAATTACTATTGTAATTCTGATACGTAAAAGACACCAAAATCTGTGAACAATAATTATCTAAAATTTAGAAATCTAAAGCAAATATGTCTAATTAAACCAAACACCGCACCGGTGTTATCAAATTCATTTGTCATACAAAAGCATAATGTTTGATCACAAAGTACGATATCGGAATAGAATATAACAGTTAATATTTTCCCGAACATCTCTACGCTCGTTGGTATTAAGCCTGCAGGCGTCGATGCGACCCATCGGGCTCTGATTTCACCCTCCCGTTGTTATTTTTTACTGACACAACCTAACGGTAGTGAGATGCATTAGGTACCGTATGAATGCATGTGTTCAACCTGTGAGAAATCGAGGGATACAAATAAAACATTTAGTTCTATTGCATTCCAACGCAAGTACTATTTATTGGAATTGTACTGACTTCAATGTATATTTAACAGTTTCATATAATTGTAATGTTTATTAAAGTCAGCACAGCTTTAATATAATATATTAAATATTATATTCAGTAGACATGATACGTAAATATCATATATGCACTCGCGTGATAATGGTTTTTTTTTTATATTGGTTGCCCGTGCAGCCGATCTCAAACGTAGGTAAATCATGATTATTTTTGTAGATCAAGGACATCTAAAAATATACTAACAATCAGTAGTATACTGCTAAGGAACAGGCGCACAGTAAATTGGTGTTATAGTCTTAGAAAAATACAATAATAACGCAGAAAATATTTGTAGATAGGAGACAAGTCTCACTGGATGTAGCGCATTGAAAGTGGCAACCGCTTAAAACGTTGCATGCAGTCAGTAACATACTGTGTTTGTCGTTGGCTACTCAGAATACAGTAAAGAATGCAACATAAATAGATATTGGCTTTATGGCCTATGACCATCTAAAACATTTTCTTCAAGTGACTCACCGAGCATTGAAAACCGTACCGTTTTCTTACACATGCACTTGAGCTCCCATATCAGTTACCTACTTATTTATTACTACTAGAAGTTTCTTTAACAATTCAGTGCCATACATTTCACCAGTGAATTCTAAGAAGTTAGGATGCACTGCATACTTATGCAGTTCTGTGATCAAAGTCCTGTTGTTGATAAGTACATTGTTTTTGCTTAGCGGTATATTCCTATGCGTGTTGATTCACAATATGAATCACTGTAGCTGTATAGCTTGTTAGCCGCAGAGACATAACAGGACAACTTCATGATTTTAGCAAATAATATTGCAGGTGTACGTAAATACCCGAACAACAATGAAAAAATGATCATATTTCATATTCAGGTGATAGTCGTCTCAAACAGATCTAACGGGACTTACTTATACAAAGGCTCTGTGGTACCGTCATATTTTTTTGGATGCAGGTCCCTACCTGCGATTTAACCAAACACTTGATCTACCTTTTATATTTTTTGTAGTAGTAACCGTATATAATCTCTTTATAATGTGGTCATATAAATATAAAATATTTTACATTAAAATATCTATTTTGATATGATATTATTAACAAAATGAATCATCTACAATTAACCATTATAAATATAATTTACATGTTGCGTAGCCAGATCAACAAACAGATTAGATAGTATACGGGACCCAAAACTAACAAAGGAAAGTAAACCGTCGATGCGGTTTGTTCGATCGATGAAAGTAAAGGCCTGAGTAGACGGTCGAGCAGTCCCGTTAGCCGGCCCGAGCTCGGGCTCACGGAATACTAAACGCTGACATACTGCGCGGCTTTTGACCCTAGCCACATTCTAGTCTAGTACTTCAGCACCTCTGTGCACCGATTTATCTACATTACAAATTATACGAGGACCACTATAAGCATCTCAGAACAGCAACCTAAAAATAACAATTATGTTTATTTATTTTAAGCCGTAATATTTTAATTTCTAAACATAAACTAATTTGTGAGTGGTTAGTACATTTACATAATTCTATGGATAATAGGTTATCTGTAAATTACATCAACCTTGAGGCATCCTTTACAACATTATTATGCAATTAAAAAAGCGACGTTTTATTACCCGAGGATTGTCTTCAAACTGTTCACTGTCCTTCTAAGAGTTGCACTTTTTTAACAACACTGCCACATTGTTGAGTTGCTGTTTTGTGTTTCCTTAAAAAAACAAACTATTCAATTTGCTAAAAGCAAGAAAATGCAATTTGTGCAAATGGCACTTTTTAGTGCGTCCTTTTATAATTTGGACGTAATTGGCCATAAAACCCGAAGGTTCCTTGTTTCACAAATACCTTTGCTATTTCGGCAACCTTAATTGTATAATGTACAATCACACAAAAAGACCGACAAAAGAAATTGCACATTTTATGCTAAAAGTGAAAATTGCTTACAAGTAATAAAAACTTGTACGAAGGATTGCAGCGGCGAGTGGCGAAGGTTTAGAAATTTAGCCAGACTTATCGGAACATATCGTTACGTACTAGCTATGTTGATAGAGATATAGGAGAGGACAACGACCCTACGCAAAATTCGCTGCATTGGGCTAGGTGTAGTGCATGCGCGTATGTAGCGGTATCAACGCGGAAGCGTGGCGAGCGGGAGCGCGCTATGCGCCCGCACCCAGCCAGAGCGGGAAAAACGCATGAATGAGTATTGAAGCCTACCCCAAGAAGGGGGAAATCGAGTTTGCACTGCGGGCACCAGCACTTGCACAGATATAGATGAGCCTATACATTATACTAACTAGGATCAATAGTGCTTAAACCATCAAAACTTTACTACAGCCATGCAGCCGACAAGAACATGAGATACAGTTATTTTAAAGACACATACAAACTTAATACGTAGAGTTTTAATGAATCATTTATATTACGAAAACTCTTTCAGTACTTTACATTGTATCATTTGTATGCCTCACAGTTAAAATTACTGTACTAGGAACGTACAGTATAAACGATAAAGAAACCTATTTGGGAGGATAAGGGTGTGTATGTCCTGTAAGAACTCTTAATTGTACAACACGCTGTAAAGGAAATATAATCACTTCCATTTAAATAATACGTTGACAATTAAGTAAGTATATTATTTTTATTGCTGTACTAATTCCGCTGAGGAATAAATATACATGAGAACAGTTCTATGACCGTATAGATGTAATCTTTATCTATTCCATACATATCAAAAATTATTGCTGTTCGTATTACAGAAATTATAGATTAAATCTACTAAAACAACACATAATGTATTAAAAATTCAAGTTCTATGTTACCAAATACGATAGGTATGATAATATATGTAAGACCACGTAATATATTATAGCTGATAAAATTATCTTGTCTTTGATATATTGTATCTGATTATTTGAATAATTAACGAGAGGCATACACTTGAAATCAAATTAACATGCACCACATCCAGTCCATAAAAGTTTTGTGAGAGTTATGTAATAAATAGTAGTTTAAAGTTTCTATTACAAATCCAAAGAAAATTAGTGATGTGATGTCAACGACCGTGTGCCCAATACTCGTACAGTAAACGCATTTCCCGGCGCACACGAGTGCAGCGTGCGATTTATTCGCGCGGCAGGCGCTCGGCGGCGGCGGCGGCGGGCGAGGCGCGAGCGAGACGCCGCGCGACGCCGGGCGGCGGGGGCTAGCGCAGTGGGACGAGGCGGCTGCGGCCGTTCACCCCGGAAGATTCAGTGTTTTGATACCGCTCAAGCCTCCGCCGCCGCTGGAAAACTGCATTTTCTTTGATGCGCTTCGCTTTTCACGCTCTAATTGACCGACAATCGGATAATTTCGTTTTTTAACCGCACCATTAATCTTACAGGCTTCTTTTCATCCCTATGAGTAGTATATAGGTGCTATTAATTACAAGAGATTACAAAAAACATTGTAACTTTTAAAGTAATTAAAGCTAAGTACTCAGCAAGATTAACATGTCATCCAAAAGTAAATTAAAAAAGAATAGTTTTGGTCTAACAAACATAACAGATGAAATTACATAATTTAAAAGAAATCACATTTCCGTAACGTGTATTTCCTGTATTTATTTTAAACACAATTACTACGAAATATCCAGATCAAAGATTCATAGTAAATGGTGGCAAGATTAATAATTTGAATATGAAAAAAGTGCAACTATCTACTCATTCCAGGCAAGGTACCACCTACACAAGGTCTATATTTATCAGACACAAATGCCTACATCCCAACAGTCACTTATAAGGCATCTAAATCGATAGAGGCTGTGACGAATGCGTGTATGAGAGAGGCGACTGAAAAACGTAATACTTTGGGGTAGATCGGGTACGATTGGAAATTGCCAGACATTATCGTAGGTCGTGATTGTGAAGGGCGCAAATACATACGAGTTGCTATATCTACGTGATTGTCTGAATGGGGTTACATGCAGTCGCAATGTTGATCCTTAAATATAAAATAAACACGAGTAGATCTTGTAAATATAATGTATTTTGTGATGTATCAGAAATAAGAAATCAAATTCTTCCTTCAATCCTGGGTTCTTTAAGCGGGGCGTGAAAAAGCATCTTCTCAGGCCGTCAAAGTAGAGACCTCAACATCGCCTCGGCTACTGTGGGGGCGATGTGGAGGCCACTGCTCTTAGACCACACGACTGCTTACCATCAGGTGGAGTGTGGTCATTTTGACGAGCAAAATAAAATAAAAAATTAAAAAAAAATTATTATATTATGCATAATAATATCCTCATTTTACTACTATTCAGAAATGACTAAGCGTTTTTCTATCTTATCCCCTAGAAACAATTAAGTACTTTCTGTTAATCTAAAAAACCAGTAAACGGTCTGAAAAACTTAAGCTGAAACAAAGTACATAGTAGTCTCAGTCTATCTCGTTAATTGAATACGCAATGTTTGAGTATCGACAGTCAGACTGGATCCTTTATACCGGCACTTTGCAGCTGTTAACAGATTACAGGCTGTAAATATTGAAATCAATATTGGATAATGGTAGGTAGCAGGGTGCGGCGTGGCGGTGTCGGTGGAGAACGGGATGCATTAACCCCTACCACGGTATATTAAATCGATATATTAGAAAAAATATATTCATTAATAAAAATCGTACATTAGTTCTGCGTCTAAGCTGTTTCGTAAATGAATGCTAAGGTTAGTTACGGAATGAAGGACACGATCGAGAACACGAGGTTGGGGTGCATATGCAGGCTGTGTCGACGACCCGCGAGAGTGAAAGCGTGTTCCGGGGAGGCGCACAGGCGGCCGCCGCCCGCCCTGGCACGGCTTTCGCTGCCGTTCTCACGACACCCGCTCGCACCTTGTTTTCAATGTGTAGTAATTAACGCCAATTGTTCAGTATTATATTGAAAATGAATAAAGTATTGCACAAGTTATTTTATGCAATCTCGCTTAATAGTCTAGTCTAGTCTTTTGTCTAAGAGCACATTACATGGTTGACTTTGCTCATTTAGCATATCTAACTATATCGGTAAGTAAGTTAGTTATAGTAGCGGTGAAAATCATAATAAGTCATAGTGTAGGAGTGTCGGGACTCGGCTCCCGATGATCGCCACGAGAGTGGTCGGATCGAGAGCACGGTCAGGGCGCCCGCCGCGGTCGCGCGCCACACTACGGAAGTAATGAACTTGAATGCAGCCCGCGGTCGCAATGCGCTGTGCCGTCCCGCTCTCGTCTAACAAGAGAATAGGAGGCGCGAACGTGACGTACTCACTGCATTTGCTGTCAAATTCGTCCGCATTCTCCGTCACAGGCCGCTTTCGTCGTCGATGCGTTTATCGGAACGAGACGCGAATATGTGTGTCGATTGCATTCTCGGCGTCGTAAAAGTGCATCTAGGTCGGTGGGCATAGCGGCGCGGCGTCGTCGGGCTAGTACGACGCGCTCGGCGGCTAGACGTGAGGCAGGTCGGCAGCACGGTGGCCTCCGCGTTGCATAATGCGCGGTGCGCTCCGCCGGCGAGCACGGCGACAGCACGCGGGCACGATCGCGCGTGCCAGCTCCCAGCCCCGCTGAGCCGGCCGCTGCGCCGACATGAGAGCGGCGCGCCGGCTGCGGCCCCTCGTCCCACTGCTGGCGCTCCGCATACTCCTCGAGTACCTCAAGTCGCTCGACGTCGTCGCCGCCACCCGCCTCAGGGGCCCATGCACGGCTCTTCACTATTCATGCACCAAAGACGATAGTACTCCTTGTTTACTCGCGGTACTTTAAATATAAAATGCGTAATCTATGAACAGTATCTCAAGAATGCCTTGAACGATGAATATTTATGATTGTAAGTATTACAAATTTTTTATCCATTGCCCCATTTCTGCTACATAAAGTTAATTTGTTTTGTAAATAAACTGAAATTCAATTAATTTTAATATTACCGGAAGTGAGCTTAATAAATTATGAAACGGAATCCAACGTGTTAAGTTCGCCCAAACTAAATCAATCAGTGAATGTTTACAACAGAGGGCCGAGGCTCGTGATAAAAGTGTTCAAGGGGTTACGTTCTAGTCTGTGTCATAAGTATAACACATGATTTTCTCCTTAATTAAAAAAACTTCAAATGCGAAATAAATTGCATTTTTGTTTACATTTAACGTGTATTAGACTAGATCGGAACTCTATTATGAACAGTTTTGAATACGAGAATTGGTCCTTAGTACGGTGTCAGTGCATCTTATCATTACTCAAGCTTGTATCAAAACTATCTTTCGAATTAAACAGGTACAGTTAACCCAGTGAATACATTATAACATATCCGGTTAAATGAATTTTGATTTAACTGCATTCAATTCCGCGTTTAAATGACATACTTACAACATAATCTTTATCTAGCCGATACATAGGTACTCGCGTCTATTTGCAGTATAAATATCTACGTATTAAATGTATTATTAGCCTGCAAGGTTAGTGTTCCCGTTGCAGTCTCGCATGGCTATGTAATCTATGAGTGCAATAATCATCGCTATTTTACAACACCATTCTTATTCGAATGAGTTTTCGATGCGTGACCTTGCACTCTTTGGCTTATGCGACGTAATCAATTTGTTATATAGAAATCGAAAACTACTGCAAAGTCCATTCTCAATATTCATATCGCTATTTGTTGACATATGTGAATTATTCAAATAATAACGTTTAATGCTATTTAAAATCCTAACGTAAGCATATAATCGAACTTAACCACTCGTCCATATTTGTTACGTAAGAATTAACACGCAGTTATTATCGGGCCCGAGTTCAATCAGGAAATAAGAATATAGATAAAGGGACCTTGCAGAGTCCAGATAGATCAAACAATCGATGCATCATATCTCATTAATCACTAAATAATAACGTGAAGTATCAATGCGTACTCCGCTAGTAGGGCTGTTAAGTGACATTTGCAAATGCCCTATCAGAATATTAAAAATGAACGTAGCTTGTGAGATGTTAAAAAATATTGAATAAGTGAGTATATAAAATACCAAAAAATGTTAAAAAAATTGGTTGCTAAATTAACTGTATAGGATTTTTCGTAATATAAATATTTACGAATTTCACTTTCGATATAATAGTGAAAAGTAAGTGATAATGACGTTACATTAAAACCACTGACAAATAAGTGAGTGTTAACCCTAGTGCATCAGGCGTCGCAACGTGCTGGCGTAAAGGGCAAGTTCAAGAGCGAGCGCATCATGCGCCAAGGTTGCTTCCTGATGCGCGCGCGGCGATGCGCACCGAGCAACGCGCCGCGCGCCGTGCGCTACTGTGCTATTGGTCGGCGCGCGCGATTTTATCGCTTTCCATCTTACTAATGTTTTAACACGTTACTTGTGTGAAAAATACATCTGATAACAATATCACTGCAAACGTACTTCATTACTTTCACATCATTTTTATACAGCGTATTATTTCTTTATTACAATTATTATCAGTAATTGTAATAAAAAAAATATTATTATTTGTATAGATGCTAAAACTAAAGTTGTATATAGTTATATAACTACAATTAATTGCATAAAGCGAAATCAAAACTTTTAATAAAATAACTATAATTTAATAAACGGGGCTAACTTTATGTACGTACGTGGTACATAAAAATTTCAAATTATAATATAATATGCTAGACCTGTAATAAATAAATAATCAGTCTAGAATGAGTGTTATGATAAGGAATACAAAGTAATAGTTGCCGGGGTGGGATTGCGTGTGTCGTGTGACATTGCGCGGACGCATTGCGCAACCTGTACTCACGATCACGTGCAGCACCCCTCTTCGCCCCCCGCCCCGCGCCCGCCTCCGCCCCCGCCGCGCTCACTGTTACTGTGTAAACATTACTCGCCCTTACACAATTTCCACTACAACTGTGTTACACAATTCTATTCAAAACTTCTACCTATTAAGTATTAATTAATATTTTCACCATTGATCCAACCCAATAAAATTACAAATAGGTAATTTAATTACTATATCTAAAAGACTCAAGTAATGAATAAAAGCACGATAATTGCTTTTGGATAACATAATTTATTTTCGTATAAATACTATACGCTCATATCCGATTTGATCCTTAACGAAAACATTTTAACCACTCTGTAAAACAATTATGTATATGCAAATTTGTATTAACTTTATGCATTTGTTTACCCAGTGCCTTGTCACCATTTTTCTAGCCGTGGCCTTTGATTCTAGATTGATCCGTGTGATCCTACGCATTTGTTATCAAATAAAAACAGTAGTAACATATAAGGTACATAGGTACAATAGATAGTTAGCAATGCACCACATCGGTTACAAAACTCATACATAAAACCATTACAAATGCAGCGCATAATGTTTACAATACGGTGCTCGTGCCGACGCTTGCGCAACAATTTGAATGTCAAATGGGGCCGGTTTTGGTAAACAAAATTTTAGTTCTCATCGAGAGGAGTCGTCGGCCGCGAGCCGCCTCGCTTCCGCAATTATGCAATGAAATGTTCAACTTCAATGTTGCCTCACTGCACCAACATGGGCATGCATTCAGTTACAGGCCTGCCCACACGTTCTCTGCAAGTCATGTTTGTCTACCACGTCGCTATAATGGATCTATTGAAAATATCTAACCGTAAAACATACCATATAAAAATGCCGCCACGTTATTTTTAGAAACGTTTGTTTCAGTAGTGTTTTTCTTCTGCTACATGTTAAAAGTTAGGCGTGACTTTAACATAAAAAATAATATTTATGTAACACACAACAAAAATTTCATTACCATGTTCACATTTCCGTATTCCACGTGAGTACTGCCAATTTGGCAAATATTCAATGCATCTACCGTCAGCACAGCAAAAAGCAATAACTTGGATTATATGTGCTAAATTTAAATTAATCTTCCCCGTCTCGTTGCCATCATACAGGATTATACATATATATACAACTTTATCGGTTAATTAAATTATAGGGAAAAGAACTTAACTATGAAATTTTATAATTTTATTTAATAAGTAATTTTAAAAACATATGTTAACTCTGACAGAAATGCGCTTTTTCAAAACATTAAATTTCTTTTCCACACATAAAAGTTGTAACGAAAGTGACAACTTGTCTGTTAGGGACTTAAATAATATTTGATTCTCTATTCTGCTTCTAAATTATGTCAAACTAATTATAACGTTAGTGGAAATGTTTATAATTAGTTGAAACTTATTTATTGATCGTGGGGGCGTTGCATTTGATCAACAGAATGTTGCGTTCTTTACTGGTAACTAGTTATTACCTATGGTCTCGTTCGCATCTTTAACAGGTTCCCTGTCCGATGAATCACATATGATAAATAACAATTGATTTTCAATTGTGTCTATCACGGGACAGCGTCAGGGTTAAAATAGTTTGTGTCTTTATTCAGGGTTTAAGCTACCGCTATGCTAAATTGTATCAAAATCAGCGCACTGTTTTAGAATTAAGAAACTTTCGCAATTATGTAATTTATAAAAATTATTTCGAAAAGTTACTTGATTAAAACATACTTTGATTCTAGAGACAGCACATGCTTTTATATGTGTAAAGATGTAACTAACGTTTTATTTATCTTGTTCCAGGTACAAGTTACTTCAATACGTAGAAAGTAATTATGAGAATACTAATTTAAGGATTAACAGAAATACATCAAAATGAGACTGGTAAGTTGAACTTTTACTTTTTAAAAGTAATTAAATGTTGAACTTTGTTACTCTCTATGTCACTATGAACTAATTTTGTAACAAAATATCTAAGTATTCAATTAAATTTTCTGAAAATATAAACAGGCAAAGGGGAAGTGTTGGTGCGCAGTGGAAAGTGCGCACTTATCACAAAACTAGGTCAGTAGTGGCGCCGCCCCTTTATCGAACGTCGCTTCTCGTCTCGCGCTTAGGGAAACTAAACTCTTTCTATAGAAAAATAATACTCAAAGTCAGTCGACACGGTGCGGGTAATGCACACGGCTGTAAAGAGGGAAATGCATTTCGTTGCGTTATTTGCATATTTTTGAGGTCTGATAATGACCGACTTCCAGACTAAGCTGTACTAAACCATAGCTCTTATCTATGTAGTAGTTTTGTTAAAATCTTTGTAACGGTGCTCGAACCTAAAATTAACAAGAAATCTTTAAAGTTAGTTATAATTCAGTGATGTACAAAAGGATAAAAATTTAATAATAGTGTTTTGATAACAGTCAACAAGTGAAGAAGTTCCAAGCACAACAGTGGGGGGTCGGACTGGAAGTCCTGGCAGCGCAGATGCAGTGGCTGTATCCAGCGCTAGCGCCTATGACGTGACGCGCATGCGCGAAGAAGAGTTCGAGAGGCTCACTGTGTACATAGTTCCCGACGTGCCGTGTGAGCGCGGTACACCCAACAGAGCTGAAAGGACGCTCCCGCGCAGCTTGGCTCTCCGACCATCCGCAGTATTATCAACGCCTAATACACCAGTACGTATTTACTCCAACATAATATTAAACTTACTAACTTCAAAATCGAATGACCACTTCATGTTAGACCAGATCTTAGCAGTCATTCATACCCGGTATTTAAAAATATATATAAACGACTGTGTGACTCTTTCAGACTGAAGGTGTATGGAGCATAGGAGTTATACCTCGTGGAACACGCTTCGGGCCTTTTGAAGGCACCCGAACACCTAACAAACCTAATGACAAAGTGTCATGGCGATATTATTGGCGGGTAAGTGTTATAATTGATCTTATTAATTAATTGTAACGATACAGTAATTGCAACGCAACCCGCTTCGCTTTTACCACTCCATTGTATCAACTATAGTTTGGTTGAGGCTTTACCTGTAAATATATTCAATAGCACAACTTAATAGCCATTATGTTTCTTGACTATTTCCTTTATAAACGAAATGGAAACTAACAATTAATACTCACATAGGAATTAGAAATAGTCCGATCAGATTTTTTGTAACCTGATACAATAGAACGAGAATACTTTGCTCACGATTATAATTGCTCGTTCGATTTGAATCTAGTTGAATAATCCGAAATGTCCTAGTGAGTGTTAAAAGTTATTTTTTAATTTGTTTACAAGTATATCTCACAACAGGTTATACTCAAACATACTGTATGGAGCAAACTAAAACTTCTAACATAATTATATTGTTATAATTTATGCGTATAGAATATGCACTATTATTTTCTCCTTCAATTAACCGAACTCTCTCTTTGGGCCAGGTACAGGAAACTGTGAGGCATCATACTTATGGAAACATTAAGGTGAGATTGGGTTTTATATTCGTTCTCGAGGTGATGGTGATATAAAAAATAATTATGTAAATATTTTTTCTACAGATGATTCTTTTTTATATCTGCTTATAACATTTTTGTAGGCAAATCATATCCGCGTTGCATAGGGAAACACCCATTAAAGATTATATACATGACTTAAAACTAACATGACGTTGCCAATCTAAGAAACAGAGAGATCCTGACATTTTTTCTCGTGCGAATATATTTGTACATACATACATACATAGATTCATGCCTGTTAAAGTAATTAATTGTCAATAAATTAAAAAATACTCAATGAAATGTCAGTATCTTTACGTTGCGTTGCCTATACGCAAAAATGCAAATATATAATTGGTCACAATAGACAGCACTGATAGTTGCATTGTTCAAACATAGATTTGTTTGAACGAGCGTTATCTACCGCGCCCCATATTACCTCTTAAGTGACATTGCATCTCGTCCTTGACTCCCCACTTGTATAATGCAAGCGTGTCGCTATCAGTTGCACGCGCACTGTAAATATCCTGCACGTGCCACGTGCATCAACTAACATGCGTTTAACGCAATGATATAAGTCTCATTTGAATCACACATAATCTAACTCAATTAATAAATTACTGTAGCTATTTATTTAAAACAAACTTATGGAATAGTTGCTACCATTAACCAATTAGTATTACACAATGTAATTTTAAATGTGCAATTACAGAAACATGAACAATATCGAAAAATATATTTTCATTTGAAAAACGGTACCTAGTGTTAGAGAGGTTGTCGATATTATCACAAATACTTACAGTCTGCATAAATTAGTAGATATAGGCACCTAGGTGTAATGATACATAATTTAGTAAATATAGCAAGCGTCTGTATTACAATTAAATTGATTTGTTATTACAGATATTCAAGGACAGTGACTACTATTACCTGGACGGTTCCGACACGAGCGTCGCGAACTGGATGCGGTACGTTGCGTCCGCGTATTCACTCTCTGTGATGAATCTCGTCGCTTGTCAACATCAAGAGCACATATACTTTTATACAATCAGGTAACTTCACTTTTCATCCACACATCGTATTTTACACTTCAACTAGTAAATATAAATTTAATTTAATATATTTTATGTTTGTTTACAGAGACATTATGCCTAACGAAGAGCTAATGGTGTGGTACTGTAAAGATTTTGCAACGAGGTTGGGATACGACATCGATCCTGAGAGGGCAACTTATTCTATTTGTAAGTATTATGACCGTATTTATTGTCATTTAAAATCAACTATTGAAGTAATTTTATGTATTTAATGTATTCGTTACTCATTTACAGGTAAAGAAGAAACTATCAAAAAAGCTTATGGTCTGCCACCGGCACCGGTACACCCAGAGATCGCCTTTAATCACATGAAATATGTCCTTGGTTTAACAAATACTAAAGAACTGCTAGAAACTGAAATTCCAAGCCGTCGGCGAAAACGTGAAGCCTCAGACAAGTCTTTCCATGAAAGTCCAGCCACCATTTTACGTGAAGACCCGCGATGCGCGAACAAAAATGATAGAGCAGTCATCAGAACGGATATTTCTACGAATATAATTCATAACAAAACAGAAAATTCTATCGTGAGCGACCGGACTTCGCTTTCACCGAACAGTTTAATGCCTTCACCTATGCCGGTAAAGCTCCACAGAGAAAATCCCACTTTAATCATTCATCAGCACAAAGAAAGCACTTCTCAGTTAGTAATACATCAATTGGAAAACCCCAGGGCACATAACAACAGGTCACCAGCTCAAAATCAGCATGTAAGGGATATGCGTGGACCATCGCCAATGGCACAAAGTAATCAAGACAAATTAGGAAATAAATCACCAATCCTAACTCATTGTGGTGGGCCACACTATGAACATCAGCTAACACCTAATGACGGATCAGTGCGATCTGATGAAGGGTATCATAGCAATGGCTATCATGATGAATTTACGCCGCCCGAGGACTCAAGCGACTCAGATGCTGAAAATTATGTTCTTCTTGATTGTACGATTAAAACTAATGAACCCAAAGAGACAGTTATCGTTCAAAAAATTGATCAAGATATGCATCGCAACGAGTATAGGAAAGTGAAAATCAAAATGCCAAGGGCATACCAATACCAAAATCATAAAGATATGGACTGTGAAAGTGA
This sequence comes from Catocala sponsa, assembly GCA_963564715.1. NCBI lineage: Eukaryota > Metazoa > Arthropoda > Insecta > Lepidoptera > Erebidae > Catocala > Catocala sponsa. The sequence goes on along the minus strand of OY751330.1, from coordinate 15,839,604 downwards.
AAAGGAGCTAGTTATTGCTGAAGAAATGTCTAATACTCCTCAAAACTTGTCTCCACCAAGACGTGATCCAGCCACTTCAACTGTAATAGTATTAGAATCATCACAAAATACTGTTGTACCCCTAAATAAGCCATATTACGAGGATGGCACTATTTCGCCTACACCACCGCCAGCTTTTATGAGGTATTCTCCGCCGGATACGAGGATACTGGAGACGATACTTACTGGCAATAGAATAGACACAAATAATAATGACCCAAACCGTCGCCAACCAAATGCGACACCACCGCCTTCATCACCCGCTGAAATGGCCTACTCGTATAAGAAAAGCCAAAGGTATGGCAACGCCTGCAGCCCTGACTCTAGTTCTAATCTGACCCCTTTACCATCACTTCTGCCGTTACCACAGCAACTACCTGCACCTAGCGCAGCATCAGTCTATTCATCATCGCCACCGCACACAATCCCTCATACAACAGAAATTCGAGAGATCAGAGAAATAAGAGAAATCAGGGAGACACGATATGAGCACTACCCCAACTACTCATATAACTTGTACTCGCCTCCAAATTCCACAATAATTACCCAGTTGGGATCACCACCTAGTAATTATTCGCCGTCGGTCACATCATCGCATCAATACGAAAGATCACAAAACGTTCAAAGCAATCACCACTACCCTTCCTCAACAAGTGTGATTACTCTGAAAAATTGTTCGCAGCTTAGTTTAATCCAAAACACAAATGTAAACAGTCAATTAGTACCTCAACACGGCAGTGTAAGCCCTGATGGCTCGTGTGGACTTATGGTAGCTCCTATTAGCCCTGGATCGCAATCGTCGCGAGGATATAGAAGTTTACCTTATCCATTGAAGAAGAAAGATGGGAAGATGCACTACGAATGTAATGTCTGTTGCAAGACTTTTGGACAGCTGTCAAATCTGAAAGTTCATTTGAGAACACACTCGGGCGAGCGGCCATTCAAATGTAATGTGTGCAATAAATCATTTACGCAGCTCGCGCATCTACAGAAACATCACTTAGTTCATACGGGCGAGAAACCGCACCAATGTGATATTTGTAAGAAACGATTTTCATCAACATCGAATTTAAAAACTCACTTGCGCTTGCACTCAGGGCAGAAACCTTATGCATGTGACTTGTGTTTGCAGAAATTCACACAATTTGTACATTTAAAGCTTCACAAACGGCTACATACGAATGATAGGCCTTACGTTTGCCAAGGTTGTGACAAGAAATATATCAGTGCTTCCGGACTACGGACACATTGGAAAACTACTAGCTGTAAACCGAATAACATCGAAGAAGTATTAGCAATAACCAACGCAGCACACAGTGAATGTATTGGTAAGTTTTCTTTTATCACTTATTCAAAATCATATCAGGAATAGACATTTATATTCACTTCTTTCAGACACTGTTAATTAAAATATATAAATTACTGTTCAATTACAAATATTCAAAATTTATTTAATTTTAAAGTCAAATGAAAGAGAATTAACGCGATCGCAATCCCGAGAGCAACTGCAGCGCGCTGCACTTTCTCTTCGTAGGTGAACCGCAACTTTCACTTGCGCTCTCGCTGAACGCGGCCGATTTCATTTTCGCGTGCACTTTGCAGGTTCCGTCGACAAAGACTGCCACGAAAGAGAGGGGCATGAGGCATACGAGGTACACTCTCCATCGCAGGGAGGGCTGGTGGGAGCCGGTGGGGCGCGTGTCGCCATGTCGCACAGCGAGGTAATGCTGGGAGGACAGGCGCACACGACCACGCCGCACCTGGTGACGGCGCACGGCGCGCTGTCGCCGCGCTCGGCGCACGCGCAGTACCGCGCCGGCGCGCTGCCGCCGCCCGAGCACGAGCCGCCGCCACCGCACTACGGCACGGTGGCGGCTGAGCCGCGGCCCAGCGTCATCGAGTCCAGCCAGCCGCTCATCATAGAGTGCACCTGAGAGTATATAGTGCGTCGCGCACTCATCGGACGCGTGTATCCCCGCCGCATTATGTGATTCCAGTCTTGTGATCAAACGAAAGTATTTCGTAACAACATTCGGACGAGTGTTTCGCCTCGTTCCTTGCAGTGGCTATGAGATTACGATATAAACTTTAAGTTGTACATTTGTAATAATAATTACTTTAAGTGCGATGCGATATTAATAAGTACTAAGTACTTGCGTAAAGTTAGTCCCCTTTGGGAATATGTATTATATTGAATTAAGGGTTTAAATATTACATACAAGATTTCAGCAGCCTTTGTTTATACTAATGCTCAATTTTATATGTATAACTAGAATTCTATTGTAAATAGGATTTTGAAACATCGACTTATTTAATTTTTTATGCAAATGCAATTAAAGATGTATGTACCTACTTCCAGATAAATGTTTTCTCGTTTGCAGACAATCCGTAATAATTTGTTAATGAATTTTAAGTAGTGTTAAACATCAGCGTAAACATGAAAGCGTTACTATTATTGAATTTCACCAAAGAATATCTGAACAGCAATAAAAAGTGCCGAACGAATACTTTTTTGTGAAATTATTTCAATCGGATCGAAACATGTTATCAAACAACTGATTAGTAGTAAGTGCCCAAAGCACGTTAATTTTTAAGTTACAATTAAAGAAATGAGCGTATAGTATTTTAAATTGTTGTTCCTAATGAATATTCGGAAAGTAAGCGCATAATATGTGCAAGAACTTAATTCTAATGTTATTTAGATTAAAATTGAGAAATTGTGTACATTATCCCTACGCTAGAACAAATGGTGCTTCACATCGTAGAGTAGTGGTCGCTCGGGCCGCACGCGCCGCGCCCCGGCCAGTGCGCGTGCCGGTGGACTTGTACTACATTGTAATGTTAATTCACCGAGTCTACTAGTTACTATTTTATATTCCCAAGTAATTATGATTCTCCTATTCGAAAAGGCTGAGATAAATAAATGTAATGTAATGTTTGGCGAATATTAAACGTAAGTAAGTGTTGATCGACGCTACGTGTAAAGTGTGCAGACATGTTCGTGACGTAACAACGCCAGTAATTATGTATGCTCAGCTTATACGTGATGACGAGTCAACGATAGCGTTTTGTATATTTCTATTGTTCATACGAATAAGATTTTTACACGCAATCCTTAGTAGATTTATTAACTGTATATTTTGTACTGTTTACAGGGCAAAGAATTTTTACTAGAGCCATCAATAATGTACGGCTAAATCGTTTCCATATTCATTTAAATATTTATGCTGATTTCGACGTTAACATCATAATATAAATTATATCGTAATTTTATACTAAATTGACACTTGGTTTCTTCATTTAAAATTAAAAGTAAACTTTTTAATTTATATAGATAAAGTTACAATTCTAAAAATAGAAAGTAAAACTTATGACTAATGTCAATAAATGAGGTCATCCTTTTGATCAATGCAATTAACCGATATCGAACAATAGGTACAACTTGTAGGTACTCTTGTTGAGAATGGTTTACCTAATAATAATTATTGTATGCTTGTTATATCTACTTGGCAAGAAATACGATTCTTACGAAAGCACCTTCAAGTAGTACATAGTTACTTTACAATTTCATTTCACTTTTATTTGCTCATGATCTTTATCAAACCTACATGGTACCTATTTATACATCTTAGAAAATATACAGGGTTCTTAAATTGTGTACCTATCAAAGGTATAAGTAATTGAATAAAAAAATTTACATGGCAGCATGCCATAATTGTTCATAATTAATCGAAATTTAATTATGAAGACTATCTGATGATAGATTTTATTTTGTATACTTGAGTCGTGATATACGAGCAAATTTAACATTATATATCTTTGTGATATACGATTACATTTTTCCTATTTGAATCTTAAATTAGTAGCATTGAAACGTCGAAATCAACAATTATGTCGAATATTATCATCTGAATCATTTATATATCACACACGGACATGGCAATTAAACGTTGTTGAGTTTGTGACATATTGAATATGACAATACATTGATTAACGTATTTGTTGGGTTGCTTCTCGCCATTCCTTATACAGGTTGATTTTGAAATCGTGTAATTCCTTTTAACCACGCATTCTGCTGGTGATATAAAATAACCCTGACCATGTATTTTTTTTATAGTCATGTATATATTAACCACCCGAAACAATCTTAATATTTTACTAATTAAAAAAAAATAACATAGCAATAACTGATGTCGTAAATAATAAGGGGCAATAAAAAGGACCGCCCGTTATTATTTACGACATTAATTATTGATATGTTATTTTTTACACGATTTCAAAATCACCCTGTATACAATATCATAGTTACAGTATTTTATTAGATTTTAAAGTATAGTATGTATAATTATTTAAATTGATTTCTTATTTGTTTATTGTCAGTGCGTAACAATGTTTAATTTCTGTGTCTTATCAAATTCCAAGACCGTTGTCCTTAAAACTGTAAACAAATGTGTTAATTTAAAAGCACTAATCTTTATGTTTAACATAAAACGTGCTTAGGTATTTATAACATTTGTTTAAAGTATTCAAGGCAATGTTCAACTGGACCATCGTTCAAACTGTATTGTATCAAAACAATGTAAAATTCGCACAATTCTCGCACTAAAGCATACCTAACAAATAAATAAACATTTACAAAACAATACGTAGGTACACTGAACCGTTTTTACTGTAATATGCGTTTTATACATTTTTGGCCATTCAATATGTTTTTGTAAAGCGCAAACAGGTACTTAGCCGTTAACTTCACTGTAAATAATTCCGATGAAGGATAAAATTATGAGTTATATTTTAAAATTATTTATGTTCATCTAATGATATATCAGTCACTACCTACGTCATCGTAATTATATATCAATGTATAAAAAATTGAAACCTAAGAGAGATCGATGATTACATAATAACTATACATTTGTAAGTACATTACTCGGTACAGCAAGGTAAGCAATATTATCACTGTGTGTATTCGATACCTTTTGCTACAATCATGTATAAATATAATGGACTCGCATAAACCTCGTTACGAGTGTAAGTAATATTGTAACTACTTATCGCGCCAGAAACTTACCTACATACTGTAAAGGCCTGTAATTTTGTACACCTTGATCAATAATAATTATTTTACAACACCAAATTCATTAAAACGGGAGTAAAAATATTAAATTGTGGTTTTATTTTATTTATTTAATCTATATCCCCTATTAGAGTAAAACGGAAACCTTGTCGGTATGTCTGCCAAGGCCTTTGTAACAAGCCCACGTAAGGACCACGTGGTCCTGTAGAATAAAGTATCTTTCATACACGTAAGTATTTCTATACATCGCTGGTGCCATGGAGTTTCCGTTTAATGGATAAGATGACAGCGTCAAGAAAGTTGTCATATGGTCTTTCTTTTCAGAATTTATGAGCAGCAGCTGGGCTATACACTTCCTCGACGTTGCCATAGTCCATGTGCGGCGGTTGTTGCTTACCATGAGATGGTTGAAGAGGTTGTTATCTTGCCTCGTGTGTCGGGGCCAGTCAGTACAGACCGGCGACACTTCGACCCAGTGGGATCTTTTGTGTCAAGAGGTTGTTAGTGAGAATAATAAGCCCCTAGTGGCCATCAAATTACAAAAGTATTACCTGGCGCATTGAATCATGTGCTAAATCTATAAGTTTATTACGATGTTCAAGTATATTTGGTATAAACTCTACCTTTATGCAAACATTTAAAATACTATTTATCAAAAAATTGACAAAAATATCATATAAGATAGGACGATGAATGAATGTAGTCAAAAAGACATGATAAGTTTGTAGCCAGTGAAAATCTGTAATCATTGTCTGAATCTCACGAAACAGGGCGAATAATAGCCATATTCATGGTTTCACTGCACAGTATTGCCTGCCCGATCAATGGTAGAAGACAGTATTAAACTTATTTCTATAATGTGAATAGCGAACCTCACCCGCACATGAAGAAGAAAGTAAGAAGAATATTTATTGTCATCCAACATAATGTACCTATATAAACTATTAATTCAAGTAAACCCAAAACCTCCACGAAGTTATTTAGAACAAGCTGGTATAAGCTTACAAAATAGAATTTGCTGTTTGAAAAATTAGCTGAGGAAATAAGCTGCATCAAAGTAAAGATTATCAAATTGACTTATATACAGCTATTATACTATGCTGTATATTATACAGCTGAAGAATATCCTTATTATTTTTTTGTTTAAATGGGCTAATCTCCGGAACTACGTTCCGTATTTCGGGTTGAATATTTATTTATTCTCAAAAAGAAAAGGTACAGTTCACTTATTATTGAGATTCTATATAATTTAAGTATGTTCTATAAAATACAATCTGAGTCACGTTCAGATAAGAGATGGTATATTAATAATGGTTTGTGACATAATCTAGTAAACGTTTTTATACAATGCTAGGATTTTAGTGTTTCTTATTTCATCTGGCAATTTGTTGTACAGTTGTGCTCCTTCGTATAATATGTTCTTCTTTTGATAATCAGTTCTGGGTGTTGGTAGTTGTAGTTTGTGTCGTCCTCGTGTGTGGTATGTGTCTGATTTTGTATTGAATTTTAGTTGGGAGAATATTTGAAAATTGTTTTACCCTTTATAGCCCAGCCATTCTTGAAATGGGTTATAGGTTATATAACATCACGCTACCAGCCACGGGAGCAGAGAGGTAATCATAAACGTGGATGAAACCGCGTGAGACAGCTCGTGGGTTTGATTTATAAATTTAATAAGAATAGAAATAACATATTTCTAATTAAACAGATTTAAAAAAGATTTTCTCAGTTATGTCTCCGTGGTCCTTTATTGCTGATTTTTACTGTTACTGTATGCACCTTTTAAGTTTTGCAAGATCTTATAATCTTGCAATATTATTTCATATTTGCACTTACACAAGAATGAGTCTCTACTTGTACTTAGGTGCAATTTTTAGCTCCGATATTCTTGTGGGTCTGGATTTCTTGCAAATACGACTGATGTTGTTTTTTAACACATTCTCAATTTGTTATTGTTATAGATTGCACGGGTGGCGTAGTGGTTTTGGTGATCGCCTCACTGTTGCCACTGCGCCGAGTGCTGTGGATTCGATTTCCACACTGGACAAAAATCTGTGTGATCCACAATAAGTTATTCCAAGTCTGGGTGTTCTTTAAAACGTGAAGAACAACGCAACACAAAAAATATTGCTAGTGGGACAGTAGTCTTTTCAAAGATAAAAAGATCAAAGATACACTGATTTGACGTCCAGTCACGGCTACCACCGCTCTGTGGGGCTATGTCGTTGAATATAAGTTCTGTACGCGCCTTTATCGATTTTACCTTAACCATACACGATCCACTTCCAAATTGAACACGCTCATCAATACAATATTGAGCAAATCGCTTCCTACGTCGACGGTAGACGCTTTTGCAAGAGTCAGCGCCATACAGACATGATCTACACTCGTCAGTACATTATATGGCAGCACAGTCCTATTTGGTAAACATTTACGTAACCCCGTGCAAACTATTAGATGAGCTTATCTACCGCAGCTCAGCCAACTTTGGACGTTTCGCTGGTCATAAAGTGGTAACACCTTAAACCTTTTTCTTATGACTCATGTACTTACGGGTACTCCACGCACATATTTTAGATGATAATCGACGTTGAGAACTGAAATCAGGAGGCAATTGTCACAATAAACCTGTCATCACGAAAAGTACTTATTTCTATTCTGCTGGTACTATCTCCTGTTTGAATAACCTGACTCCATAATCCTGCTGTACACACGTGAAACTGTAGTCTAGTTCATATTGGAATGACTAGCAATCGTTCCTTAGTGCCAGCCCCGCTGCAAAAACGCCACAATTTGTGCATTGGTGGCACCAGGACTGGTGGTAATGTATTTTATTGGTAACGACAATAAATTTTACAACAATCAATTATTAACAGGTATAATCAGTCAGTCAGTTATCAGTATTTAATTTGGTTCGTGCCTTTTCCATTTCGAATTTTCGTTTTCAAGGTAACGGACTTATCTGACCTTTTTATTTTCAACAAACAAATTTGCAACGTTTGTTTGCTTTGCAGTTTATATGTTCTCAGTTCACTATCAAGTATGGTCATTGGTGTATTTTAATAAATATTTGCAAAATTTTAAGCTAACGACTTATTTTCTTTTTTGAGATTATGATTTTGTATGATAGAATCATACAAAATAATAACCAATCTTAAATTTTATGGATAACTAGCTAGGTACTATGACTAGGTATTATGACAAATTTATAACTGCGTAATTTCTTTTACTTGAGGTTTGTGTCAAATGAGCTAAAACCGTCCTAGGGGTACTTTATTGTCCACCCACAGTTGATTACTTCTCCAGTTTCAAATCGACTCTGGAATCTTTAGGGTCAGAGTACTCACATCATATCATCATGGGCGATTTTAACACGACCCCTACGACACTACCTAAATATATAATATAATTTAAATAAAATATATACCAATATATATACATATAAATATATCGACGACTATATACATACATACCTATATACAATTATACATACATACATACGTAACATATTACTGATGAGATGGAACAGATAAACTGTCAAGGAAAAGAGCACGCACTTTTAACTTGAAAGTGCAACGGTTTGTGGACTTCCTGACTTCATGAGGGAGCGCATTCCAAAGTAAAACGGACTGGACGAAGAAGAAAGAATGTAGGAAACCCGATATATGGGAGGGACAAAGTAAGAGGAGGTTATTGGAAGAACGAAGATTTCTATCATGATTGGAACATAGGTATTGGAAAAGACAGGTTAAATAAGTGGGGGCATTTGGTGAGGTAAGAATAGAAAGTAATATTGTAAGGGCACGCAAACTACGGCGTTGACGAATGGGTAATCATTTTAAAGTGGATCTATAAGATGAAATATATTATGGTCATATTTACGAAGATAATAAATGAATGAAATACAATTATTTAGAAGTCGGTCATATTTATTTGAGTAGCTCTGCATTCAGGTCATAGTAACATACATCACCATAGTTAATTAAGGGAAAGATCAAAGTCTGCACAAGCATTATTTTCGTCTTAGATGGGCGAAAATTCTATAGGCGATACAAGGCGCGAAGCGTTCCGGTTACTCCCTGACTGACACTAGTAACTAGTAACCTGAGCTTGCCAATTTAAATTGGAGTCAATAAGCAAACCTAGATCCTTTACAGTAAGACTGAACGGTATAGGTGTCCCATCATTCACAACAGGCGGTAAAGTACTGGAGTCCAGTCTGCTTATCAGTCGTTGACTTCTAACTAAAATTGTCTGACGCTTAGTCGGGTTAACAGACGATCCAAATCTGCAAGACCAGCTTCTAATTGCTTCAAGATCAGCATTTACTTTAGAAATGGCTTCAGATAGATTATCTGCAGTGTCTTGAGCATAGGTATAGCTGCAAATCATCGCCATAAAGAAAACGTAACGTGCACTGAAGATTCTGAGTTATGAAGTTAATAAATAGAGAAAATAGTAACGGAGATAGAATGACGCCTTGAGAAACACCAGATTTTTTTTATTTTATTTTTTTTATTTTGCTCGTCAAAATGACCACACTCCGCCTGATGGTAAGCAGTCGTGTGGTCTAAGAGCAGTGACCTCCACATCGCCCCCACAGTAGCCGAGGCGATGTTGAGGTCTCTACTTTGACGGCCTGAGAAGATGCTTTTTCACGAATTGAGGTTACGCCAAGGCGATGACGTATCGTCGATGCGTATTGACTGCTGGCGCCCCTGAAGATATGTCGAGAACCATTCAAGTACACCAGGTGAGATATTAAGATGGGATAGGATCGCTAGTAAGATGTCGTGGCTGACGTTATTGAAGGCGTTCGAGAAGTCAACTAAGGCCAACACAGGGACTTTGGTATCCTCCATTCCCACCCTGATATTGCCAGTCACATTGAGGAGTGCGGAAGTAGTGCTGTGCCTGGGCCTGAAGCCAGATTAGAGAGAACTCAATAGGTTGTTCAGGTTCACAAACTGTGCAAGTTGTTTGTGTACACAGGCCTCAAGCACTTTAGACAGGAAAGGAAGAATGGATATGGGTCGGTAGTGGTTTGGAAGGGAAAGACTAGGTAGGTACCTTAGGAAGAGGGATGACAAAGGCATTACGTCACAAGGAAGGAAAAATCCCCTTGTCAAGAAAAAAATTGACGATATGGGATATGGCGGGAAGGAGTTGATGAAGAATTGGTTTCATCATAGGGCGACTAATACCATCACAGTCCACAGCTTAGCCTTGATCGACAGGATTATCTTTCTAATCTCACCTGGTTCTTCCGAAGAAGACAGAAAAGGATATTAGGTCTGGATAGGTTGGCTAAGTTATCCACAGTACGATGTTTGATTTGTTGATCCAGCAAAATAGAAGAGGTGAAATGTTGATTGATATCATCTAAATCAATCCTCGTACGTGGATCACTTTGTTGGTTTTTGCCAATGCCTAGGGTTCCAAGAAAGCGCCAGATATCAGCAGGAGTTGAGGATGTTATACTATCGAGAATATGGCGGCGTTTGGCAGTACGTATCATCTGATTACACCGATTCCTTGAACCCTTAAAAACAGCCTAGTTGCCATCAGAGCGATCCTTTTTAAAAGTGCGAAATGCCGGATCCTTGCGCCTCATCGCCATCCGAATACCCCTTGACATCCAAGGGGCGGGTAAGTGCTTTACGCTTTACCTTAATTTTACGGATAGGAGCGTGGACGTTAAAAAGGTTAACGATGACGTTATTAAAAATACCAACCTTTTGGTCTAACGTGGAACCTGTCTCTAAAAGTTCCTAATTAAAAGCAGAAGCATCTTTACGTAGCTTCCATTACTACCATTCCTTGCGGGAACGGTGAAATTGGGGGTACACCCATCCAAATCATAGAATCAGCCAGTCTAAACGTTTTACCTTTACATGCAACCCAACACAACATTGATAGGGCTGATACCTGGCTGGATCTTATTTTCACCTCTGCTCCTACCTTAGTCCGCCGTCATGGCCAACACCTGGCTCCTGGATTTTTCCATTATGACCTCATATTCCTTTCCTTAAACCACCCAAACCCTGTCCTAAAAATTCTGCATAGGCGTTGTTTTGGGCGGATGGACGTGGAGAAGCTACGTAAAGATGCTTCTGCTCTTAATTAGGAACTTTTAGAGACAGGTTCCACGTTAGACCAAAAGGTTGGTATTTTTAATAACGTCATCGTGAACCTTTTTAACGTCCACGCTCCTATCCGTAAAATTAAGGTAAAGCGTAAAGACTTACCCGCCCCTTGGATGTCAAGGGGTATTCGGATGGCGATGAGGCGCAAGGATCCGGCATTTTGCACTTTTAAAAAGGATCGCTCTGATGGCAACTAGGCTGTTTTTAAGGGTTCAAGGAATCGGTGTAATCAGATGATACGTACTGCCAAACGCCGCCATATTCTCGATAGTATAACATCCTCAACTCCTGCTGATATCTGGCGGTTTCTTGGAACCCTAGGCATTGGCAAAAACCAACAAAGTGATCCACGTACGAGGATTGATTTAGATGATATCAATCAACATTTCACCTCTTCTATTTTGCTGGATCAACAAATCAAACGTCGTACTGTGGATAACTTAGCCAACCTATCCAGGCCTAATATCCTTTTCTGTTTTCTTCGGAAGAACCAGGTGAGATTAGAAAGATAATCCTGTCGATCAAGGCTAAGCTGTGGACTGTGATGGTATTAGTCGCCCTATGATGAAACCAATTCTTCATCAACACCTTCCCGCCATATCCCATATCGTCAATTTTTTTCTTGACAAGGGGATTTTTCCTTCCTTGTGACGTAATGCCTTTGTCATCCCTCTTCCTAAGGTACCTACCTAGTCTTTCCCTTCCAAACCACTACCGACCCATATCCATTCTTCCTTTCCTGTCTAAAGTGCTTGAGGCCTGTGTACACAAACAACTTGCACAGTTTGTGAACCTGAACAACCTATTGAGTTCTCTCTAATCTGGCTTCAGGCCCAGGCACAGCACTACTTCCGCACTCCTCAATGTGACTGGCAATATCAGGGTGGGAATGGAGGATACCAAAGTCCCTGTGTTGGCCTTAGTTGACTTCTCGAACGCCTTCAATAACGTCAGCCACGACATCTTACTAGCGATCCTATCCCATCTTAATATCTCACCTGGTGTACTTGAATGGTTCTCGACATATCTTCAGGGGCGCCAGCAGTCAATACGCATCGACGATACGTCATCGCCTTGGCGTAACCTCAATTCGTGAAAAAGCATCTTCTCAGGCCGTCAAAGTAGAGACCTCAACATCGCCTCGGCTACTGTGGGGGCGATGTGGAGGTCACTGCTCTTAGACCACACGACTGCTTACCATCAGGCGGAGTGTGGTCATTTTGACGAGCAAAATAAAAAAAATAAAATAAAAAAAATCTGGTGTTTCTCAAGGCGTCATTCTATCTCCGTTACTATTTTCTCTATTTATTAACTTCATAACTCAGAATCTTCAGTGCACGTTACGTTTTCTTTATGGCGATGATTTGCAGCTATACCTATGCTCAAGACACTGCAGATAATCTATCTGAAGCCATTTCTAAAGTAAATGCTGATCTTGAAGCAATTAGAAGCTGGTCTTGCAGATTTGGATCGTCTGTTAACCCGACTAAGCGTCAGACAATTTTAGTTAGAAGTCAACGACTGATAAGCAGACTGGACTCCAGTACTTTACCGCCTGTTGTGAATGATGGGACACCTATACCGTTCAGTCTTACTGTAAAGGATCTAGGTTTGCTTATTGACTCCAATTTAAATTGGCAAGCTCAGGTTACTAGTTACTAGTGTCAGTCAGGGAGTAACCGGAACGCTTCGCGCCTTGTATCGCCTATAGAATTTTCGCCCATCTAAGACGAAAATAATGCTTGTGCAGACTTTGATCTTTCCCTTAATTAACTATGGTGATGTATGTTACTATGACCTGAATGCAGAGCTACTCAAATAAATATGACCGACTTCTAAATAATTGTATTTCATTCATTTATTATCTTCGTAAATATGACCATAATATATTTCATCTTATAGATCCACTTTAAAATGATTACCCATTCGTCAACGCCGTAGTTTGCGTGCCCTTACAATATTACTTTCTATTCTTACCTCACCAAATGCCCCCACTTATTTAACCTGTCTTTTCCAATACCTATGTTCCAATCATGATAGAAATCTTCGTTCTTCCAATAACCTCCTCTTACTTTGTCCCTCCCATATATCGGGTTTCCTACATTCTTTCTTCTTCGTCCAGTCCGTTTTACTTTGGAATGCGCTCCCTCATGAAGTCAGGATGTCCACAAACCGTTGCACTTTCAAGTTAAAAGTGCGTGCTCTTTTCCTTGACAGTTTATCTGTTCCATCTCATCAGTAATATGTTACGTATGTATGTATGTATAATTGTATATAGGTATGTATGTATATAGGCGTCGATATATTTATATGTATATATATTGGTATATATTTTATTTAAATTATATGATATATTTAGGTACATATGTATATATTATGTAATTGTTTATTATTATACTTTTGTGTTATTCTTTAGTTTAAATACATGTGCATGCTATTGTATGCGTATGCACTTACTTCTTTTTATCTCTGCATCACCCTACGGTTGACTAGTAGAGAATGCCCTTGGCATTGAGTCCGTCAATGTATGTTAAGTGCATGAAGTGTTTAAATAATAATAAGAAAATTTTAATTTATCAATTACTTTTAGAAGTTTTCAATATACAGCTACTGCTATGTTGCTGACCCTACTCTTGATAATACAGAAATGCCTTTAATAGCTGAACTAAATATTTGTGTGAGCAGTTAGATCAATAGAGCAACGGGAAGAAGTCATTACCGACACCATTTGGGGTCGAGTATCAGCGTGATGATAACTGGAATATTAATATCTTAAATAAACACAGTGATTAAAATTAATCTCATATTATTTATTAAATAAATAAAATACTCAGTATAATAAATGGTTAATTCTATCATATTATTGCAAACTTTCAGTTTCCGGTGAGGGTTCTGGGGCTCGACACTTTTTCAGATGGGTTCTCATGTTTGAGGATTGTGTGAATGCAAGCTTGCATCGCGGACAAGAGTATGGCTTCGAGCCCGTGTGGAAGTTCAAATGCGACTTGAGATGGTGCTTCTTCGTAAATGACTTCGGACATAACGTGCATGAAAACGGCTTAATACCTGTAATGTATAGTTTCATATTATGAACATTATTTATTTGTACATATTAGTAGAAAGTTAATAGAATGGTTAATTCTGATTTCGACTAGAAAGCAAGATGTAATCGCCCTGGATGCATTGTAAAATTTGTTTCATTTTTCTTAAATAAGGCAACTCCAACACTGAATTATTTATTTATTTTATTATTAAATTTTTTTTAAATAATGCCAGTATCATGGCGCAGTTTACATATATTCAAACAATCTTTTTTTTTATGCACCTAAGGTGGCAAACCAGCATACGGCCCACCCGATGGTAAGTCGTCACCGTAGCCTATGGACGCCTGCAACACCAGAGGCATCAGTTGCGCTTTGCCAACCCTTTAGACGAGGCAGTGGGAAGGAGAAGGAGCGGGAAGGGAGAAAAAGGGTGATTGGGCCTCCGGTGCTCTCACTCACCGAACGAAACAATAGGAATACTGGTATTTCACGTCGATATTCTGTGAGAGGGTAGTCCTTCCCCGGTCGAGCAGGCCCATTCATGCTGAAATCAGCGAGGCTCTACTACTCAGATACAAAGAACATCATCACTCGTAAGTATTTTTTGTGGCTCACACACATTTTTCTGTATACGTATCAAGTACATTACATGCGCCATGTAACAAGGTGTCTACGTAAATAATTTGGGTTACAAAATACAATAATTATTCTTGGCAATCCCTCGAGCTACATATTGTGATATATAATGTGATATCACGTAGCACGTCAGTAGTGCACTAAATCGGGATCAAGAGAACTCGATCGCATGTCATGTCTAAGCCATTCGACTACCACTACTTATTAATATTATACCTACTACTTGTGTATTACTAGGATTACTCATTACTCAACTTTCTTATCCTTACAACTAAGTTTATTACAAATCAATAATTGATTATTTACTTCGATATATGCATTTTCTTCAGTGCTTCGAAGAGTATGTTAAGCCATTGATCCCGGCAGTCATGAACATCTACGTCAGTCTGGATGGGAGGCAATGGCGCTCATATATTCTGACATCTGGTCAAACCTTAAAATATCTTTATTCCTTTAAGTGTCATAAATTTGGCGCCAGTGGCTTCGTAGAAAACTGATATCCAGCCATTTATTTTAGATTAGGAAACAATTATTATAATTAAAAAGCGTTTTCTTCCAGTCAACTTAGATCTGGCACGCAATATTTTAATCATTCATCCAATTCCTTGCATATTAACTTACTCAGACTTTCTTTTAAATGTATTCATATTTAATTACATCAGTTTATCAACTACATGCAAAAAGAAGATCAGATTGGTCTGGCTTATGCCAAAAACTAACCTAATCTGTGATGACGTTGCGTCATCATAGGCGCCGGCAGCAGGGTGCAAGGGGGTGCACTCGCACGCCCCTGTCAGGAAAAGAAATACATAGAATGTTTTCTTTTTCGATGTGCGAAATGTATTCAATAATAATTGAATTTGACATTACATTCATCTACATAATATACATATATAATTCTATATTTTATATCAGTTAATAGTGTAATGTTTACATGCAAACGCACCTCCCTGAAAGTAATTCTGGCGGCGCCCATATGGGTCATGATCCGCTCATAAATAAGGATTATGAGCGGGTCTAACTAGTAAACTCAAAACCCTGGTTGACTACAATGCAAATCAGAACAACGACTATCGATGTTTATTTTATATATTATATAAATAATGTGGTAAGTACGCGTACATCTTCAATATATTTCCATAAGGTCGGCAACGCGCAAATGATTGCGGTGGTATCGCAGGTGACCATCATTCGCCATTAACTTTCAACCTTTTATCTGCCAGAAGTAGATGTACAAATATGGATACTAATCATTAGTATGTACAAAAAATAGCACCCGTGTGTCAAACATTTGGGAAACAAAACCGATGCCCTGCAAAAGTGAGGCACCTGCAATTGTAGCCTAAATCCATAACAGTTGTCAGTGTAAAGTATACAAAGTATTAACCAGTATGTAGTCTTAAATGCAGCGTCATATTGGAGCGGTCCGCGAAGCGTTTGTCGCAGTGCGGGCAGGCGTAGGGGCGCTCGCCCGAGTGCGTGCGCTGGTGCTGCTTCAGTAACATCTTGCGGGAGAACGCTTTGCCGCACTGCTCGCATACATGAGGTTTTACTCCTGTAACATTCATTATGTATATTTTTAAACTCGGTACATATTTTCCATTACATGCTTTTAACGTTCCTCAGAACATTTTCAAGACAATAATATTTGAAACTACGACGTAGGATAACTACGATGATAGATATGTTACTTTCAAAGTAATACCCGTCGAAAATCTGGTGTCAGGGCATCATAAATAACTGCACTTTTATTGATAAATAATTTGAACTAATAAATAGTGCTATTTTATACAAAGAGCTCACGTACATATAGCTAATGTTTCACAGTAAGATAAATTAGTAAGTTTAACGTTAGAAAACTTCAAGCCCTTTTACTATAAAAGGTTTTAAAACAACACATTAAAATTTGTTAATTTGTAAAATTTGTTTAAGTAACCCAGAATCTAACTCGTCTATCAATAAAACTCGGTATTCATTTTTCATCAAGGCGATTGCAGTGGTTTTAGTTCAATATATTCAAATGTCTTTGCTACATTGTATTAAATTAAGAAAATTTCCTCATGCTTTGGTAAATATCTAATTAGGTCAACCAGGCCTGGCAATGCAGGCATGTCATAAACAATATGTTTACCGTCGTAGAATAGTACCGTTAATAAAAAAATTAAAACATATTAGTCTGACGCAAAATTCCTGAAAGGCTAGGCAGGTGTATATTGCATAACCATTTCACCAGCTATGGTTTCGGTGTTAAGTAATGGGGAGCGATACTATGTATTTCCAGTTAACGAATACAGTTCCAGACTCTAGGCTGCCACTTAAAATGCCGATCTATATTCTTGGCAGAAAAGCCTAGCGATAGTTTGCTCAATCTGGGAATCCAACAGCAGTAGCATTGAATACTGTTGCACCATCGTGTCAGTCATTTTAATAACGATGCTGATTCCTGTTTTTAATATTAAATTTAAAAGCCCACCAATCTTAAACTTAAAGGCAAGCGGGCGAACTTCGACGCCAGGTTTTATAAGTAGCGATAAGGAATAATTAGTTAAACTGTTGTACCTGTATGTATCCTCACATGCATATTATATGCGACACGTTGGTTGAACGACTTTGGACAGAGGGTACACTTGTATTCCTTTCGGTTTCTGGAAATGAGATACATAAATATCAACTCTTACGTAATATATCAATATTATGTTGTAATATAATTGCAATAACATATAAATTGAAATTAAACTACTATATACGGATTTTATCGCGTTGTTTATTTGAAACTTCATACAAAATTCTGAAAATTGTTACACTACTATTACTATTAACTTTACTAATTTTTAAACTAATTAAATAATTGAAACTATTAAAACTATTTATACTATTACTATACCTACTATTACACTATTTATATTTATGTTTACACTTTCCCCGACGTTTCGGTTGCTTTTCAGCAGCCATGGTGACGAGGAGACTAAGATGGTAGTTGTCTCAATGTTCCAGCGTAGTTATTTCAAAGTAAGAACATAATTTAATCATGGGTTTTTCTATTTACGCAGAATGAGCTTAAAGTATCATGAAGTCTAGCTGTGGTTTGCTTCTTCTTGGTTCGACTATCGTTGAAGTCTGCTATGTGTGAACATGTGCAACAGGGGACCAACCACTACCTGAGATTTGACAAAACACAGATGTTCGCTAAAGACCACCGATTCCTACCAAGGATGCTTCGCGAGGCTATTGAAATAAAAAAACATCTTAATTTCAATAGAGAAGATGGTTGGAATGTACCACCAGCTTGGGATCCAGTAATTCAAATAGTCAAACCCAAGAAGAAGCAAACCACAGCTAGACTTCATGATACTTTGAGCTCATTCTGCGTAAATAGAAACACCCATGATTAAATTATGTTCGGGTACTTTGAAATAACTACACTGGAACATTGAGACAACTACCATCTTATTCTCCCCGTGGCCATGGCTGCTGAAAAGCAACCAAAGCGTTGGGGAAAGTGTAAACATAAATATAAATAGTTTAATAGTAGGTATAGTAATAGTATAAATAGTTTTAATAGTTTCAATAATTTAATTAGCTTAAAAATTTGTAAAGTTTAATAGTAATAGCAGCGTAGCAATTTTCAAAATTTTGTAATAAAGTGTCAAATAAACAACGCGATAAAATCCGTATATAGTAGTTTAATTTCAATGAATAACATTCACGTAAACAGAATACAATATTATAACATATAAAATAGCTTGTTTATAAAAGTTGCCCCGCGGTTTCACCCACGTTTGAGATTAATGCCTCGCTCCCGTGGCTTGTAACGTGATATTATATACCCTATGTTACTTTTTGGGTTAAGAAGCTTTTTAATGGTGAAAGATTTTTCTTACAAAATTCAGTAGTTTCGAAGTTTGTCCGTTACAAACAAACTACCCAATCTTTAGGTTTCAAAATGAGTGCTTGTGAACTTTAGTCGTTACGTTTACAATAGTCCTGGCGGTTTTATATTTTTAATTGTACAAATAAATGATTTAAAAAAATGGATCACATCTGTGTATGTCTTATAACATAATCTTTATTCATATGCACTTCGCCCATTTTAACCGCACTTAATAATTACAAGCCAACTAATTATGTATAATTCAAAAGCCGAATAAGAAAATTAATTAAATAATTAGAAGACTACATCTTTTAGAAAAATATCTATTCTAAGAAGTACACAACGGTTATATTCATTTTGTTGTGAGATCGACACAGACTGTATGCTTGCTTGCCACCTTGTTATATTATGTATATAACCAAGGTGGCAAGATATGCTGAATATTCTTTGCGCGACAAAATCCTAACTAATATTATAAATGTGAGTTTGTTTGTTACGCTTTCACGTCTTAACTACTCGAGCAATCATCGTAAAATTACGTTATTAGGGGAACAGAAAAGGACATAGGTTACATTTCGTCCAGAATAAATGACTATTACTAGTATAACCTAACCAACTATAACGCGTACAAAGCCGCAGGCAAAATTTAGTGTTTAACAAACATTAGCATCACGGCTGTATATTCACGCAGGGTCACCAAGAGATGTATTATACCTACAATCGCTTGCATTTTAGGTATTATACTTTTCTGGGTAAAATCCCACAAAATATCTTTTGCCGACTATGAGGCATATTTTTAAACTCCGCATACTGACTTAGAATTTTATGACAAAAATGTCCAATAAAAAGTCGCCTGTTTAGGTCAACGTACATGCAAACCATGAAACTTAAACTCTGTACTATTAGGTTAACACCTATACACATAATAGTTCCAAGGCGCAAATCGATATGCTACAGAACAATCAACAATCAGAATACTAAAAAGTTTTAATAACCTACCTATGAATTTTCATATGGCTACTAAGGTAACCTCTATCGTTGAAGTACTTGCCGCACACCGTGCAGGTGGCGGCAAACTCTCTGGTTCCACGGTGAATTGACATGTGGTACTTGAAATTCCTCAGCTGAGAGAACGTCTTCCCGCACTCCCCACAAGTATACCGCGCGTTCGTTGAGTGCCGCCGCATATGCGCTGTTAGAAGCTCACTGCTGGTGAAGACCTGACAAATGAGATATAAGTCGACATCGTCCGACAAATTTACTTTTTCTGTATAACCTTGCTTTATTGACTACAAATAAGACTTTAACATAATTATGAGTTGCTGGTCAATACGAAGCCAGCTCATTTAAACGTTTACCGTAAATTTAGGAAAACAGACTTGTATTTGTTATTTACCTGGTTACCTTCCTATCTGCGTCATAGCAGTTTGTTTATTTGTATAAAATCAATTTTAAAAATTTTAAAATGTTCCTATGTAGCTATGAATAATATAACTTAGCTAGTTCGACTTCTAACTTAGTGCTCAGCAGTCTGTGAGAATCTTATTGTGTAACAACAACTATCCATATAAAATTTTCTCACCTCCGATACCTAATATAAAATACCAGAAATCTACAATTAGTTCACTCAAATAATAGTATGCTCTCCCAATATACATAGTGCTGTTATTAAGAGACGATTGCACACAGTGAATACCATGCAAGAACTCTTTATAGTACGAGATCCGTCTGCAAGATTGCTACATGAATCGAGCATGTACCTAATAAAAATTTAATTTTTATGTATAATTATAAATAGAGGAACATATTTTTGCCAAGGTGGCAATCAAAATGTGGCCGCTAGTATTTTTATCAAAATATTAGTAATTGACTTTTTCTAAAAAAATTACATTCACGTGTTTATAATATAAACTATAATCCACTGCACAGTAATATATGTACAGAACTTAAAAAATAATGGTTGCCGTTGCGCACTCGGCCGCAACCTATTCGCAGCCAGATTTAAACAGGTAATACTTTGTTACATTTATACGTTCATGACGTATATTCATCATTCATATCTTAAATTGAAGCTAATTTTTTTGTCTATGACAAAATATGTCTGCTTATGTAAAAGTGGCCGTAAGTAGGGGTTGTAACTGTTGTAAGCTATTAAAGATAGATTAAAGTGAAAGAGAGTTATCGCGTTTCATCGGTCGTAAGACAAGGATAGCGATTGCCAACTGTACGTGATTTAAAAAAATTTAAAGCCAGTGCGCATGCGCAAGCGCATGTCAATTAATAATATTTTAATTAAAAATATTAGCGGCCACATTTTGATTGGCACCTTGGCAAGAATATATTCCCCTATTTATAATTATACATAAAAAATATATTTTTATTACATACTTGATTCATGTAGCAATTTTGCAGCCGGATCTTAGACTATTAAATATCTTGTATAATGTCGTAGTTATAGATAAAAAAACAACCAAACATCGACAAATTTTAAATATACAACAGATAGACCGTATGTTATAAAAAAGGTTTTATTTATGAAACATTCATCATGTAGTTATATTTTATTTTATTAAATTAGGCATGAGATTGAAACGAGAATAGGCAACCGTTATAGTAATTATCTGGTCATATAGTAGCATAGCGTCTTTATATAGGACTTTCATTGATACGCGATACCTACACGGAGTCACAATACAGAATAAATGGGATGGGGATTGCGGAAATTGATAAAAAGATAAGCTCTAGGAGTAGATAAAAATAATACAGCTCAAATATTCTTATCCATCTAGATATAAATATCAACATGTTTATATTATGTAATTATATTGTAGTAAGTACATATTTTATTATTAAATTGATATAAAAGCCGCAACAAAAGAAGGGTCAAATTACAAAAATAAGCTTGTCAAGATATAGTTTTCTATCTTGCTATAAGTACATTCTATAACTTAGGCTCTCTGTAATTATGGCTGCTGAAAAGCTACCGAAAGATCGAAGAAAGTGTAAATCTAAATCCTAACTAATATTATAAATGCGTGTGACTTTGTTTGTTTGTTCAAACCTTAACTACTCAACCGTCCATCGTAAAATTTCAGAAGAATAGGATATAGGGTTCATTTTATCCAGATAAAAGTTCTGTTACTACTTCAGAGTTACTACGTCCAGATCTCAGAAATATTGTGTCAGATCATTGACTGGCTTGAAATCAGTAGAAAGTTGGATTCCAATGTTTAAATCTCTCAAACTATTAACTTTTCCAGCATTGTATGTATTAGAAGTAGCAATGTTCGTTAAATCGAACAAAAATCTGTTCAATCGAAGGTCATTCAACGAGACCGGCACTAATTAGGTCTCAATACAAAAACCTATTATACACAGGCAGTTTTAACACGGCATTGTTGAGAAAGAATATAATGCGTATGGCACCGGTTATCTACAATAAGATACCATACTATATAAAAGATAACACAACATATATTTTCAATAAGAAAGTAACGAAACTACTGGTCGAAAAATGTTATTATTCCATCCATGACTTTTTAAATGATAATTGCCTTTGACATATATTATTCTTTTTTTGTATAACATTCAACATTTTTTATATTACCTTATTATTACTTATTGTATCTTTTTTTTTGCTATTGATTTTTATTGTGTATTATTAATATGCCTATTTAAATGTATCACATTATTAACTTATATGACATTATAGAATAACATTGTATAGATTTGCATGCCAAATGGTAGAATGTACTGACTTCTATGTAATACCAATTTCACCATCGTTATGTTACCTGCATTCTTAGCAAATAAATTTCTAATTCTGATTCTACTAATCTAACCTAACCTACATTTATGCGAGCGAACCCGCGGACAAAATCTAGTAGTTTATAATAAAATAGTTGAATAGTAATATAACTTAATAGTAACAGTAGTTTAAAAGTTTTCAAAATAATATAAAGGTAGTGTTTTCGATTAAAACGCGATCAGCAAACCCGTATAAAGTAGTTTAGTTTCAATTCCATTCGCGTAAACGTAGGACAATATTTTTTGTGTAGTATTGCCTTATTAACTTTTAGTAAATCTCGAGGTGTACTACAAACAATATTAGTGTGCCTACAGTTTCAGAATAAGGCAATCCCAATGTAACAGTAAATGAAGTCATCAGCCCTATCCCCTCTTTTTTAAATTCATTTGCAAATTGTGGATAAGCTCAACGGAGCACAATGAAGGGAACCTAGATTACATATTCTGGATTGAGTATTTTATTAAGGTAATTTGGGCTTTTAAGCTTATATTAAGATATCGCTAAGATTATATTATCGGTATCTCAAGATTGAGATGGACGATAGACATAAGATAATATTCATGTTAATCTTAAGGGCAACCCGCAGAAATGCACATGCTTTCAATAGAATTAACTGATTGTTTTACTAATAATACAAAACTCATAACACTTAATAATAGGTAAACAAATGACTGGTTAATTTTATACGCAAAGACGATATAACTTAACTTGAAACCACTTCCTTCAGAATAATGGAAATTTCAGTAATTTATGTGCTTACAAAGAAACATTACAAGTTAGTTACGTGACTTTACATTTAACAAATAACATAAAATGACTATAAAATAATACATAACATGCAAATATAATGTTTATACAGGCATCCTAACTTCGACCACTTCACTATAGACCGAGAAATAACAGCTTAGTGCCCGTAGCATTTCAACCGCGAATGCAAACGACTACATGAATATAAATGCATTTTAGCGTAAAACATTTCCACTTGACATGGTGAAAGCAAACCAAACTGTTGAAGAAATGCAATCAATATTACTTCAGGAAGACGTGTCTGATTTTAATTGTCTAGCCATCAAAATTGTTTTACTAGATACATTGTCACTATAAAACATAAAGCTTTCGAATATGCATATAAATTGGTTATGACAAACTAATGTTACCTGATTACAAATAGTGCACTTAAAATCGTCTCCTCGTCTAGTTGATGTAACAATAGTAGAGTCTTTCTTCGTATCAGAAGTAGATAATATTTCCGCAGGTTTCTCTAAATTCAATGTTAAACGTGATCTCTCTATATTATTGTTGCTATCATTAACAGCAAACTTATCAGCATCCTGAAAATACAAACATAGTTACTATACCTTAATAATAAAAATATTTTAAGCAGCTTCTTATAAGAGATATTGAAAATTCCTTATACTTACTTTTTTATCGGACGTTTGAGATTGTATTTTGTTCTCAACTTTTCTACGGAATGGTTTATAGTTATTAGGTATACGGGGAGTCCATGGACTATCTAGTACGTGATTTAAAATAGTGACCTTGGATGTTAAACTAGAATCGACTTCCTTGCAACGTTCTTCATTAACCTTACTACCTACATAACTACTCGATAATGATGACTTATTCCTATAAGCACGCATACTTTTAACCGAACCTATCGTCGACGGAGAGACGCTATAATCTAAGGATGGGACACACAACCCGGATAGAATTTGTTCCTGTAATCCTTCTTTTTGAAATAATCCCTTTCCACCCGACATAGAAACATGATTAATCCAATTATTCTTCGAACAATTTCTTGAATCAGTATCCAAAAAGTACCTGCTATTAATTTTCTCAACTGAACAAATATTCGCGACCGAATAATCATAGAAATTTTTGGACGTTTCTCCGTAATCTTGTTCACGTCGAGTGCATCGCTGCTTGCGAAGGTGAAATACTGTAGGCGAATTACTTATTTGCTCACTCGTTTTTTTATATGGTTCTAAGAGTGTGTCGTCGGCGTTGAGATGGCTGCCATTTGCATTCGTCAAGAGCACAGATGCCGGAGCACGATAGCATTCATTTGATATTGCTAGCACGCCTGCCGTCAGACCGTTAACATTACCGTTTCGAGGATATGTCTCGATAAATAAATCACGTAGAAAAGAGTTCCTTTGTCGGTCTCCATATGGCGATTTCAGATTTCCTAAAGAAGACTTAGGCTCTCCACTTGGATTCTGACTACGTACTAGCTTATCGTTGCAATCCGAGTTGGTTACTGAATATTGTAATAGCATATCCTGGTTTTCGTTGCCTTTCTTTAAATTAACGTATCGTTGATCTCCGCAGTCTTCATGTCCCAATGTAAATATATTCCGTTTAGACAAATCTGTTTCACGATGGTAAGCTAAATCTGAATTATAATTATAATCTTTGTCAGTAGTTGGCGGCAAATATTCATTATCTATGAAAATTTGCATCGCTTTTATTATGTCGAAAAACATTTCTAATTTCTGTTTTTGCACTATGACTTCTCCGTTATAAATGTAATAAAGCACAGATGACATAGCGTCGAGGTCAAACTCGGGCAAGACGATAAATGTTGGTGAATCATCCGAAGGACAAGAAAGTAGAATATGCTGTAAAGAAATAGTGGCCTATTAGTCTTTGTTATAATAATACACACATAATTAAGGCTTTGAAGCTTGCCTGGAGAAATATTTACATACCCTGAGAAAAGTGCTAACACTAGCGAGAACGGCACGATGCGCGCTGAATGCGCGGCCGCCGCACAGTAGTTTCACATCGCACCACTCTCCGTACGACAGCCATTCACACATCTGAAATATCAATGAAAGAGAAAACTATTAACTATACTGCAATTAAACAATGGGCTAATAGTTGAATTTTTATATCTTTAACCCGTTGTAAACTCGCAGGCACAAACTAAAAATGGAATTCCCTTATGTCTATTAACTACGATATCGATAACATGTAACGTTCAACACTTTTAACAAAAGTTATACCTCAGATTATTCTTCAAACATTTACAATAGAACCGTGTAATTCACTCACACAGCACTTGATAATAGTCTGTGAAAACAAACCGTTACAAAATGGATTATAGAAATAATTTTAGAATTTCTTCCACGCAATTCTCAGTAATTTGGATGGGGCTCAACAGTGATCCGGTGAACACGGAACCAAACTCGGACGTCTGTAAACACGCTATGTTTGTGGCACACTTTTAATTCCTCAGCGATCGTGCAAATAGATGCCTCTGCTCGGTATCTGTGCTGTAGCAGTGTCATGCACGACCAATGTCTCACACGCCAGTATGGTCAAAATTAACCAAACACATACGACCAGGTCAACGTTTTTAAAGTAGCACCACTCGTGAAAGTGTAGAGCAAATAGGTCTAATCAAACAAGAGGAAAATTAGAAGCATCATCTTGCTGACCTATCCACTTCCTACTCGCTATCGCTTGCTAGCAATACTTAACCTAAAACGTCGTTATTAAGAGCGCAATTGAGATTTTAAATCGGTCTTTAACGTGATTTTCATGTAAACAATGATAAAATTAAAGCTATGTACCTAACTTGGTAACTGAAATTCATACCATAACAAGCGCATTTCCACTGATACGTTATAGTAAAAAGGGATGAGGTAGTGCAACTCTGTTTAAACTCGGGTTTTGATGAAACTGGAGCAGCTAGGCATAGAAAGTACCTTTATCCAGAAACATCGCAGTCAAACAACATCAGCTAATGCACTGCGGTAAGTAATAATGCATATCAGACAACAAATATCAGGCATAAATAATAAGTTTATCATAAGTTTATTTTTTAACAAATGTTTCGACACATTAGAATGTATAAGCTTTGTTTATTGTAACGCGAAAATGATCGGATAATGTGTTGATATGGCATAACTTCAACATTTTTTCTTTTGTTTTATTTCTCTTTTTTTAGGGAGCTTTGTCAACTTTAACTATAACTTTAACCTTATAACCGCGCGTAAACTAGTTAAGGGTTTTATTCTGTGATACTGCGATACACGCATTTAATATTTAATATAAAATAATAAAGATTAATGAGAATGAGTAGGTAGTAGTGCAGCGTGCCTGAAGCAGAAGGCTTGAATGATTTTTGCCTTATACGCTGACAGGATAGCAACTACCTTTTTTTAAGAATTAACTCGCGAGGTACCTTGTCTGTTCCAAAAGCCCATAGTGCAGCCTATAAGCACTTTCAGCACGAGTAAATAATATGTAATCAAAATCAGGCGAGCCGCAAGCGTTTTTACTAACTTGGCAGTAGTAAAAATACTATTTTAGTACTGCCAAGCTACATTATTCAGTAAACCAGTCTTACGGAATACACTTGCGGTACCTACATACAAGGCCAAAGGCCAAGCTTTTTTCTAATTAAAATAAAGTTTATTGTATACTGTGTGCTTCGATATATTTATCCATGGATGAAATATAATTTACTGTGAAAAAACTAGTCGGGCATATCATATTCTGAAGCCAAATGAACAAAATAATGCTATAGTATTGCAATTTTCTTCTCCTTAGCCTTTATTATTCCCAAGTCACTTGGGGTCGGCTTTCTAGTCTAACCGGATTTCACTGGATATCAGTTTTTACATGGAGTGATTGCCATCTGACCTCCGCAACCCGAAGGCTAACGATACCCTAAAGCTAGACCAGTGTCAGGCAGCCGGGACCAACGGCTAACTTCCGAAAGTCACAGGTGCGCGACGTGTGTTCGAACCTAAGACCCTCTGCATTGCAGTCTGTTGGTCCCCCCACTAAGCTATTGCTTATTATTTTCTGTACACTAGAGATTTAAATCTTATAGAAAACTACACAACAGCAAATATTAAATACTTTAGTAGAAAAAGAAAAGCTTATATTAATGAACATCATAAATCATAATAGTCTACTAATGAAATGCTACGAAAACATAGAATTCTACATAAACATCAAATATATAGTAAAGTTCTAAGAAAACATGTAGTGACGCGACAAGTGTCCCATTACACTAACTATGTAGTCAATAGAAAAATCGGACACAGTTCGGTCCCAAGGTGCGCATACCTGACTTATCGAAGTTAAATACATATTAAATAGTTAATAATCGCTTGCTTTATTG
Source organism: Catocala sponsa (assembly GCA_963564715.1). Lineage (NCBI taxonomy): Eukaryota > Metazoa > Arthropoda > Insecta > Lepidoptera > Erebidae > Catocala > Catocala sponsa. The sequence goes on along the minus strand of OY751330.1, from coordinate 15,811,846 downwards.
GTGAAAGAAAACATCGTGAAAAACCTGCATGTCTGCGAATTCTCCATAATGTTCTCAAAGATATGTAAAGTCTACCAACCCGCACTACGCTAGTGTGGTAGACTATTGCCATCTATTCAGCTATAACCTATACTGAGAAGAGCACCGTGCCCAACAGTCTGAGAGTTTAAATAGGTATGCAAAGGCTGATATTAGGTAACATATTCGATATCCCTATCTATCAGAAGCACTCTTATCTTAGCACTCTCATGTATATATATATTTATATATCTCTCTCTCTCTCTCTCTCTCTCAGAAGTAGGCTTTGAGAGTTTTTTCAAACTGCCCAACAATAAGATAGACTTGTATATGACAATAAACTAATGAATGAAATAATGAAAAAAACAGACTTCATAAACAAGTCTTTTTGTGTCCAATATTTAAATTGTAAATGTTTTCCTTTAGATTAAATATACATAGTTTATTTTTAGTTGTACCTAATGTGTTTTGTAAAGATTTTTATTTATTGAATAAAAAAAATATTGATTATTATTATTTATTAATGCAGATTTGAATTGCATCTACTACAATTAAAGTAAACCAACTTATATATAGCTCAATAATTTAAGTTACAAAAGTTACACAGAAAAAGTAAGGCGCTGGAAGCGCCTTACTTTTTCTGCTTGTAATTAAAAAAATACAAAGCCAATCAAATTATAAATGGAAAATGATTCAATAAATAAAACATCATCATACAGCCTACAGATATAGCTAATATCTAAAAATAGAAAGCTAGGGTCAGATTAGTTTCTAGTACATTATCAATTATCTACAGCATATTCCGGTAACCAGAATACACATGCTATCGATGCTGTCGTATTGTAACGATAATTACCGATTTGCCGATATCAATTAACTCGTGAAGGTATTTTAAGATTAAGATAAATAACCCGTGATCCATGAAACATTTTAAGCCTCTTTCTTGTCCTACTTGTCATGACGTATTACCTAACGGGTGTTATTGTCTATAAAATGTTATTAATATTGGGTACAGCCTGCTCCTGAAGATGGCAGCCAAAGGCCTCAAACGAGTGAGCTTCATCTGGTTAGGTTTAAATAGGACGGTAAGCACTGAAAATGTATTAGGTGCTACTGTTCTATGTTCTATGATGTTATCGTAGAAAGAAAATGGTATATTATTTATAGATTGTTGTTCTAAATTTGACATAATTTATATAGGAGATATAACTTTGTAAATTGTATAACATTAGGCGCTATTTATCCGAGTATGACAGGCAGACCCAAAATACATCGCATATTAATTACATCACATGTAATACAAGTGCCGATACAAAGACATCTAGAATCAAGTCGTACACGCAATTTAATCAATTGAAGTAAAGGTGCTAATTTGTAAAGCTTATGATTTTCTGTTTTATATAAACCTCCAATAAACTCATTAGTTGACGTATAGGCTCAATACATTACCTAGCTATTTGGTGTCACAAAAAAATTACACCACTCACTTTGTTGCAGAATCCGATTAAAAAATTAAACCTGAATATAATTTATTTTATGAACATGGGTTTGTCATTAATGCTAAAATCTCTATTAATGCCTCTCTATCTGTCACCCTCTCTGACACACAATCAATTAAATCCAAAATGTAGACAGACAGGTTGTAAAAAAAGGAAGAAGTACAAATAATTTAAAATAGTAGTAAAATTTCGAATTATCTTATTAACTATCATATTATATTCGTAAGATCCTGCCTCAAGAGTTTCGTGTCAGTCTGATAGTAAAAGACATGCAAATAGTGAATGAAGCAATTATATTGGATGCCGCCGCATGTATTTTGTGCGCTAAATCTACGCTACTTTATTTCCTGTTTGTTCAATGACTTTTAGTCTATTACTTAGTTTTATTGCTCTCACTAATGTGTTGAAGCCACAGTTTACTATCAGCAAATTTGCACATATAAGTTATAAAAAATACTGTAAACTAATACTACCAATATTGAAATATCTATGCAATTGTTTACCTAAGCCCCATGCAACTTAATTTAGTTATTAAAATATTAGTAAGTAAATTTTAGAAATAGATACGTATATAGATACCATATTTGTTAATTTTAAAAGAAACGTCTTCAATGATAACGTGAATAGAAATATATAATGTTATTTCTTCTATCCCGCAAAGTCTTGGTAATATAAAACTTAAACAATACGTAATACCATAATTAATTAAAATAGAGTAAAATTGCGTGAAAGGATTATATGCCACATAAATAATTACCGCGGTAGAGTTCCATTATCCATATTTCACTGTCATTTTACAATCACCAGATAGACTTAAAGAAAAACTTTGCGATTTTGTATAGGATACCTATCTGTCATATTTATTCCTCGTGTACTCTTTCTGAGTATTGCAAATAGGCATAACATACATGACATACACAAATATCAAATAGTTCTTTATACGAAATTAGGTCTAGTCTTACCACTTTAAAACTTATGTAGCCAGATTCAGCTGTGGAAACTTTAAAAAATACCAAAACACCATAATCAATCCAACTGCTTATGGAAGCCCCAACAAGTTTATCAGAAATAATAATATATCATATTAAAGACAGACCAGTCTCAAATCTATAGTAAAAAAGTAATGTCAACAATTCAAGGGATATGTTTTTATAAAAAAATTAAGAAAATGTTTACACTTTTAGCACCATGTAGAAGTAGATTAAGTATGTCAAAGAGATTTGTGTAGTTGTATTTACAGTTATGGTTGTTGTACTAATTGATAGAGACGACAATAAATCTCTGAAAACCATGACGTCTCAATATCTAAACGAAATATTACGTGGACGGCTAAAATATTAATAAACAATTTCAAATAATTCATAAAGTACAAACTAAATTCAGCCTCCTATGAAAACAAATTAGTGTTGTTTCTTTTTCTATCTATCTTCTATTCGAAAATAAATACTATCAAACATTAACGATAACTATACTTGCTGCATATTAGGAGAATCCTACTGTCGTCGGGTCCAGTCTTAAACTCAACTTGTCCTCAAACTACATTAACAATTCTTATATAGGTATACTGAATAGCTCTATGCCTAACTATAAAATAATGAAGGATGTTCTCACATAATTTTAGTTTTAATCAATATTATTAAGACTATACCCAACAATTCATGCCGATAAAACAATAAAGTAAAGTAGATATTATTTTGTACATAGTAATATAAGTTTAACATATTATAATAACATAGACGAAACTTCTGGGATCTGAGAAAGCTTAGATTGCTTTACCTTTGAATTTTCTAAAATTTCCCGCAATAATTAACCGCACATAATTAATAAAATACTATTTTCAATATAATATTTGCTTACTTCACTACTAAAATATAGAGAAAAGAATACATTTTACTTACAGTTGCAGATTAAGTTCTCCGATTCGTAATTTTCAATTTACACATGTAAAGATTTTTATCCAAAAGCGCGGGAAATTGACAGTCAGGGGACGAACCAATGTCTGCGCGTGAGTCCTCCACACTGACGGGTGTGCCCAACACGCATGCGCCAATGTCTGCTAGCGCTGCTACTACCACTTTAATGGTATGCGTTATTCCATACATTTAATCTTTACGTGTGCTAACAAAACCCGTATGTTTGACTTTCAACAAAAATATTTATTTGCCTTCTAAAATATATTACTTAAATTCTACTTGTTTTAGTGAACATGTCTAACGAGAGCTTTTCAGTTTTTATTTGAAACTCATTATTCAAATTTGTGCAAATGTGCGGAACAAAACATATACAGTTATAGTTATTAGTCATATACATTTACGTGTCATAGATAGATATATATCCCATATTACTAAATGAATGATTAATATATTCATATGTGTGACACCAGCGATAAATAGGTAGGTATCTAGACAATTATTCTTGTGAGAACATGTACCGACTGCTAATATTATGTTAATAACCTAATGTTCAACTCCTCTGATCATGAACTTTCTTACCAAATTCTGAGATACACAAACCAAGTACCTATTAGTCATTAATACTAAAGTCACGCTCAGCTAATATCCATGTTCTCACTGTTAAAATTCTAAGTGAACGCCATAATAATGCAATTAATGTGCCTCGTAATAGGTGTTTAAACGTATACAGTGTTACACGTAAACTCGTAATTGTACCACGGCAATTAAAGTCCGAGACAGACAAGATTTTTAGAAAAAAGTTTTCGACTGATATATTACACAGGGTGATAATATCTAAATTAGAAAGGTACTTCGGGCTACGACCTGCATGACCTGCTAACAAGACTACAACTTACAAAGTTAAATTAACATACACACTGTTTTAAAAATATCTTTAAATATTTTGATGGTTCGAACATAAATTATTTGCAAAATATTTTACACTGTTTATCGAATTAGTGCAATAGCGTAAACGTGAGCGCATGCTGATCTATCGATCGAAAAGTCCTAGATTTGTTTCTTCGCTGAGCTAATAGATATTGAATTTTCTATAAGAAATTTCTTTATAGCAGCGCTGAGGCTGATATTTTAATATATGTGGTGCTATGTCAGGTACAAAGTGTTGTGCTTAATCCTTATTCCGTAGGATGAAGTGTAGGTAGATAGACAGGCAGGATTTGACCCCCAAAATGTACACTAATGTAAAGCTAAATTAGGTTCCATTATCAATCATCGTTGTTTCAAGACTTATGAAAATAAAGAATAATAGCAAATTAAAGATATGTACCATAAAATTAACGACAGTTAGATACCAGCAACCTATGTAGGTATATGAAGAGCCATGACCCTCCTTGAAAAATCAATCCAGAGGTACCTAACCATAGGTAACTACCTAATTATAATCAAAGTTGTACCATGAGCACCTTAGTTAGGAAAAAAAAACGAGAAAACATAGTTGAAATAATAATGATTAACTTGCTTATAAATTGTTAATTTTCTTCATTGTATTTGTCATTTTAACTAGTCTAACTTAGATCAGATCCACTAATTAGCTTTTAATGGGAACATATAGTAAAATTTCAAATACCCTAGATACTCGTCGAATTCAATGAACATCGTTTTCTCAAATGACATCTTTCCATATATTTTCTAACAGTACATCTAGCTGTTACTAATGAACTAATCAATATAGATAAAGAAAACTTTGAGCGTAAGCAGTTGATTGTAAGGATTTTTACATACCATTTATATAAGTTTATAGAAGGGAAAAATTATTGGCAGATTATTCATAAAAGCTATGGAGTATATAATAGATATACGCGTACTGCGCTGGTTCATTTTTATGAGTCGACATTCTACTTTTATATAGGAAGTAGGTACCAACATAATCATCCAGAGTGAAGGAACTGCTAGCGTTTTTATCCTAGATACATACATTACCTCATACACCATTGGAATAAACATAAGAATAAACGCAACTAGTATCTTCCCCTTCTGAGTTAGACTATTAAGTGTAAGGCAATTCTCAAAAACCAGACGAAATATGAATTATCATTGAACGCAGCGCAGAGTATTTATTGCCGTATCGTAGTTACCATCACAGGACTATCGGTTAGACATATTAGCGTAGTTATAGTACCCAGAATTTTAGCACAATAAATAGTAGGGTTTGATAGCCTTATACTATCTTACATTTATTTACCATACTTTAAATCGGAGACGGCTTTCATTGTTCATAGTTTGTGAATCCATCAATGCAATAGATCATAGTTTTCAAAACTATAAACTGTTTCACAAACATCAAATTTTGAAGTTATGGGGCAGCAGGATATGTTTAGTTTCCAATGTATTCAGTCAATTAAAAAAAACAACGGTCCCTTCGCGTCTGTTTTTACTAGAGTAGGTCACGTTGGTGGACTTCTTTGCACAAATTATAAAGAATAAGGTTCAAAACGCAAAAATAACGTGAAGCAAGCACCGAGCAGGTTAATACGTTAAAAACGAGATAAGTAGTTAGATGGACAGCGAGTTTTAGAATCTGGAAGAAGGTTGTGAGATAGCGAATAGTTCAGAAAAGGAAGAATCAATTAATGAGTCAATTAATTGGACGCTTATCAACCACATCCAGATTATGTAGCACGGCTACATAATCCGGGTAGTGATTGATACCTATTCATAAAGCTTTATATACCTACCCCTTAATCGTCATTAGAATTTCACTAATTTGGGTGTGTGGCGTTCTTCGAAATAGCTTTATATAAGAATAGCGAACAAAGTAAAGCGAGTAGGTACATGAATCAAGTGAGATATGGCATGGACCTAGCAAATAGGTTCGTCATACATCCGTAGTACCTACCCTATCCCTCCGAGAAGCTAGTGAGTACCTACACGGTTTAAACGATTAGTTATCAAACAGTAATCAAACATTATAAGTACCTACTTACTTTTATTAAAGCTAGGGTTGTCAATAAGTACTAGTCATCGATTTTCTTTTCAAGAAATTTTTATTGGTAACTCTGACTCTATTTCTAGATCTGCGTTCAGTAGATGGTAATAGGCACGCCCCATATTACCTGCAACATAGCTGGCGAAAGTGATTTTAATACATACCTATTTGCCTGTCTTTTCAGGGATATAGACGTAGGACTATGTACGAATACCTATGTATTAGACATAAGTAAGTACTTAAACATATCTATAAATTTCCGGAACTAGGCAATCTCGTAGGCACGGATAAAGGTATAACACGCTGCGCTGGCATTGTTTGTATGTCTTAACTGCAACAAGAATATTGAATACCTACACCTGAAAATAAATAAGGATTTAGATGCAATTTGAATACGACTCATCTGCATCGTAACTTCCTGACAACGATACGCTGGCTGCAAGCTAACTATTTTACCGCAGTGATTGCTGTGATGTTGTACTAACTGTAAGATTTTTCTTACAAATGAATATACTGTACTACATCGGTTATAATTTTATATGTAACCGCAAACTCACATGGATATCGCTATGACCTACCCCTTATACATGCTGTCAACAGATGAACCGTATTAGAATCTCTTTTAAAATCTGTAGTAAAACGACTTGGAAGCCTTCTACCTCGCCCGTAACAGACAGCCAGATAACTCTACTTTCCACACAACCGTTTGCCTCTGTATATTGAGCATCCATACTATTATTACCTTATAAATATAAGTAGTAATACCAGATCTGTATAACCTGTATCAGTGCTGTCACTGATCTTTTCTCCGTCTGAAGTTGATTAAGCCATACTGCACTACGCTGGCCTAGTGCAGGTCGGCGGACTTCACACATATTCGAGAATAATGAAGTTACTACTAACATATACACCTGTTTGTCAACTTTGTAGTAGGTATTAAAAACCAGCACAGCTGTAATAGCTGTACCGGGTTTTTAGAGCAATTATCACACAAACATTAACTCCATACGATAATTAAAACCGCTGCATATATGGTACGTCGATAGCGACGATAAAATTTACCTGAACTACTGTGAAGCAAGTCGGCTCTATACTGTCTGAATCTTGTAATTATGAAGTATCACGATCTTAGCTAATCTGTACCCGTTTTACTGACACTGGTCACTGTAATATTTCTAGAAATCCTAGAAAAGCGACAAAGCAACCAAATAACTTTATGCAGTGGTCCGACCGCCGGCGAAAAACGACTAACTATCGGCGATTTTCTCTCTCAAGAAACGCACAAATAATATACATTCCGTGTAAACGAAAGAGATGCATATATTAAAAGTTGCTCTCTGACTGTTCACACTGCCGGCGACGACTCGCTTTACTAGTTTTGTCGCTGAGCGACAAGAGCTTTCAAAAAAAAAATACATATGAATTGAGTACCTCCTCCTTTTTTTGAAGTCGATAAAAATAAACTCGCTCAGCGATACTCGTTCAGCGATGCTCGCTCGCTTGATCATTTGTTTTCATGATCATTTCTAAACAGTGCGGCTTTGAAAGTAGATGGATATCAACAAATCATTGCAACTCGCATTCTTATCTAGTTCAGACGACGACGACGATGTATTTTACGATAGTGTTTGTGTAGTGGCAGCGGCAACTCTGACAAAACAGAAAAAAATTAGAGGGAAAAAAGGACGATTTTGGGTGCAAAATTTGTGGTTGCGCGCGCAGGTTTGCACAGGACTGAGCGACCGCGGGCGAGTGGCGCGAGAAATCGCTTGTCGCACTTGCACACTCGCTTATAGCCTGGCGACAAAACTATCGAAACTACACACTCGCTTCCCGCTGATCGTCAACTCGTTTATAGTTTCTAGTTTTACTCGTTTCTCGTTCATCGTTGGCGGTCGGACCACTGCCTTAAGCTCTCTAGGCGTGAGACGATATTGGTCGTTTTTTATCTTAGAAGATATTTAAACAAAATTCATACATTCTTAGTTTCACAGGCGCACCCCAAAATGAAAATGAAAATGAGAATATTTATTTGCATTAAACATGTGTGATACATTGAAGCATTGATGTTAAACAAATTGAAAGTCCAGCATGTTCTACCTGAATAGGTGTAAAAATGAGTGTAGTAATTACATAGAAATATATAATAACAATTAGAATACTATTCAAATGATGGTAATTAATTAAATATAAATTGTAAAATCGAATAAAGACAGTAAAATTCAAATTAAAATCAAATTCAAAGAAAATATAATCAAAATTAAAATAAATATAAATATATATACTTTATACCCCTCTGGGACAGTCGTTATCTCCCCATGAGACTAAAGCGATACCGGAGGGCATAGTATAGGTACTAGCTTTTAAACTAACTCCTTCGCCTTGAGATATAAACAACAAATGTATCACCAGGTTAAATAAAAGCGCACAAACCACAGGGCAGCTTGTGGCGAGCTGAATGTGAGTGGCGACACTGCGGTCCTGAATGCCTCAGAGAGTCGGTGAGGGCCTCGTCCCCAGTTTGCCGTTACTGGTTGGCAGGGGTTGAACATCAAGAGCGCCCGTAGGACTCTCAACTCTAGCTTGCCTTGATCGGCCGGTCAGAGGGGGGCCGCTAGAGCTACATGCTTGGGGGTGGAAGTGTCATTTTCAAGGGTATAACTACGGGGAAACCCGCTCCGGGTCTCCGTTTTCACGAGACCCGTGATGGCGAAACCGACGCCGCACCGCTCGACATCCCTAGCCGCTCGCACCGGTGTTGCCCTCTGCTGCTGGCTTGTATGCCTATGGTGGCTATTTAGGGGGCCCATCTAGTGAGTTGGCGAGTCACCGTCTGTCCATTCGATTGATGCTATTAGAGTATTCAGGGCAGACGCCGTTTTATCATCCATAGTTACCAATATACCAGACCATCAAACACCTATACCCATAGCCCATATATTAGAATCCATACGTAGCGATAGTCCTACGCCTGCTGCGGCTAGTGCCGCTGTAGGTGTTCCATCCCACCTTTGATTAAAACTCTCGAAGGGCCTCTTCACGTTGGACCCATGTCTCCGTGTAAACCTCCCAAAGAGCCGGGTATTTTCCTAACGTATTAGGAATATACCCGTGAAAGATAAACAAATAATAATATTTTTATTTCAGACCAATGATCCATATAGTGTTAGTATCACCTTAGCCTATTGTTAGTAATAAATAATAAATAAAATAAACTAATTAAAGACATGTACATCTGCACGCACATGTCTACGCGCTCAGTGCTGTATAAACGGGCCATCAATTTTTTACGCCAGAGTTGCCTGGATATTGTTGGAACTATCCCTGACTCGCCGAAGCATTGACGCACATCGTTTGCGCATGATGGCATAAAAGTCATCTAGCCTTTCGTCCGCAAACATACCCGAAGCGCTACAGAATCGAAGTAGTCCCAACAACATCCTTAGCGCGTTATTATACTGCACGCGCAGAGCGTTGTAAGCCTTCTGCGTATAACTCACCCACGGGCTGCACGAGTAAAACGACTGGCAATAATTTTATTTTATTTTGTTTTATTAGGGGAGCTTACAGCTACATACAAGTAGTTATATAAATACAATCAATAAACGCCAATAGCAAACTTCCAAAATTAGTTCACAGCTTGATTATACGACAGCTTAAGCACATTTAGTATAAAAGAAAAGAAAACAAAACAAAAAAATTTACTTAACAAATGGATTTACAAGATAAGAGCCAGTAGTAGTATCCAATATTTTTAAATTTATAAATTATCAACAAAAAACTTGGTTAAAAAGGATCTGGCAGAATATTTACTAGTAGTAAAGAGATCAAAACGACTGTCAACATTTAATTAGTTAAATTCAATGAATACTCTAGGCAAAAAGCTATTTACTCTAAAATTTGTGTGGCACGGAGGTCTATATAACAAGAGATTTCTACGTAAATTTCTTACTGGAATTCTTAACTTTATTTTCGAAAGAAGTTCAGGACAGTCGATCTTACCCTGAGCAATATTGAGGAGCAAATTTATGTCTGAAATGTTACGTCTTACATGCAAAGGCAGAATATGCAGTTTTACACAGCGCTGCTCATAGGTGAGGTCGGCTAGATGTGACAATTTAAATTTGAAACCTAAATATCGAATAAATTTTCTTTGAATCATCTCTATCTCATTGGAGTAGTAAGCGTAGCGCGGGTTCCAAATCTGTGAGGCGTATTCCAGGTGAATTCGTACATAGGTGCAATATAATAGTTTAATGGTTTTCATATTTCTAAAGTCATTGGAACAGCGAATCAAAAATCCTAAAGCCCTAAAGGCTTTATTGACTATTTGGCTAACATGCTGATCAAATAAAAACTTGTTATCATGCTCTACACCCAAATCTCTAGAAACAGTTTTCCTCTCTAAATTATGGCTTTTGATCGCATAGTCAAATTCATATACTTGACGCTTACGCGTAAAACTCATAGAGAAACATTTAGAGACATTCAAATCTAATTTATTACGAGAACAATATGAATCGAGACGTTGGAGGTCCTCCTGCATTAATTTGGCATCCTGAACATTATTAACTGTACGGAATATTTTCACATCATCAGCAAATAGCAAAAAATTTGAATTTATGAAACAGGGACTAATATCATTAATAAAAATAACGAAGAGTAGGGGGCCCAACAAAGAACCCTGTGGAACTCCCGAGGGGACTTTGACCCATGACGAAGCATAACCACTCAACACTACTGCCTGAGAAGAAGATAAGACGAGAACCAGTCATGGAGTTGACCGTGAATACCGAGATTCAGAAGCTTAGTAAGTAGGATTTTGTGGTCTATACGATCAAAAGCTTTGCTGTAATCAGTATAGACCACATCAACCTAATTACCACAATCCATATTACTAGTTAAGTATTCATTAAATACCAACAGATTGGAAGCAGTTGATCTACCCCTCAGAAAGCCGTGCTACTCTGGCATGAACACTGATTTCACTGAGTCATAAAGTTGATTGTAAACCAAACGCTCGAGAATAATTAATAACTGTGCTCTTCGACCCAGTTTTATGAATAGGTGTAACGAAGGCTGATTTCCACACAGTTGGCACAGCACCTTCATTTAGTGAGCGTTGGAAGAGCAAAGCGATAGGCATGGATAGTTCTTTTGCACATGGAATCAAAAAAGAGGCCGGTATTGCGTCGGGACCGGCGGACTTACACGGATCAAGTGCTTTTAATAACTCACGAATCTGCTCCATTTTGACTTCAACTGAGCATATGTCACAAACTTGGCTACTTATTGACGTGACATGATGTGAAGGCAAAGAGGCATTGTCGTTAATAAGAAAGTTGGATGCAAAATAATCAGAAAATAGTTCAGCAATGCCTGGTCCAGTGTCGCTATACGTATCCGCGTAAGTCATTAATGCTGGGTAACTACTGTTACCTCGTTTATTCTTAAAGACCAAAAATACTTAGGGTTTTCGGTAATAGAATTCTCAATACTCCTAATATAATTTTTGTAACATATATCTTCCATTTTCTTTACTCTATCGCGGAACAAGGTAAAAGTGAGTCCATCAGACCTATTATTATAATAGCCCGAAAAAGAGTCAGTTTAACCCGGTTAGAGCGCTTTGCAAACCTGCGAGCAAGCATATTACATCGAGCAGCCAACGCTCTGCGCTCCCTATCGATATCCTGACTATCTGTAAGAAAATCCGTAACCACATGACCAAGGTATTTAAATTCAGTGACGACCTGCAGTGAAATGCCTAGTAACTTTACAGGCGGAACATTTACGGGTGTATTGTTGCGGACTTTGAACACGATTATTTTACTTTTGGTGGCCTTATACCTCAAGCCATGAGCCTCCGCATATTTCCCACAGATGGTCAGTAATTTTCTTAGACAACAAACCGATGGGCTAAGCAGCACCATATCATCGGCGTAACTGATATTATTGATCATTGTACCATCTATAGAACAACCAACCATAGTGCTGCTCAGCTCACCAATCAGCCCGTCTATACAGGGTGTAAGTGACGGTTCACCGAAAACTGAAATACTAGCTTCGGACCATCATTCTGAGTTGGAAAACGTAGGAATTTTCCACCGGAAAATTATCGAATTTTCTTTCAAAATTTCACATTTTTCTAACTGATAATGATTACATAATGAGTAAACGACCCATTATACTAGATAATATCAATAAAAACTACATAATACCGAAAAACAGGTATGTAATCCAAACATACAAAATAAACACAGTTGAACCAATCAGCTGATCTTGCGCGGACAAGGCAATGACCAACGCAAAAAAGTTTTTTTACACACCGGCAATAGTGTGCTGTGTAAAAACCCGCCCGCATCGTACCTACTACCACTGAACTAGAGAAGATCTATGATCAATGATCGATATCGAAAAAAAGTGTATTAAACAAAGCGGGATAGGTTAATAAATAAAATAGTTGTTTTCCTTTTAAAAGTAAAGGTTACATGAACGTGTTAGCACTATTTATTATTAAATTAGTCACGTAGATTGAAAAGATTGTAATGATTAAAGTAGCCTGTAATTAAATGTTATACTACTATCACTTTACAATACCCATTTGCATTTTAAATGTTAAAAAATATTAATTGTTTTGATATTTCGTATCGTAAATGTACATGTATGAGTTTATTTAATCACTTTTAATAATAATTAATGTAAAAGACCATCTAATTGTTTTAAAACAAAGCTTTTTGTACACAGCGATTCATACAATGTAATGTAATCTAGTAAATCTTTACTTAACTGTTAAAATACAAAACTGTAACAAAAATTTGTTAATAGAATTAGCAGTTATAAGTATAAAATTAATCGATAGCCGATAACTCTCATAAAAATATTTTATGAGAGTTATCGACTATGGATTTATTTAATTAGATAGATGTATCTCAACCCTATGTAATATGACTACAACTACAAAAGAAATTTATTTTTGAATTCTTTAGTTCGGTCGCGCTACTGTCAGGAATCGGAAGTACTTGACTCTCGTATTCGCGAGTGTTTACTATTTTCGTTGCATTTTGTTAAGTTTTTATTTTGTTTATAACTATTTTGTGTACTAAATTGTGTTTATTTACTGTGTTCATAACATTTTGTTAACGTTTTTGTTTTATTTATAACTTTTTTGTGTAACTACAAAGTTGTGTTTGTGCCTAATAAATAATGAGTCAGCCATTTAGTGCACGTGAATATGGACAAATGCTCATGGCATACGGGGAGGCACGAGGCAATGCTTCGTTGGCGCTTCGCATTTACATCCAGCGGTATCCTGACGCTCGTCACCCTATGGACAGTCGTGTGATTTCTCGTACGTATCAACGAGTACTGGATAATTTACCCATAGTACCGCATCAGGAGGGTTCCAGCAGGCCGATTAGAGTTTCCACTGAGCGGAGAATTCTCGATGCCGTTCACCGTAATCCACACCTTGGTACGCGAACCACCGCTAAACTTCTGCGCCGTAACTACGGAACTCGCGTATCGCACTGGACTGTGCATAAAATTTTACGCAGAGATCGACAACGGCCGTACCGTATTCATAAAGTGCAAGCTCTCGTGCCTGGCGATCAAGTTCGGCGTATTGCATACTGCAGGTGGTTGATGAATCAGCAGCGGCAACATCCAAATTTTGTATCCCACATAATCAGGACTGACGAATCCACGTTTACTCGGAATGGCATGTGGAATCCACGTAACTCGCACGTTTGGGCGCGAAATAATCCACATGCATCCCAACAAACGGGTCACCAAACGCGTTGGTCAGTAAACGTATTGTATGGTAACTATAACAACAAAATTTTAGGGCCTTACTTTTTACCGGAGCGCTTGAATGGACCCCGATACTTGGATTTTCTACAGCAAGACCTGACAACTGTCCTGGATGAGTTACGTTCCGACCTTGCTGCAGGATGGGATCAAATGGAAGATTTGCCGCTTGCTCAGTTACCTCAAATTTGGTTTCAACACGACAGTGCTCAGAGTGCGCCAATATCTTGACGACACATTTCCTCGGAGATGGATTGGGCGATTCGGGCCTCACTCGTGGCCAGCCCGCTCACCGGATTTAACACCGCTGGTTTTTTTTTGTGGGCCTATATCAAGGAAAAAGTGTTCGTCAGTGAGTGCACTACTGCGGACGAAATGCGGAATCGTATAACGGCAGCATTTGTAAAGTTAGAAGCTGACATTATCGCAGACCCCTCCATGATGCCTCGCCTTCACGCCGAAACAATCAATCGTGCGCAAGTTTGTGAACAAGTTGGAGGCAGCCATTTTGAACCATATCTTATAAGGCCCGCGAGATCTTAAGGTAAGGTTTAATTACTTTTACAATTTACTGTTAATTCAAAGAATTTATCGTAAATCACCCTACCTTTTTATTTTATAAACACATTTGGCTTTCTGTTTTTACCTACACAAACTTTAACGAAATGTGCGTATAAGATTAAATTTATAAGACGTTATTCAATTTATTCAAATTTTTTGTAAGTACAATAATAAAATTGTACAATCCGATTATTAGTCACAACGTTTAAATTATTATTGTAATAGATCACTAAAATAGGTGATCCGGGCTCCGTCAGATAATGTGAGCGCGCGTAGCGTTGGTGCGCGGGAAGCGCGATACGATAGCGCGGACGGACACATTGCATTGGTAGCGATACATTGCGTAGTGTAAATTACAATGTACTAGCATAAAACTTTAATCGTACGTTTCATTTTTGAATTGACATTTCCATTCAGTTGTGTACTTATGGACAAACGATTGTGCAACGTTTTCGGTACACCGTCCCTTACACCCTGTATATAAATTAAATAAACTGGGTGACGTTAAACCCCCTTGCCTCACTCCACACTCTAAACCATATGGTACAGACTGGGCATCTGCCCACTTAACATAATTTGTCTGGTTTTTATACCAATACTTAAACATATGTATATATAAATTCAGCGGGTAGGTCTGTTTCATCAGAATTTTTTTGCCATAATATGTCATAATTTACCAGGTCAAAGGCTTTTGACAGATCAAGAAAACAGCCATAAACCGGTGTCTTCCTATCTGTGTAGTACCTAACAGTCTGCTTGAGACACAGGATTGCACTTTCAGTAGATAAACCAGGTCTAAAACCAAACTGCGCATAGTCATGTAGTTTAATGTGCCTCTTCAACTGCCTCTCAAGCAGACTGTCTAGCATCTTGCCGATGACCGTAGCCAGTGAAATATGTCTATAATTATTTTTGTCCGATGAGTCACCTATCTTATTTTTCATCACAAATAATATAAATAATAATATAATTAATGTCAAGTATTGTTAAAAAGAAAGGTACCTACTACGCATATTACGCATATACTAATATTATTTTTCGCAAAATGTTTAGAATGAGTCAGTTAGAAAATCTTTTAAATTATAATAAGTTAATAACACTTAAAAGCTAACAAATTCCTTAACTTTTTCTTAAAAGAAGTTATGTCTAAACTTTTTAAATTGTTTGGTATTTTATTATAAATAGTAGGTCCCATGCAGAGAATACTTTTTCTCATAAGTGTTGTTTTAG
Organism: Catocala sponsa; assembly: GCA_963564715.1. Lineage (NCBI taxonomy): Eukaryota > Metazoa > Arthropoda > Insecta > Lepidoptera > Erebidae > Catocala > Catocala sponsa. Next base: position 15,795,830 of record OY751330.1, on the reverse strand, counting down.
GCGGGTGCATCCTTAACTTAGTGTTATCTCGGCGATTCCTAACTACAGTATCTGATAGTCTTGGAAATAGCTGAGGTTTGTTTCTCACAAATAGTGAGAGTTCTAAAATATATATTGATGGAAGTGTTAGAATTTTATATTGTGAGAAATAAGGTTTACAGCTGTCTATTGTATAAAGTTTAAACATAGATCTGAGACATCTTTCATGCGCCTTAAACGCCTGTTCAAAGTCAGGCGAGTTAGCCCAAAATATGATGCCGTATCTTAATACTGAAGCCATCAGTCCATGGTATGCCGTCAAAAGTGATTCAACATTGAGAATAAAAGACAGCTTATGAAGTGCATACGCAGAGCTACTGATTTTTTTGGTTAGGTTATTAATATGCGTTTTCCAATTAAACCTTTGATCAATCGTTAATACTAGAAATGTTGCTATTGTAGTTTCAGTGATTATATTTATTGATGAAAAATATTAATTGTAGATGAAATATTAGGTCTTTGAGAGAAATACATTATTTTTGTTTTACTTATATTATTTTAAAGGTTATTGGTTTCTAGCCATTGAATAATTGAGTTAAGGGCATTATTTATGTCAGATTCAAATTCATTTTTGTCTTTACATGCCACGGTGACTGTGCTATCATCAGCAACAAGTGACATTGGATGTTTTGTCACTTTTGGCAAGTCATTTATATAAATAATGAATAGCAGTGGTCCCATGACACTGACCTGTGGTACCCCGAAATTAGGCTTTCGCTGTAACGACTGAAATTCCGCTCTTTTCGTTTTAACATTCATCCTTGATATAACCGTGATTCGTATACGATTGCTTAAATATGATTTTAATAGACTTAAAATGTTACCTCTAACTCCGTAAGCTATAAGTTATTCAAATAATATACCGTGGTCAACATAGTCAAAAGCCTGTGTGAGGTCGCAGAAGATTGCACAAGACATATTGGAATAGTTTTATCTACATTTACCATGACATCATTCAAAAAATCATATATGCTCTTTTTTTGCCTAAACCCTTTCTGTTCCGAACAAAGTATGTTAATTTTTTCGAAGTACCCATTAATTTCTCCAAAGAGGAGGATATCCTAATCCTAATCCTAATCCTAACTATCTTTACTATATATATAATATTATAAATTCGAAAGTAACTCTGTCTAACTGTCTGTCTGTCTGTCTGTTACCTTTTCACGGCTAAACCACTCAACCGATTTAGATGAAATTTGGTGCAGATATAGTTTGGACTATTATAGCCTGATGATGATGATGATGATAATAGTTTAAAACCTGGAGAAGGACATAGGCTACGTTTTATTCATGTAAGTACCACGCGGGCGGAGCCGCGCGCAAAAGCTAGTAATATTATAAAAGCGAAAATGAGTTTGTTTGTTACCTTTTCACGCCTAAACCACTGAATCGATCATCCTGAAATTTTGCATATACGTTGTCAGGTGTACAGAAACGGACATAGGCTACCTTTCATCCCGAAAAAAATTACTGTTCCCGAGGAAAACAATAATAACGTTCTTATGATAATAGATGGCGCCACGTGTCTTTCGAATCATAATTGAATTATATTATTACAAGCAAAGTACGACCCAAATTAATTGTCAAATTCTAAATTAACGCGAGCGAAGCCGCGGGCAAAAGCTAGTAATATATAACCCACGTGCGTTTCATTTTACGTCCTACGTGATAACAAACGAGCCGCCTACCAAACCATTGTAGACCGTATGTAGTGTTACTGTATTGTAACTACTGTAAATTTGCCATTAAACATTTGTTATATTGTAATATTTATAACACTTGCCAACCCAACAAACAAACCCGAATCCTTTTACAACAGTCGCATTCAGTACCGAAGCAAAATAAAATAAATAAATTAAGAAATGTGATGATTACACACATTACACATCTAGATCAGCCTCAACAATTGTACAAGACATTGGTTTTAAGGCACTGTCTACATACACTGAGCATCTACTCGTACCTACCATTATCGGGAACAGGAAGGGAACAGGATTTAGGACATATCCTTGAAGTACGCCCTAAATAATAAAGCAAAATATATTCCAATCTAATAATATGGTTAAATTAGAAAACACATGAAGCCGTTGGTCCTGTATGTCTTGTGTCTGATCGCTCTCTGGACAAGTCTGATTGCCGTTTAATACGGATTATGAGAGATAGAGATTAAAGAGTGCACTCATGCATGACTACTTGCTCACTCATATTCACATTATATTGCCTGTGCAATTGGCAATTCTTCGTTAAGATTGTCTATCCTGGCCGAAATGAGACTGCATTTAGGCAGGACCTTATTTCACTTGTATACAATATAAGTAAATTCTACCAAATGCATTTGGCAACAGTAATGAACACTTTTGAAGTTGTTCTGCAGATCAATAAATAACTTTTACTCTTTATAAGTAACCATGGTCTTTAATTAAACAACACTTTATATTGCATAAAATATATTATTGCATTTTTACCAAAGCTCATCAAACATATTGCAATCCATATAATCTGATGAATCCATGTCCATCACACAAGACTTAAAATATTTTCCATCACTAATGTTAGAATCATATTTAGTACATATACAATAACACATACTTTTACTACAACTTCTACATTTAGTTGAATGTTTCAATGTAATTTCATTAGAGAATTCACAACTAACAAATTTATCTAAATTATGCTGAAACTCTTGTATCTCAATAGAATCAATCAAATGTTCGTATAAATACTTATCAACACTATCAAAAGAGCTTAAATGATTAAATACTTGTTTTTGTTGTTTAGTCAGCACTTTTTCTAACATAAAAACTAAATGATGATGGTAACATTGAAATGTTATTCTTTCATTTTCTTTATCCTTCATATCTATCCACATCTTAACACAATCTAGGGGAGTTTTTGTGGCTCCACTGAACAGTCCTGGGTTAGTTAGAAGACCACTAGCAGCCATCACACCATGACACTTAACTTTTTTGTGCAAATTATCTGCATCTTCCAAAGATTTTATACCTCCATTGGCAATAATGGGTATTTTAACTGACTCACATACATCCTGTAAGGCCAATGTATCTATTTTATCACCACTTTTTTGAGCTGGCGTCCTTCCATGCACTGTCAAAAAATGTACACCACATTTCTCTAACTGTTGACACATAGTAATTGTATTCTTTAATTCTTTCAGTATTCTTATTTTTACTGACACACTAAAGCTATGGGGCAAGTTATTCTTTATAGCTTTTACTAAGTCATGTATAACTTCAGGCTTGGACAATAGGGCACAGCCATATCCATCCTTCATGGCCCACTTTTGTGGACAGCCGCAATTCAAATCCACACCATCAGCATAAGGATACACCAATCTTGAGGCATCAACAAAATCATTGCAACTATTAGCTGCAAACTGTACAATTAAAGGTGTATCATTTAAAGTAGTGGAAAACTCACTATAGCGAGCCTTAGAGTTCTGACAGAAAGAATCTGCTAATATCATTGGCGTGAAGCACAGGTCCACTCCAAAGCTGTAAGATATAAATTTTATTAATGATTGATTTGATTGACATCAAATAATATTTACTATAACAATAAAATACATAACAACATATCATATATATAACATCTATACATCATAATTATATAAATAAGATATTTTCATTGCACAACCTTTACAGATAAATCTAGACAATACAGATAATAACATAATTATAAACACAGCTAGGTATTTTAAATTATTTAGGTACCTATTTATGTCTTACTTTTTAACAAGTGTTCTGAACTGGACTTTGCTGTATCGGACCATAGGGGCACACACTTTTAAATAATTGTGATCAGCCTTCGCATCTTCAAATAAATTTATAATATTAGTTTTACTTTTCATCTTGCCTTATATTTATTTATTTGTAATATCAGCAATAATAACCTCTACAGAAAAGAAAAGATACCTAAACAATCTACAATTCTACAATAGTTCCTGCCACAGATTACAGAGTCTAGTCTACAGAGTTCCTGCCATCCCTGGCGCCAGTGTTGCCAACTCCTATAAATTCGAGTCGCTAGATTCAATATCAAAAATCACAAAAAGTCGCTAAAACTGACTCTGCTGTGGTTTTTTGATTTTTTTTCCAATAGTAAGCTTTTTAAGAAATGAAAAAAACATATTATTTATTGGTAGTCCTGTCTAATATCCAAATTACCTATATCAAGTAATTATTCTCCAATTAGTTGACCGGTATATTAAAATGATTTTATCTTTAAATAAGCTGAAGCATAAACTAGTATATGTTTCCACTTAGATAACATAGATTATTTCTATAAAAAATATGTGTCATATTGTTTGTTCTTAGGAAAATACAATTTAGTTGACATTTTTATGGCTGATGAATGATGATCTGTAAATTGTGATTCTGAGCAATACGAGTTACATTGAGCAGAAGTGGATAAAGGTGAGCCATTTTGTAACTTCAGATTGACATATTCTTCAACATTTACAAATTAAATAAAAAAAGAAGATAACTTTTTAGCTACATAGTTGTAGTTTTTAAATAACGCTAAGAGTCATCAGTAATCAATAATCATTCTACAACAAAGAATTTGACAAATGCAGTAAGAAGCCTAAGAAAATATGGAATCTGGTGAATACACTAACAAATAACGAAAAGAAAGATGCGCCCCATCAAAACTTTTACATGATTCGAAAGAAATCACAAATCCGAAAGATATATGTCAAGTATTCAATACGTTTCTCAACTATAGGTCCACGCTTAGCGAATGAAATACCTAATCAATACCATGTCAATTATAACCATGCCCTACCGCAGCCAATCACAAAGTTTGAAATTCATACTCTGGAAGCTTGTACCGAAAAGGAAATTTTAAATATTATCAATAATCTCGACGTCAATTGCAGTGTTGGACTAGACGGTATTAGCACAAAAGATATAAAATGTATAAAAGACTTGATAACACCGAAACTAACAGAATGTTTTAACAAACTTTTGCTTAACGGTGTTTTTCCAGACTCATTGAAAGTTGCAAAAGTGACTCCTATTTATAAATCCGGCCCATTAGCAGATCCCGCCTCTCGGTAACTACAGAGTTACAGACCTATCTCTGTGTTGCCAGTATTGTCGCAACTTCTTGAAAAGGTATTACACACACGGTTAGAAAAATATTTAGCATCAATTGATTTCATATATGAACGACAATATGGGTTTCGATCGAAAAGTAGCCCACTCACGGCAACCGTTGATCTTATAACAAAAATAAAACATAACATTGACAAAAGAAATATAGTTGTAGGTATTTTTATCGATTTAAAAAAGGCATCCGACACAACAGGCCACAAATTGCTTTTAAAGAAATTGGAGGTCATTGGCATTACTGATAAAGCATTACAAACTTCGATCAAATATACCATAGATGCACAATCTCATACAAAAACCGCGTCAATATGGCCAGTACTACTTATAAGTGTCTGCATTTAGTATGCAATCCAGGAAATAAATCGGCATAACCATTGAACGCCCACTGAGAAACATTTTGTAATAGTTTAGTTAAAATGCGTCAATGTAAAGCGTCCTAAGTGTGTTACTCGCGATACACAAGCGTACTAAGTATATGGTACGGTCTCCCCCCGCTAACACTACAGGAAACTTATGGAGTCGGCTACTACATATTTTTTTTTTTTGGAATGAAGAATTTAGATCGAATGTATATTCAACATAATTAAGTAACTGAAAATGCTGTAAGTGCTCACGTTCGTACACTGTATTACATTAAGTATGTAAAATATTTCTATGTGTGTTTTCTATGTAGTTTCAATAAATAATAATAAAACTATATACTCGTAGATGGTCGAATTAGCTAACAAAACTAGATATATTATACCAGGATACTTTCGTTGATGTAGATGCTAAAAATATAAATTATAACTGTTCTATCGTTAAGGAAGGAACAAGGTTAAAAAAAAACAACTTCACTAAAATAATGTTTTTATGTACATTTAAATAATATTAACTTATTTAACAATTGCCGCCTTTCGTTTCTGCATTTTTTAATTTTGCCTCGTAGTGTAGACGCATGTCAATATATAATAACCTTCTAACTATTAACATTGCTAAGACTAGTTACATTATATTTAAAGCTAAAAACAAGTCAATTCCTACATACACTACTCTCACATTAAAGGTATGTTATGCTACCTTTGCAACAAAAAATTCACGAAAAATACCTTGGCTTGCATATGGTTCAATACTTAACATGGATGGCACATCATATCAGTTCGATACATCCCGCGTAAACTACTCTAAACAATGTATAATTCTCTTGTAAAACCGCACCTACTATATCTTATTGAAATTTAGGGCAGTGCTGCCAAAAAAAGGATAACTGAACTACAAGTAATTAAAAATAAAATTATTAAAATGCTGTTTAACTACATACCATTATCGGACGTGAACTGAAAAAATCTATAGTGAAAGTAAGCTAATGACAATTAAGCAATTATACACATACACCAGTTGCATATTAAATTTATACGTAAAGCGGTTAACAAAAACGTTCACACAAACTTAGAATTCACCAAACAGAAAAAGGTTACGAGCCCCGGCATTCGCACGCGCCGCGCTAGTTATCTCATAGTACCGAAAATTCGTACGAACTACGGCGAAACCACTTACGAAGGAGCGCGGTTCTATAACCAAATACCCGCGGATATAAAAAGTGTAAACTCGTAAACGCATTAAAAAATCGACTTGCTCGATTTATAATCACCAACCGTAAATGAATGCGCTGAACAAGTCTAATATATGTATCATGTAATACCTACAAACTATCTGTATAACTTTCGATTCCTTTGTTATTTTGTAACAACGCGACGGACTTTGTTAATGTTTTATAAATCATGTTCTCATGGAAGTGATTGAATACAAGTTTTCCGGTAATTAATGGATAACCTTGAAATAGTAGAACTGGTGGCAATTCAGAAAAAAAATTAAAAAATATAAATATATACCACCAACCAAAACCGGCCAAGTGCGAGTCGGACTCGCGCACCGAGGGTTTCGTACAAACCTGTAGGTATATAAGTAAAAGTTATGGTATTTTACTGCTAAATGAAATCCAGTCGCGGTCATTGCGGTAACTACAATTATGTTTATAATCAAAATTTTTTTGGTGGTTTAACTACCTAAAATTTTAAGATTTTCTGTTACCTGTGTTGTAAGCTATAGCTTCTTACCAAATTTCAAAATTCTATGTCAATGGGAAGTAGTCTTTAGGTTTTGATTACCTTGCGAGTAGTTGCGAGTTTCAAAATATGCGGTATAAATGATTGTACCTTTGCGTTTTTCGGTTTTGCGTTGACTTAGAAATTTTGTTTTTTTTTTGCAGCTTCATATTTGATATGAATTTCAACTTGATACCTCTACGCGTTCATGAGGAAAAGGGTAATAAGTTTATAATTATTAAAAAAAAATATTACGTGATGTAACTAAAAATGTAAGGTTTTCGAAATTTTTCCTTTATGTGTGCTATAAAACGTTACTTCATGCCAAATTTCAAGATCCTATATCGACTGGAAGTATCCTTTAGGTTTTGATTCCCTTGCGAGTAGTTGCGAGTTTCAAAATATGTGGCTTAAATTGCTGTTTCTTTTGATTGCGTTGACATAGAAGTTTGATTTTGTTACAGCTTAAAGGTATTATAGACTTGAGTATTTGATATGAATTTCAATTTAATACCTCTACGCATTCATGAGGAAAGGCGTAGTAAGTTTAAAATTATTAAAAATATTTTTATTATATGATGTAACTAAAAATGTATGCTTTTCGCAATTTTTCCTTTAGGCTGGCCGCATACATACGTTTTCCGAATTCGATTTCCTAACACGTAATCTCGATTCGGTATTCCGTGAGACTAGCGCACACGTTAGGTTTTTTTCATTCTGAATGTATGTCAGTACGGATAGTGATAGCGTAGTGAACGCACGTCGATGGAGGACGATGATTTATTAGCAATTGCATTTCAATAGTACACAATTATAACAATATTTAACAGTTATCAACAATAATAAATAAAACAAACATATTTAAACGAAATTATGTGAATAGTGAGAACTGTACCTCTTTAAATACCTGCTCCCAGGCCAAATCTATGTATACTAATATAATAAAGCTGAAGAGTTTGTTTGTTTGTTTGAACGCGCTAATCTCAGGAACTACTAGTTCGATTTGAAAAATTTTTTTAGTGTTGGATAGCCTATTTATTGAGGAAGGCTATAGGCTATATAACATCACGCTACGTCTCAAGGGGGCGGTGCAGTAACGATAAACGCGGCTGAAACCGCGGGAACATCTAGTCTTTTATATCTCTGTTGTGGTAGTCCTTGTCATGTATATTCCACAAGCAAGGGTATTTTTCAATAGACAATATTAATTTTTCTGCCTCACACATTATAACTATCGTTTACGTACGTACGTTGCTCGTGGCGCGGGCGCTGTTCCGAATGAGAATTTCCGAACGTGTGCGCCGACACAAACAAAATGTGTGCAAGGGCTGCATTCCGCATGACGTCATTAGGTTTTTTCCGAATGGTTTCTCCGAACGCACGGGTTTGCATTCGAAACGTACATACGGAATCTTTTCCGTTCGGAGAGAAAGCGGACGTGTGCGGCAGTTAGTGTATTTTATATTGATTCCATGCATTCAGAGCTCCGAATGTGGAAAACGAATTCGGAAATCGAATACGGACAACGTATGTATGCGGCCAGCCTAATATGTGCTATAAGACGTTGCTTCGTACCAAATTTCGAGATTCTGAGTTCACGGGAAATACCCTGTAGGTTTTGATTCCCTTGCGAGTGTCGAAAATTTGCAACATAAACGGCTGTATCTTTTGATTGCGTTGGCTTATGCAGTGGTCCGACCCGGCGAGAAAACGACTAAGTATCGGCGATTTTCTCTCTCAACAAACGCACAATTAATATACATTCCTTGTAAACGAAAGAGATGCATATATTAAAAGTTGCTTTCTGACTATTCACACTGCCGGCGACGGCTTGCTTTACTAGTTTTGTCGCTAAGCGACAAGAGCTTTCAAAAAATAAACTCGCTCAGCGATTCTCGTTCAGCGATGCTCGCTCGTCGCGCGCGCAGGTTTGCACAGGACTGAGCGACCGCGGGCGAGTGGCGCGAGTAATCGCTCGTCGCACTTGCACACTCGCTTATAGCCTGGCGACAAAACTATCGAAACTACACACTCGCTTCCCGCTGACCGTTCACTCGTTTATAGTTTCTAGTTCTATTCGTTTCTCGTTCATCGTCGGCGGTCGGACCACTGCCTTAGAAGTAGATTTTTTCACAGCCCCAAGGGACAGTAGACCTGAGTATTTGATATGAATTTCAGCTTGATACCTCCACGCGTTCCTGAGAAAAAGGGTCTTGACATACAGACAGACGGACAACAAAGTGATCCTATAAGGGTTCCGTTTTTTCCTTTTGAGGTACGGAACCCTAAAAAGTGCAATAGCTATTAGCTAGTCATACTTTTGACTGTCTGTCTATTAGCATAAATAGTGTTTAACAATAAAACAACAAAAAACCGATGGCATTCATTAATTTATGGTCTTAGTGTACAAGAAAGTTAAATATGGTGATTAAAAAAAACATATCTCAGGTAGTAGTTAGGATAGATTTTTTAAATATTTTTTTCTGAACGCCTATCAGTTCTACTATAAAACATTTCATGTTTATCCATTATCTAACGGACAACCTGTATATCTTATATGAGAATAAACCTAAGAGTCGTTTAACTGGCAACACTGATAAAGAGCCCACCGTTACTATCAAGAACGTAGAGTGAGTGATTGCTCCGCCAAGTTATACAAACAGAAAACAACTTCGCCAGAAAAATTGACGAAATTTGTCAAAATCGAAGGGAACAAACAAATAATTTGTCGAAGTAGAAATAAAGAAGTTATAAGAGTTTAAAGTTGGCGGCGCGAACGTAACGTCCACGATTGCGCGGCCATGGAGATCTCAGCAACTGCTTGGGTTAGAGATCTAATTCTTTTTGTCAATTAAAGACTAAATTTGTCAAAAATTTTCGAAAAAAGAATTACAAGCTTTAGATCAATATTTTACGAATTATTCACCTTGGAAGTTATGGCCGCGCAATCGTGTACTTGTTGTTTCTTTATTGTTGATTATTTCTTTAATTTTGAGGCTTCAAACTGTTACAAGAAGAAAGGTTTTAATTTGTCAAAACTAACGAAAGCAATAAATACTAGCAAAGTTTACTAAAACAGACGAAATCTGTCCAAAACAAAAAGTACGTGGCCGCGCAGTCGAAACGTTAGTTCGTAGGTTAATATCTCATTATCGATAACTGCTAGGATTGCGGTGTGAACATCCATTTATTCGACATGTTAACCCCATTAGAATGACATATCGTTTTACCCTCAGAACAGTTTTCAACGCGTGTAATTTCAAAAATAATGTGATCTCAAACAATGTTCGTGCAGGGTAACCATAATTTCGATTTTATTTGGAAATATTTCTAACTGGAGACCAGCAATTATATTAGACAACATGTAGCTTAATCTGCAAAATGTATTATTACTAAATAAAAATGTATATTTCAATAATTAGATTTTTTTTTTTTGCTCGTCAAAATGACCACACTCCACCTGATGGTAAGCAGTCGTGTGGTCTAAGAGCAGTGGCCTCCACATCGCCCCCACAGTAGCCGAGGCGATGTTGAGGTCTCTACTTTGACGGCCTGAGAAGATGCTTTTTCACGCCCCGCTTAAAGAACCCAGGATTGAAGGAAGAAGGAAACACGTGCCTTGGCAGAGAATTCCATGCCTTGGTCGTTCGGCAGAGATATGAGGACCCAAACTTTTTGGTACGCGCTATAATCGACTCTACCGTGTAAGGATGGCATCTGAGCCCAGCACGCGTTGTTCTGGATAGGAAAGGGGAGTGCGGGATAAGGTGGAATAACTCTTCAGAGCACTCCCCGTGGTATATTCTGTAGAAACATGCCAATGAGGCAATGTCCCTACGGAGTTGCAGAGGTTCCAGTGAACTCGCGACCTCTGGATCTCCGATGATACGGACAGCCCGCCGCTGTAACCGGTCGAGAGCGTCCAGCAAGTACTGCGCGGAGCCATCCCAAAGATGAGAACAGTACTCCACGCAAGGGCGCACTTATGCCTTATACAATAGGCACAGTTGCCCAGGCGTGAAGAACCGCCTCACCCTGTTCAGAACTCCGAATTTTCGCGAAGTTTGCTTAATGACGCTCTCGATATAGGTTTTCTGATTAAGGGAGCGGCAAAGATCCATACCTATGATATGTTTATTCATCGTAGCTTGTAAAATTAACAAACATAATTTTATCAGTGAAAACTTTTAATTGGCCTTCACGCCCTTCCCCTTATTAGTATTATGTTAATAATGTATTTTAGCTGTAAGTTTTCCTAAAATGTTAAAATAAAATAAAAATAAATAAAGTAATATTAAGATTACAAAAAAACAACAAATAAAATAAGATTCAACATCTACAGAAACATTTTTATAAAAATTAAATATCTGTAGATACCTACTTACAAAAATTAATCATTCAAATAATACAAATAATAATTTAGTATATACCGCGTGACTTTTTTTACCGTCTTGAAAAAAATAGGGCGTGATAGGTAAATAGAGTAGAAACCTCAGGCATAGTTATTTTATTTCATTTTTTTTTTTACTGACGTAGTCTGAAATTAATCTACCATTGTACACTCCTTATGTATAATCTATTTTTCATATTAAAACATCTAAAAAAGTAATCCGAAAAATAAAATGAAAATAATTCAAAATCGTAAACGTATTCACCCTAGTAACGCGCTAGGTACAAATTATGAATGATTTTGTTACCTATACCTACAAATAACATAATCTTCAAGTTCAAGTGCACTCGCACTCGCCGCTCGCCGGCCGTCGTTAGCGCCGAACACCCGCTCCCACCCACCCTCTCCCGGTCGCCCGCCGCCCTTTTAAGTTTTAGTCGCATGCGATTAGGCAAATTGTGACATCGCGTGATCTATTCGCAATTTCGCATTGTTTACGTTGTCGCGCTCGTTGCCGCGTCGGTCGCTCATTGTGATATCGTAAACTATAAACATGGACGAATACAATAACATTGAGTATTTAGCAATGGTGCGATGTTACATTCTGTCTGGTGAAAGCTTAGATGGTGCAAGGCGAATGTATGCAGAACCACAACATCTGCAATCTCTTCGCCGACAGGGTATTCCGAATCCACAAATTCCCAGCACTACTTTAATTTTAAATACAAATCAAAGGTTGCTCGACCATGGACAGTTCCGTATTCCAAGCCACGCTAGAGGTAGAGGCCGGCCACCTTTATCCAATCGTACGGAAAACGCAATATTAGAATATTTCGAACGTCACCCAAGAAGAAGCACTCGGCAAGCCGCTCGAAGATTTGGCGTAAGCCATTATGCGGTGTGGAAGCTGCTGAATTCGTTAAATATGCATCCATACCACTTCAACCGCGTGCAAGCGTTGCATGCGCCGGACCCTGGACCACGCATGGAGTTTTGTAGCTGGCTGCAGGGACATACAGGAACATCTTGTCGAGTGATGAATCCATATTTACACGCGTCGGGATTTACAATGTACATAACGAGCACTGGTGGAGTTTTCAAAACCCTCATAAAATCAAGGAACATTCGCACCAAATTAGATTTAGTGTAAACGTATGGGCTGTAATCATAAATGACCAAGTCATTGGTCCAATATGGATCGAAGGTCGCTTGACGGGAATAATGTACTTATCTACAAATGATACGTTTAGTCATCGACACAATGTTAGAGGACGTTCCTGTTAGTTATTTACAAGGAATGTAATTCCAGCACGATGGCTGCCCAGCACATTACGAGGGATCGGTGCGCGAGTATCTAGACACTGAGTTCAGTGGCAGGTGGATAGGTCGCGGCGATCCTGTGAACTGGCCGGCCAGATCACCAGACCTAACTGCCTTAGACTTTTATTTGTGGGCCGAGCTAAAACGGTTGGTGTACACTGAGGAAGCTCGCAATGTTGGTGAATTAAAACAGTGAATAATAGACGCTTTTGATATTTTAAAAAGTGATACAGTCACCCTTCTTAGTTTAAAAAACAATTTACAAAGACGTGCTAGTTTGTGTTTAGAGAGAAACGGTGGACACTTCGAACAATTACTGCGATATCGCTAAAAGGTACATTTTAATTATTTTGTAATTGTGTAATCAGTGTAATTTGTAAATAAGTTGATTTCAATCTTTTAAATACGCCTAGTATGTTGTAGTTTACGCGTAATACTCGTACCTACAAGCCTACTATTTTATTCATACTGAAATCATGACTAATGATTAGTTTAACATGTAACAACAACTACAGCATGTTAGAAGGTCCTAAGCCCTTAAAAGTATGAAGGGAAGGTCGAGATCATCTCTAAAATGACAATTCGAAGTTAATAAAGCCGTTACGATAGAAATGCGTAGGTACCTAAGTAGTTACGCTATTTCGCTCGCACTCTTCATTCATGCGCGATACCTATTTAACAGATTGCTTTATTATTATGCACGCGCCATGTAGGGTGTATTCATTTTATGTTTTTTTTTGGATTGTCGGATATTTCGTAATCAATATGCTAGAACACAAATACTATCGTCTATAGATTATATTCCACTTACACAACACACCATATTATTATCAAGACGGTAAAAAAGTCACGCGGTATAGCTATAAAACCATACCTATGCGAGAAAATGGATGCAGAGACTTTTTTAATATTTAGATAATTTACTTTTATTGTCATCGTAGCAAAATAGGCCGGCTTTTCTTGAAAACTGACACTTGTAGTGAGCTATTGATCTAAGGATTGGAGGAATAGATTTAATAGTACCTAACAATCTATAAACGGCGATAGCCCAATGGATAAGGCATTGAACTTACGATCGATAGGTCGCTGGTTCGCATCCCACCCATTTCACAACTGACGTGAACCCACTCCTAATACAAGCATTCTAGCTTAACTAGAGGGGTTTACAATAAAGGGGTAATCTTTTTTGAAAAAGAAAACATTTTGTTTAACTATAATATTTAGATATACCTATTTCATGTAACAACATCATTTGTGTGCCATTTAAATCAAATGTTACTATTTTTATAATGTTTATAATTCAACTAATTCATTGCATTTTCTGCATCGTATATTTTCTTAATCATGAATAAGAATAGCCTCTTCCAAGGTGGTGATTGAATTTTTTTTATTAAATCTAAAAAAGGTAGTAATACGTGTCTTCTCTCTGATGTGGGTCCGAATTCATACACGTACTATTTGAACAATTAGTAATGGAACTAGCGCCGAAAATAGTGTCACTTATGATGTGTTCATAAAAATAAATGCAGCGCGCAGTGTTACAGTCAAAACTATATCGCTTATTTTAAAGTATTTTAAAGCAATTTTTATTTGCAGTCTGTTTGCTTCAACATAGTTATTAGAACAGCATAAGATTTTTAAAACCGCTATTTCATTGTTATTTCTTCAATTATTATTGTCAAATATATCGCGTAGGTATGTATGTATTTTCTTTATATTCGAGGGCTAGCAAAAATAAAACGGGTGTCAAATATACATGTATTTATTAATGTTATATTTTGTAAAGAAAATTGTTAAAATACCATTTTCGTCAAAGTCAAAAATCTTTTATTCCTTTAGGTCACAAAGTAACAGTTATGAACGTCAAAATATACCTATAGGTTAGTGAGTTTACTTAAGTTACTGAAGCTGCATTTAGGTTAGTTGCTAGGTTCAGGCAAAGGATTGAGCCTATAAGAAGAAAATTGCAAGAAACTCACGGCCACTCTTTTAAATCCCCAATTAAATATAATTTCAATATTTTATAAATCATATCGTTAAGGTGTTGCAGCCATTATACCATATTTTACTGACTATAAAAAAAAAAATAACAATAATTATATTCAGAGTGAAACATATACATAGGATCGTCACTTTTAGTAGAAACACCTTCGTCTCTCCAGTTTTCAACATACGAAGGTATTTTTAAAAATACTGAGTCATTTGAAAACGTTTCCCTTACATTAGATTTTTGTTTTAAAAGCAAGGTTTATTTTTTGGTGTTAGTCTTTTTCTTTGGTTTAACCTGTTTTTTTAATCCTGTTCTAAATAATAAATATTTCATTATAATAAAGGTTTTTAAAGAATTTTATTTTATTTGTTGATTTTTGTAATTTTATATTTGTTAATTTTGCAAGCTGTGATGAATAAACATATCAAATTATTTAAACATAATTTTTTTTTAGTTTGAAATATATTCAAATAAAATCGAAATTATGGTTACCCTGCCCTGCACGAACATTGTTTGAGATCACATTATTTTTGAAATTACACGCGTTGAAAACTGTTCTGAGGGTAAAACGATATGTCATTCTAATGGGGTTAACATGTCGAATAAATGGATGTTCACACCGCAATCCTAGCAGTTATCGATAATGAGATATTAACCTACGAACTAACGTTTCGACTGCGCGGCCACGTACTTTTTGTTTTGGACTGATTTCGTCTGTTTTAGTAAACTTTGCTAGTATTTATTGCTTTCGTTAGTTTTGACAAATTAAAACCTTTCTTCTTGTAACAGTTTTACTGTATGAAGCCTCAAAATTAAAGAAATAATCAACAATAAAGAAACAACAAGTGCACGATTGCGCGGCCATAACTTCCAATGTGAATAATTCGTAAAATATTGATCTAAAACTTGTAATTCTTTTTTCGACAATTTTTGACAAATTTAGTCTTCAATTGACAAAAAGAATTAGTTCTCTAACCCAAGTAGTTGCTGAGTTCTCCATGGCTGCGCAATCGTGGACGTTACGTTCGTGCGGCCAACTTTAAATCCTTATAACTTCTTCATTTCTACTTCGACAAATTTTTTGTTTGTTCCCTTCGATTTTGACAAATTTCGACAATTTTTCTGGCGAAGTTGTTTTCTGTTTGTATAACTTGGCGGAGCAATCGTAACGCACACGGTACCTATGCCAAAGATTTGTAGTATGCATAATTGAGTAGATTAGTTTCAAAATCCTCTAAAATAAATCCTCTAAAATACTTTTCACCAAATAATGGTAAATCTCAAAAAAACAATATATAAATGGACTCTTTTAGCGGTGTTTGCAACAAACTGCTGATTTATATTCAATCGGAACATTATTTTTGTTCTATTGTTTTGGCGGGTTTTGAAACTATACTCCTCTACAGTCTTGCCAATTTGTGGGGAATTTCCCAAACCGCGGGAAATCTCAGGTTGGTTAGGGATTTATTGGGGATTGGCATTATGCGGGGATTTGAAATCTTCGTTTTTTTATTAATACATATTATAAATTGTAATAAATACAAAAAATAATAAAAAAAGAAAACTAGTAGCTACTGTAAATATTAAAAACGGTGAATAATGTTCGCAAACATAAAAATTATGACGTTCTTGTTATGCTACCATTTTCAAATGCATTGGTCGAATATAAATTTAGGAAGCTTAAAAATTAAAATCAGAAATCCGCAATCGGCTAAATACAGATACTGGTGCCAATTCTGTTATCACAAAATTCTCTAAGCTTAACTAAAAATCACTAATATTTAGTTTAGTCCTCTCAAATGACATTTCGTATTCTGAAATCGTTAAAAGTGACAGAACTAAAAAAAAATTTTGTGATTATTAGTTAAGTTTAGAGAATTTTGTGACAACAGAATTGGCACTACTGTAATATCTTTAATGGCAGCAAGAGACGGGAATAAAAAATTTGGTGACAGTGTCAAGTTTAACCCTTTGAGCAAAATGGTTACAACAAATATGTATATGGGAAAAGTGTTACGGTACAAAACGTAAAAATAATAACAAAAATAATTAAAACGTTTTTCATTGTTTAAAATTATAGTTAGGGAAATTTGTGGGGAATCAACAGATTTTTGTCCCCAAATTAGGAGATATTTATTTGGATTTTTGGGGAATTACGTACATTGGCATTGGCAACCCTGCTCCTCTATTATTGAGAAAGAATAATATCAGCTGCAACTGACTGACCGACTGACGTATAAATATTGGCATAGTGCCTCTGAGTATAAGTGTTCTGTGGGCATAGTTCTACCTACAATATCTTTGAGCGTTACCATCATTACCATGCGTACACAGGACGTCATAAATTACAAATAGAACGTTTAGTTACTTATTTATGTTTTACACTAAAAAAAAAAAAATTCGTCTGCCCGCTCGAAACTTTTTAACTATTCATATTCAATTAAAAGGCATATTTTTAATTCTTCATTTGAAATAATTAAACACTGTTACTTTTTTAAAAACGAAATTATATGTTTAATTTATATTTTAAATGCACTAATAGATAAACAATAAATCGTAAGAATGTGTCAAATTTTAAGCTCATGAATTACGAAATATGATACATAACTAGGTACCTACGAATTTACGAAATATATTTGTCCAATAAATAATGTCTATCAAGTGATCATGATGGTGTTACAGTGGTGAATACAATATCCTTTTTGTAACTATGTTCGTGTGAAACCTAAAACATGTCTAGTGTTGACTCTGTGGAAAAAGAAGAACGTCTTCAGCGTATAAAAGTTATGTGTAGTATTTAGTTATTTAATAATACCCCATAACATAGTCACATGCAAATATTTTTATATAATAATTCATAAACAAATTAATACTGTTACATTCGCTTTCTTAAATCAGTTCCTCGTTACTTATAATTGTGGCTATGGAAAGAACCAACTAGCTACAACGGCGTGTCTTCTTCGTTACTGCTTCTATTCTTCCTTACATTAGTAATATTTTTTCTCAAGTGCTTAGTAAACATTTAATATTTCATCTATACTAATATTATCAAGAGGAAAGATTTGATTTTTTGTTTGTAAGAATTTAACTCAGAAACTGCTCAATCGATTTTAAACATTGTTTCATTATTAGAAAGCTAAATTATCACTGAATAACATAAGCTATATTTTTGTTTTAAAAGTACTTTTACTACTTGTAAAGGTTATGTAACCTACTTCACATAAACAAATGGCAAAAGCTAGTATTTCATGTTTTTACTTCTAATTCCAGCTGGGGCATTTTTTGCTACAATTGCTGGGATTTCTGCATTTGTAGGCTTTAGTGCTACATTATCTACTGCTAAGAAAACAGACCCAAAGTACTTCAGCAAAGGTACTGCTTATAACTCATTGTTATTATAAAAGTTATTAACCCATTCAATGCGGCAACAAATTTTGCTTTCACTAGCCAGAATCGGCTCATATTTAACATAAACGCCCATCGGCGTCAGCCGCACTTGATGAAATAAAAAACCAAAATATCTAAAAACTACTCATATCAGGCATTTCATTAGTAAATTCCAAACACATTTGTTGTTTTATTAATATAATATCTTTAAATTTGGGTAAAATATAAAACAACTATACATGACGCCGATCGGCGTCCTCCGTATCTGTGTATGAAAAAATAAGACGCCGATCGGCGTCCGCCGCATTGAATGGGTTAAGATGCATCACAAAAAAATATTATCAATATACATAATAAATTATTTAAAACCCTAAAGACAGATCTTACAATAAAATCAATGCATTCTTTATGGGTATTCCAACGGACTAGAAGTTAAGAAAATTGAATGACACTTTGTTATAATTTTTCTTAATTACAATGGTAGTCAACCATTGCAGTTATTATAATTAAATAATTATTTGTAATTTTAGGATTACATGGCAGTCCAGAGCTGGCAGATGCTGGTGCCATTCTTGCTCTCAGAGCTCTTGGCTGGGGTACACTTTATGCTTTAACTGGTACTACATGCTTATGTTATGGAATATGGAAATTCTCTGGTGCTAAAGATGTAAGATAACATTTACTTATTATAACAATTTTTGAATAAATTAAATACTTTCAGGTTTTATTGAGCTACATAATATATGTTTATGGTATAATGTTTTATTTGTAAACATAATAAAATGACAGAAATAGATTAATTCAATTATATACAGCAGGGAACTCTACAAAAAATAATTAGAATAGGCAACTATTTCTACTGTAGAGTTATTAGGCCAGATAACAGATACCAAATATCCAGGCTGGATATCTTGCAGCCAAAAATGTGACATTTTAGGATTAGTCCAAGATCCCAGAGCGATAAGACATAACTTATTTTCACATAGATGAAACCTTAGGTTCTCAGTAGCGTCTCAATTTCTTTGAATACCTGCGAGTTTGTGGAGCTCGCCTAGTGACACCTGGGCAGGTACCAGGTAAGAAAGGTAACTAAGAATAAGAGTTACTTAACTTAAATTTACATGGCTGATTTTTATATATGTTTTGTAGAAAATTATTCTAAAGTAGTAACAAAAGTGTCAGACACTTTCCATGGACCAAAACTTTGGTCAGACGCTTTAAAGCTGCACAAAAAGTAGATGAACTTTACTTATTTTTACATGTCTGATTTTTAAATATGTTATTAAGGTAACTATTACAAAGTTATATGTCATTAGTCAGACAAATTGTAGTGACCAAACATTCCTTAAACACAAAAATTATTCAGCCGAGAGAATGAGCGCGAGAGCACTATGTTACTATTTTAGAATAATGTGAAAATAAGTTGTCTTATCGCTCTGGGATCTTACTCTAGATTGCTCTAATGAGATGGCAAATGTAAATAATTTTGCAAGTGAGAGAGATTATTACTTAAAAACTATTCTAATCAATTGGAGCCACAACCCTTACATGGTCAGCTAATTTATTTTATTTTAGTATCCACATTTGATAAAGTTGGTTAAAGTTGTTTCACTTCCTTGTAAAAGTGTTTATAGCAAATAACTTTTCTCCAAAGCTTGCCTTGCCTAAGAAAACAAGCAATATTGCCTGTTGCTAGCAATTGCAGTTAATGCCTTTTTTCACAACTTACCACTTGTAAATTTTGGGTACCCACTGAATAAGTATTTTTTTATTTTTATACTGAAATAAACTGTCTATGTAATATGGCTGTGACATTATATAATAATATAGAATAGTAAAACATTTAATTCAGACATATTGGCATTGAGGCATTTAATTATTTTTCCAATTTTCTTTTTAGTTATCATGTTTTATCTCAATTTTTAGTCATTGTAAATTGAGATAAATCTGTTTCTTGCCTACTGTTTTATCGTTGTGAAAACTAGAACATTTAATACAACATAATAATATAATTATATATTAGGGACCTAATACCTAGGGACCGGATTATATGCATTTGCATATTTAAGCCATCTTAAGCGGTAATAGCATATTTTACCTAAGATCTAGTTATGAATTATGATGCATATTATCGGTATATTTACAATATTTTTCCGAGTGCAGTGCACTCACCCTGCGTTCCGAAATGCGATAAAAGATCACTTTCATCATTCACGATATTAAGTATCAATCTAATATCGCGAATCTGACCAAATTTAATAGTCACAAAATATAAGGGCTATTGAGTAATAAATAATAATTGTGTTGTACACTTTTATCGCAATTTCGGAACACAGGGTCAGTAGCCGCGAGCGTCTTTTGTTTTGGCAGTTATGAATATAAAATGAAAGAGACAGAAGAGCTTTATCATCATCAAAATTTATCATTTAATTTCGCATATTCTGCCAATTTTCGTGCATATTTTAAGCATATTTGCATGTATATAACAAGCTTTTTATGTCGCATATAATCCGGTCTCAAATTATTACAATGTCTCTTTACATTACAGCTCAAAGACTTCAGAGTGAAAATGGGCAACTTATTACCAATATTACCAAAAAATAACCCACCTCAATCTAGAACAGAGTTTACTGGACTTAATGACTTGATGACATACTTGTCAGAGGAGTATGGAAAGAAGTCAGAAAAGGACAAATAAAACTTCATAGAAAATAGCTGTATTATGATTTTATTATATGATTACTGTTAGTTTGATGATAAGTCTTGTTTTATTATGAACTCTTCTTTGTATGCTGGGCCTTGACTACAACTGTCTTTACAAGTGTACACAACTAGTACACCCCAGTCTATGCTATTGAGTTCTATGCCAACATCTATAAAGTTCAAAAGTTGAGGCATGATCTGAAATATAATTAAAATATGATTAGTCAGGCTTTGCTGTTGTAATTATTTTTGGTAACAAACAATACAAAAAACCAGAGTGGTATTTGGTTGTGTGCATTACCGCAGCAAAATGTTGATAAATGTTGTGCTTTAGAGAGGTACCTATAGCAAATAATTAGTTCATCGTGAAGAGTAATTTGTTCACTAATAGCAAAATTTGTTCACTACTAGCAAAATTTGTTCAAGTGGCAGTTTTAAATTGATTCGAGAAAACAGATTTTGCTGCAGTAACTTTTGAAACATTACTATAGAAAGTTAAAAGCGAGGATCATGCTGACAAAATAAAAGTTCGATTGCTTTATCAAGCATAGTGAAATCACTTCGAATCTACAAACAATATCGCTAGAGTTATGGCAAGGAATGCCATATCGGCATTGGAAATAATTTTTATTTTTGCGATAACTTGCTTGGGCACAGATCGGTAGGCGACAATGCCGTGCGCACTTGACCAGACTTGACGGCACCTTCAATGGGTTACAAGTCGTCAATCACGTGAGACTTGTCAAGTGCACTTGATCGTCTCGGAGACCCATAACTAGTAGTGGGCGTTTAAACGAAAAGCTTTAAACACAATCTGCTTATCAACATAAGCATAAGCGTTCGTTTATAAGTACACGCCAATTTCGTTTAAACGGAAAGCAACTTCACAAACTGTAACGTTGCCGGCTGGGCGCTGGCGACTGGCGCGTTGGACGACAACGATTCGCGAACGTTATGTTGGCCGCACTGCTCGCTGCTTTTTTAAAAGTAATATTGAAAATGAACTCAATGCATCAGGACATAAAGACTAATATACAAACAAACATGTCAACATTAGGATTAAGCTACTAAATTACGAGTTGTTTGTTTACGTAATAATATTTACATTAAAAAGTTTTTTGTTTTAGTTGCATAAACTTTCGTTTAAACGATTTATTTTTCTTCATTGCATTGTTAGTATGCTTTTCGCGGCCATTACGTAAGTGCGTACGTACGTAAATAATATAAACTGGAACTTTTAAGTGCGAAAATTAAACCTGTCAATAGTTTAAATGTTGTATATATTAAATTAATTTAGTGTAGTGTGTAAATAGTTCAAATAAGTTTTAATTTAGGTTAATTGTAAATTCGTTTAGTAGGTACGTGTTGTGTAAATAGACTTAGGTATTAAGTTACCTATTAGTATTATCACAATGTCGAGAAGCGGCAGTTCTTTACTTTGGGACTATTTTACAAGGAATCCTGACAATAAAATTGCTCAGTGCAATGTGTGCAAAAACAATATATCCTATTAAACGACTACCTAATTAAAAACAACATTTAAAACTAAAACATTTTAGTGTGTATAGTGAATTTTTGTCGAGGGGCTTGTTACCTAACAATATGCCTATACCAGGGGTGACTCCAGGTGATCCATCGCCAGGTAATTTGCATGCTGGTAATAATGCTGGTGGTGGTAGTAGTAATGCAGGTAGGTCTACTGGAACGTCTGGAAGTAACACAGTGGTTGCTGATAGGACTATGTCTATTAGGCCTCCTAGGCAGCAGACAATGGCCTGTTATTTACCGCGCGCGATTGGCTCAGATGAAAATAAACAAATTGATAAAAGTCTGCTAAAATTGGTTACACTGGACTTTCAACCTTTTAGTATAGTTGAAGACGAAGGTTTTAGGAAGTTTGTCTCGACCTTAAACCCTAATTATGAACTGCCTAATAGAAAAACACTTTCGAACGTATTACTAGCTGTTGAATACAACGAAAAGCATGCCGAAATTCAGGTCCTGGTGCGGGAACGTTGCCTCAGCATTTGTGTAACGACCGACTGCTGGACGTCTCGCAACCTGGAGTCCTACATGGCAGTAACAGGACACTTCCTTGATAAAGATACATTAGAATTCAAAAGTATTCTTTTACAATGTGCTGCTTTTGAAGGTCATCATACAGGTGAGAAAATAGCTCAGCAGCTTCAGCATATTTTTGATGATTGGAGCATTAGCCAAAAAATTAACTTGGTGGTGTCTGATAACGCTGCCAATATGGTAGCAGCGGCACGTATACTTAAAAAATCCCACTACGATTGTTACGCGCACAAAGTTAATTTAATAGTGCAAGGTGCTTTGAATGACGAACTTATCTCCCAAATTATCTCGAAAGTACAAAAAACTGTATCCCACTTTAAACGGAGCACAATAGCAAAGGATAAGTTTTTAAAATATCAAGCAACTGCCCAAAATGTCTCCCAACCAAAAAGTCTTATTCTTTCGGTACCAACTCGTTGGAACTCAGTCTATTATATGTTGGAGAGGTTTAGTGGTTTACAGGAAGCGTTAAGAGCCACAGTATCTATTTTAAATACAGACCTTCCAATTATACCTTTGGAAGAATGGGTCTGTATAGACCAATTATGTGAGGTACTCAAACCATTTGAGCAAGTTACCAAGATAATGAGTACCGAAAATTATTTAGCCGCTAGTAAAGCTGTTGTCCTGGTGTCTGGTCTAAATACTGTTTGTGATGATTTTTTGTTGCAAAATTTATGCAATCCTGTAAAAAAAATTGTTAGAAATTTAAAAGATGGATTAGTCTGAAGATTTGGAGATATTGAAGATAACGAGCCAATAGCAATTTGTACCTTATTAGACCCACGGTTCAAGCACCATGCCTTTGAAAGCCATGCGGCAATGCTGAACGCAAAATTTGTAATTTTCGAAAACATTGCTACACTCCACGCCAAGCACATCTTCGTCAGATCTTTGTAATAGTTTATCTTTGTGGGGCAAATTTGACAAGAAATTCACCACATCGCGCCAGCCGAAAACTGCCCAAGAAAAGGCAGAAGAAGAAATTAACATGTACTTTAATGAAAATGTTTTGCCTCGTTCAGGATGCCCTATAAAATTGTGGAAGGAGCACAAATCTATATACCCAAAGCTCTTTGAAATATTTGTCCGCAGTTCGAACATTGTTGTCACTTCCGTACCCTGCGAAAGGATTTTCTCTAGAGCAGGAAACATGATAACAGATAGGAGATCGCGCCTGACGACTTCAAAAGTAAAACAGCTGATGGTTTTAAATTCATTAAAGAAACCAAAATGAGTCAAGAAACAAAAAGGACCTAAATATAATTAAAATTGTAAATAAGTGATTTAATTATTATATAGTTACATACATACTTGTTAAAAAACAAAAAATAACCTCAAATATAAATTCAATTAAAATTGTAAATAAGTGATTAAAAAATTATGTACATAAAATCAATGAACTTTTAAGTACGCCTGATATGAATGAAAGATATCGATGAAAATTAATATGGATAACTTATATTTTTTTATGAGTTCCACCTAATAATATATTGTCAAATAAAATTTATTTCAGACAGTCCTAAGCCTGATAAAGTACGAAGGAAAATTCATTGATAGCATTATAAATTATAATATATTATGATACACCATTTTGTTGCGTTGTCGTAAACTCGTAAATGTATAAGCCAGTTTACTAACGTTTAATACAGCAATAATAAAACGATTTGACAAGCGGGCAGCGGCAGCATTAATGTCCGCTTTCTCAACGAATTACAAAAAGCGTTTAAGTGAAAATCTTTTTCAACAGCGCTTTTTGATATAAACACAACGTTGTAAGCGTTGTCGAAAATAAGCCGTTTATCACACCACTACCCATAACTTCGACCCGGTCAAGTTAGTTGGCGCTTGCCGCATCTATCTATGTCACGTACGCTCTAGTTACTTTGACTCTGCTCAGACTCACCCCAACCCGCTAGTGGTTGCGGCGATAAATTACACTCCATCTAGGATATCCAAAGATAGA
This sequence comes from Catocala sponsa, assembly GCA_963564715.1. Taxonomy (NCBI): domain Eukaryota; kingdom Metazoa; phylum Arthropoda; class Insecta; order Lepidoptera; family Erebidae; genus Catocala; species Catocala sponsa. The sequence goes on along the minus strand of OY751330.1, from coordinate 15,770,740 downwards.
AGGAGACCTAGGTACATATTAGATGAACCAGATGATAGGATTATACTCGCTCAAGACAAAACATACACGGCTCGCGAAGCCAAACTAAGTTGTCCGCGGTTCCGCCCTCGCCGCAGAGGTCGGAATACGCGTCGCGCTAATGTTAATTCCGTGGATCACCTTAGATCCACGTTGCCGACAACGCCCCAAGCCGAGGTCCGTGGTAGTCCGCCCTTGGGGGCAAACGTTGTCTAGTATACTTTATAACGGATTGGGAGCCTTCTGCGCTCACCCACTGTCCGCGTAAAGTTGTAGAGGCCATCTGAGGCCAACAACTAACGCAAACAAAAAAAAAACAGTTTCGGTGTGTGGTTGCGACGGTGTCCGCGCGGCCACGTAGCGATCTCGGTAGCGATAATTTTTTGCCACAACAACTTAATAAGATGGCGTCTATCTACCCCATCTTGCTAGGTAATCAACTAGGTACCTACTCATAAAAACATAGGTTATACCACAGAAATAAATATGTGGGTTATAACTACATAATAAGCTAAGTCACACATGTTTATTTGCACTTACTACCTACACATGGTTTTAAAGGTACAAACAGTAGCAAATTTTCTTTTCAATATAAAAATAATTTATTTAATATCTACACATTTTTATAAATCAGTACATTTGTATAGAAATATAATGTGCGGCTTCAGCGGCTTTTAAATTTAACTTAGGGAATTGGTAGCACTTGTTTTGATCAGACGTGCGTCAGAAATGAATTCATTCGTGCGTCAGAAATGAAAAATAATGTGTGTGTTTCGTGCGGTAGTTGCTAAAATGTGCAAGGCTAGTTCGCATTGTAGATGCTCACGTTTCGCGTCCCGCTTCACAGATGCTCAGGTGTAGCCGCAGCATAAGTCAGAATGAGTGCGATAGGTTATTTACCGTGAAACAGGCTTGGTAAATTGAATGTGTTTTCGAGCTATTTACACCCATATTCTAAGAAGTAACCTCAAACCTTCCTCAACCTCGACTCAACCGAGGATACCTTAAGGATCACCTCAAGGAATCCTCGAAATCGGTATTCTTAGTCATGTCTTTCTCTTGACTTGAGGTAATCTTGAGGATCCTCCAATGAGATTGAGTCGAGGTAAAAATCACAAAATCATAGATTTAACATACTTTTTAATGTTTTTGTCTATGATCACCTCAAAATTGACAGATGTTTGTTTTTTAACCATATCTATGTCGCATCGCGTCATTCAGAGTTGTTTATGTTTGATTTGTTTGTTGTGTTGTGATCCAAGTTTTATCCTTTAGCTTTATTTGTTCCACACATATATATTATGTCTGGAAGACAAATATTCAGTGAGGCGGAGAAGTTGCGTCTTGCAAATAACGCCTTTCAGGATAATAGTACGGATTATCATATAAATAATTCAAAAATCGTTTAAAATCCATTACAAAACACTTTAAAAATCTTCAAATAGAATTATCAGTCGTATTTACAAACGTAGGTGAATAGGTAACAATCTTCCTCGAGTATTCCTTAAGGTTGGTCGCGACGTACCTTGAGTTTGACAGTTGTTTCCTCACCTCGAGTGAGGAAAGATGTCGAGGGACGCCGAGTGGAGGAGATTTTTTGCAACTCTGAATACTGATTTCCTCGAGTGAGGTTGAGTGGAGTCGAGGAACGTTTGAGGAAACGTCTTAGAATATGGGTGTTAGTGTCTGCTTGCTAATATTAAATCAGCCTAGAAAATATTATTTAAATACAAACGAATGTGCACGCGTAATTGTTTTTTTAAGGAAGATGATGTTCTCATATTATTATGATAATCAAAAGTTCATTGAAATGAAACAAACTTTATACGGATTTTTTCGCGTTGTTTATTTTTTATAAAACACTACATAATTTTTAAACTTTAAACTACTATTGTTAAACACTTTTACTAGTTACTGTTTACTTCAATTTAAGCTATTTCAATTATACAACTATGTAGATTTAATTTTACACTTTCCCCGACCTGTCGGTTGCTTTGAGCAGCCATGGTTATGGTCATGTATTTTTACCATTGTAGAAACAAAAAATAAATGTATATTTGCGTTATTATCTAGCTTGACATAAAAAATTACTCAACTTATCTGCAGAGGTCAGCATTAGGTAGAGTTATTTATGTACTTGCATCGAAATGTTGATATTAATATGGATCTTCCCGGGATTTCTAATAGACAATCCCGTGTGGCCAACAATATTACAAATAAATAATAATAAAAACCTCAGAGATAGATAACGAGCGCATTCTACGAACCGAGGTAAGTGAATGAGCTGTGTGAACTGTGAATGAGTTAGCCGATTTACTGCTAATAGGAAGTTTGAATGCGATAGAAAGAGACAAAATCTAGTACATTTCGTTAAGCGGGGAGTGCTCCGCATTTCCGCTATTGTTTTCTTTCGTTCTCACAAGCTATGTTGAGCGAACTACAAATGTGTGCGCATTGGAATTTTGCAACTTGGCAACGTCGCGCGTGCAGTGGTTTAAATTGTATAAAAGTAAATAACTTTTTTATTTAATAAATCACTGGACTTTTCTGCTCTTTAAAATTAATCTCGGGAATTGAGGCATATCCATTTTATTCTTTCGCTGTATGAAATCAGTGTAAGTGCATAAATAACTCTACCTAATTCCGACCTCTGCTTATCTGTGATTGTATGACTGATTTTTTTAATAAAAAAATTTCATTATGCTCATTTTATTATTTATTTTTACTAACCTGACTAACCACAGAACTTCTTTGTTCGCGACTATACTAAAGAAAGAACCAATCATATTATACTGCTCATTTAAGATGGTTAGCCTCATACATTATATGGTACGGTCGCTTTTACGTAGCCTTTATAATTTGGTCGGCTTATAGAAGAATTGCTGACACATTCTTTCTTGGCAACGTCGCGCGTGCAGTAGTTTAAATTGTGTAAAAGTAAATAACTTTTTATTTAATAAATCACTGGACTTTTCTGCTCTTTAAAATTAATCTCGGGATTTGAGGCATATCCACTTTATTCTTTCGCTGTATGAAATCAGTGTAAGTGCATAAATAACGCTACCTAATGCCGACCTCTGCTTATCTGTGATTGTAAGACAGATATTTTTAATAAAATTTTTTCATTATGCTCATTTTATTATTTATTTTTACTAACCTGACCAACCACAGAACTTCTTTGTTCGCGACTATAATAACGAAAGAAACATATACTGCTCATTTAAGATGGTTAGCCTCATACATTATATGGTACGGTCGCTTTTACGTAGCCTTTATAATTTGGTCGGCTTATAGAAGAATTGCTGACACATTCTTTTTGTTGATATAACTTTTATAATAGTCGTAATTTAAAGCTGAATTAACTGGATTGTTTTATGTGAACTGCGTATTCGGTCATTTAAATCTGACCATATAAAATGTAATAAAATTTCTTTATATTTTGATATTGCGTAGAGTTACATAATCTAAAGGAGACGGGCGAAATCCCTTAGTTCGTCAGGCCCATCGCGGACAAGAGTGAAAATATAATCAAATTACTGCTAAAAACATACTAATGATCATATGTAAAAAAAAAAGTATATTAATGGTGGTATTAAAGAGATATTTGAGTTTATATGTATAATTTTAGGTTATAACTAGATGTTCCCGCGGTTTCACCCGCGTTTATCGTTACTGCGCCGCCCCCGTGGGTCGTAGCGTGATGTTATATAGCCTATAGCCTTCCTCGATAAATAGGCTATCCAACACTAAAAGAATTTTTCAAATCGAACCAGTAGTAATCACGCAGAATAAACCAGGAGGAACATCGTTTGTACTATGTAATTATTTTGCTGCAATGTTATTTTAAAACTGCGATATCTCCCAAGATATTCATTGAAATCGAATGATATAAAGGGCAATTTTGTTTTAAATTAAATACTTGTGATGAATAACGTATTTATTTGGATAAGGATTAATATCATGTTTATAATAATACCTTCGCAAATAATGCATTATTTTAGAACAAATTTGGTTAGCATAAAAATGGTTATAGTTAGCCAACCTTAAAAGATAGACATATGCTGTCGCGGACTTTTTTTTAGAACTTTTAAAGGGGAACAATTCTGTCATACATGATTTGTGCGAAACTTTAACTGTTTACGCAGCGCACGCAGCGGAAGCTCTCAAAAGGAAAAAATACCCTCCGATTTTGAAAAATTCTTCATTGGTGCTCAGCTCCTATTGATTTTAGCGTGATGATATATAGCCTATAGCCTTCCTCGATAAATGGGCTATCTAACACTGAAATAATTTTTCAAATCGGACTAGTAGTTCCTGAGATTAGCGCGTTCAAGCAAACAAACAAACAAACAAACTCTTCAGTTTTATAATATTAGTATAGATAATGACACCATTTTGTAGGTACGAAAATTGTATTTGTTTATGGTTTACCTATATAATTATAAGTAAATCATATATATTTTACAGATAAAAATAATATAGGTATAAGTGGTAATATTCATAAATACTATTTGATTGCTCTTTGATAAGTAAATTGCGTGTGAAAACTGAGGCTCAGCCCGTAGTGATTGTAATTAATAATATCTTGAGACAACTTACACACGGACATCTAATCTTAAACTGGTTGCTATAGTATAGGCTCTGCCTGCCTGTACTGTGGCAAACAGACTGATAAATGTACTTACATAATATAGAACGTAATTAGAAACTCGAAACAGCAACTGTTTCTAATTTTACAGTACGTTTATTACTTTTTTTCGTGTTATTTATATCCCCACCATAGATTTTTCTGTTTAGGTACAGTAATTAAGAATCAATAAAAATAAGCGCATTTTTCTGTATACATTTAACTTTTGTCCATTGTTTTTGTGAGAGGCCGAAATTCGCCGATGTCCTTTACTGTCGTTATAAAGGTGTACCAAGGGTACATGATACTGCTTTTTATTTGATTGTAAGTGTTATGGTTTACTTGCAAATCCGTTTCTTTCTGAATTTCGGCACCATTTAATTACATTGGTGTTTATCAAACAAATCAAAAACTAATGTTTGAACAAATTTGAACAAAATATTGTCTTCTGTTTACGCGAATGTTATTCATTGAAATTAAACTACTATATACGGATTTTATCACGTTGCTTATTTGACACTATTACAAAATTTTGAAAACTGTTACACTACTATTACTATTAAACTTTACAAATTTTCAAGCTAATTAAATTATTTAAACTATTAAAACTATTTATACCATGGCTGCACTGTATATAGTAGTTTAATTTCAATAAATTTAAACAAATTAAGGTCAATTATTGGTATTTTTTTTAAACTTCTACATTGAGCCGTTTTTGAGATCTGGACAATCCCAAAACGTTACCACAGAAAAATCTTAAATAACTTTAGAACCACAACACAAACAAATTTTGCTATTCACAAACATTCAATATGCAACAAAAGCTATCTATTCATGCATACTTTGTATCGCATAAATCTTGTTGCAGAAATTAGAGCAATATGGAATCCGAGGATTTGCTTTATCATGGTTTGAATCATATCTTACGGATCGACTGCAAAGAGTAGACATATCACACGTAGATAATAATCTAACATTAACAACTAGTAGCTCACCATACAGAGTAAACAGCTTTGAGGTACCCCAAGGCAGTATTCTTGGGCCATTGTTATTTCTGCTATATATTAATGACCTACCTGATATATAACGAAACATAAATGTATTTTATTTGCAGACGACATTTCCATTATTTTGACATGCAATAATTTAACTGACATTCATGACGAAGTAAATAGGACGACCCTTTTGGTGACACAATGGCTAGAATCAAATAACTTGACAATTAACTTGCAGAAAACTAATTTTATCAAATTCCAAAGTAAACGATCTGCCTGTACTGAAAACAGAATGTAAATCATTTCGCATGCCACATTGTAACTAAATGGAAGAGCTAAATGTATTAATTATACCACAACATCCTTAAATGTACTCCATTTTCTGTGAAATAAATATCATTTATCATTTATTTAATTTCAGGCTAAAAAGATTTAAAATACAAATTTCGCCAGTGTAATGTTTCAAACATTACTGCAGCAAAATCTGTTTTTCTCAAATAACTTTAAAACTACCATTTGAACAAATTACTCTTCACGATGAACTAATTATTTGCTATATTCTCACCTCTCTAAAGCACAACATTTATCAACATTTTGCTGCGATAACGCACACTATTTGGTTCTGCATTTATGTTAGTACTAGCTGTAAGCTCAACTAGTTTCTTATTTTTAAAACAAATGTCTAATGTTATCAATCTGATTTACTTTTATTTTTCAATTTCACCCACAGTAATTCTAGTCTATGCAAGCAAATATAATTACTTACTTGAAATTCAAATTGCCTATTCCCATTACAGTATTGACAGTTAGGAATATTGACAACACTGTTTTCATTGTTGCCGGTAATCCAAAGTGGCTGTCCTCCTCTATCATACCTCAGCACTTGATCTGGGTGTCTATTAACCCGTTTACTAAATTTATTAAAAACTTTATCTTCTGGTACTGTTTTAGTATATTGCTCCAATTCATCTTCACTGACATTACTTAAAGTACCAGCTCTTTTCTCTTGCATTAATTTCCTTAATTTTTCCATTTCTTGATTTTCATCAACATTTTTAGGATCTTCCTATTTAGAAAAGAAATGTATCAGATGTTTGCAAAGAAAATCAGTGAATTTCCCTAATAAATTACAGCTTGATTGAAATGACACATGTACATAATCAAAAAAATGTGGTTGAATGAGAATCTCTTTTAAAAATAAACTGCAAAATATCAATAAAATTAATAGATCCTCTTCTTGCTTTTAAAAAGACAACTCTGCACTAGTAGTAATTTGTGGGTCACAGGGGACTTTACAAACATTTAAACAATGGACACAAAGCACACCCAGACTGAGAACAACTATTTGTGAATCACACAAAGGTTTGTGCTGAGTGGGGATTGAAACCACAACACCTAGCACACAAGCAATGGCGAGGCAATCACTTAAACTACTATGTCATCCATGCAGTCAAACATTAAAAAATTACACATTCCTGTTAATTATTGAATTGTCATGTTCTTCTTTCAATCACTTTAAGAAATATTTAATTAATCCAATTTTATTCACATTGAAACATTTATTTACAGTCTGGCATTATTACAAGTTAATTTAGTTATGTTTGCCAAACTATAATTTTAATAAATTTATACTTTACATAATACAAACCTCATCTTCTTCCTCCACAATAAGTTCCCATTCTTTAAATAATACTGATCTCCCTGCTTGTGTCACTATGAAATTGTCAGCTTTATATGTTTCAGCATTCTAAAATACATTAGATTATTATATACCACATTCTAATAACTATATATGAAATACATGTGATAATGCTTATTTGTACCTGTAGCTCTAGACACAATGCTTTATGTCCTTTTTGCCAATCAAGAACTTGATGTTTGCGGCTACAATAGAAAATTCTTTTGCATTTTGAGCAATGTGAAGGCGCTTTAAAGCCACATAGCTCACATAGTTTAGGCCACTTATCCATTGCAAAATCCTGTAAGCAAATGAGATCCTGTATTAGTAGATAATCAAATTGAACATTGTGCCATTAATAAAATAAAAAATCTTACATGGTTTACTGTTTCTTCACATGGCTCAAATGAATAAAAGTCATTCTCTCGAGGCAGCTGACAACGTAAAACTAAAAGGTTATCTGCAGTATTATTTTGACAACATGAGCCATTTCTACATACAAACAAAAATATGGTTCGATGAAACCCATCAGCAGATTCTTCATAAGGTGCATAGATCTGGAACAGTATGACATATTAATCACTATAAACTGAGCTGATATTTGACTAACAGCAATCCACTTGCAAGCTAGCAAGTAACCTACATCTGTTACAATGTCAGTTGATCCTTACGTGTAAACATTAACATTGTATACATACCTGGCAAAGAAAAATTAGCGGATCATTGCACTTTTTACAAGTTAATTCATCTGGAGCAGGCAAGTTTTTAAGATCCAACCATGCTGGTTTCCCTCCTACTTTACTGGGGAAATATTTAGGATGTAACAGCCAGTTCTCCTTTTCTTCCAAGAACCCTATATCCACTTTAGGGGAAGCCATGTGGTATAGTATTTTATATGTGCTAGATTACCAGTTTACACAATTCACTTAGAATATAAAACTGAAATAATAATGTGTCAGGATCGTAGCAAATGGAAATCCGTAGTCTCTGCCTACCCCTCTGGGAAACAGGCGTGAATCTATGTATGTATGTATAAAACTGAAACCGAAGTCCCAAGTCCCAAAGATGTTAGATGTTATGTTTCAAAGCTTTCGAGCATGTCCATTGACATTTGACAATATTAATGTCAATTTGTTTAGGTCATGAGTGTCATGACCAATGTTGCCAACTCCTATAAATTCGAGTCGCTAGATTCAATATCAAAAGTCACCAGAAAGTCGCTAAAACTGATACTGCTGTGGTTTTTCGATTTTTCGGTAGAGAATTACTAAATGGCAGTGTATAATCCTGTGTCGAGTTAACAAAAAAATTATTTATTACAAGCCCTAAAATTGTTTTGATTTGTACTCCAAAAGTCGTCAGAAAAGTCGCTAAAACATTTTTGTCATCAAATCTTATTTTTTGTCGCTGAGACTTAAATGAAAGTCGTCACTTCTAGCGACAAAGTTCCTAATTTGGCAACACTGGTCAGCCCTGTCATCTATATAAAGTGATGTGACCATTGAGGCCAAAGAGTAAAGCAAAGAGTATAACTATACTACGGGAGTAAAGTAATACATAGGATTGAGGCACTCACTCACTGACCACTAACATATTATGTCTACGTTATAGCAGCAAAATGTTGTGCTTTAGAGAGGTTAGCCGTGAGAGTATAAAAAATAATTAGTTCATCGTAAAGAGTAATTTGTTCAAGTTGTAGTTGTAAAGGTATTCGAGAAAAAACAGATTTTGCTGCAGTAATCTTTGAAACAATATCCAGGCAAATATTTTTTCGTAAAATCGTTTTAGCCCGGAAATAAATGCATGAATATATTTCCGGGCTAAAATGAGATAGCTTTTGTTGCGTATTAAATGTTTGTAAACAGCAAAATTTGTGTGTGTTGTGGTTCTAAAGTTATTTAAGATTTTGCTGCGGTAACGTTTTGGGATTGCCTAGATCTCAAAAACGGCAAACGTAGAAGTTTGAAAAAATACCAATAATAGACCTTTAGTTCAAAGAATCATGGCAAGTTTTTACCTAATGTTTAAGAAGGCGTCTTAGATTCCGACACATACAAAACTCAATCATTTTATTTGTTCTTTATTTTTACGATTTTAATTTAAGCTGTGAAAGCCACAAAAAATAGTTTTAGATAAGAAGCTCTAAATTGCTTCCGGTTTTGTTCCATGTAAAGGGTGCCATAAAAATCAGGCAACTTTAAAAAAAAAATACAACAAGATGATTTATTTAACTAAAAAATGTATTATTAATTAATTTATTTATTTATTTTTGCTACTTTTTATACCTTAAAAGTGGCAAAAATAATAATGCATTCCATTCTTCAAAATAACCAATTAGTAATGACATAATGAATTATATCTACGTTTGCCGTAAGTATATGCCAGGCTACAACAGAGGCGTCTTTACCTAGTGTGCAGGGTGTGCGGTGCACACGGGCGCAGCGGTTAGGGGGCGCCGCGCCGGCCTGGGCACTTTCAATGAACCTGCGCCCGTGTTATGACGCCGGATGTTATAACTCAACCCCACGTAAAAAGAGCTCCGGTTGCATACATTTTGTATGGCATCCGGATCTCTTCTTATATGTCTCGAGTTACTGCAAAGCAAGGCGCGCCACGAGCGGCTCTTTCAATAATAATTTTTGTTTCAAGTTTCAGATAATTATACAGTACTAGCTTTTGCGCGCAGCTCCGCGCGCGAGGTACCTACATGAATAAAAAGTAGCCTATGTCCTTCCTCAGGTTGTAAACTATATCTGTACCAAATTTCATCTAAATCGGTTGAGTGATTTAGCCGTGAAAAACTAACACACAGATAAACAGACAGTCTTACTTTCGAATTTATAATGTTAGTAAAGATGTATAGACAACCCTGTCCGATCCATTAAGGGCTTATTTCTCTCTTAACAAACATGCTAAGAAAAATAATCTATATTATCGTAAAACGCCTACATCATATTTTTAAGTACAGTATTGATAAGAATTTTTACCCTTAAATTACCGAAATTTTGCACAGACTGGCAACACTTCACTAAAGCACGGCTTCTCTGATGTATTTATTTTTCTATTAAAATTTGTCGGCTTTTCTGTCAAAGGTTAGCAGTCAAAGGAGCCGCCTCATTGCTCGCTGCGTTTGTACCTAGACAATCGCACCGCGTTAGGGATGTAACTCTTCATCTCCCTAGCCTTTATTATTCCCAAGTCACTTGGGGTCGGCTTTCTAGGCTAACCGGATTTGACTGGATATCAGTTTTTACACAGAGCGGCTGCCACCTGACCTACGCAACCCGAAGGCTAACGATACCCTAAGGCTAGAACAGTGTCAAAATATTAGAGGGCACTGACTTCCCAATAACGACTGCCATCGATGTTCATGGCAGCCGGGACCGACGGCTTAACCTGGTCTCCGAGGCACGGAGCAGGCGATAATTGTCAATCAATACGCACATAATTTCGAAAAGTCATATAACTTCCGAAAGTCAAAGGTACGCGACTTGGCCGCGCGTGGGTTTGAACCCGAGACCCTCTGCATTGCAGTCTGTTAGTCTCCCTACTGAGCTATCGCCGCTTGTTCGCATTAGGGATGTAACTATCGATCAAATAAAAATATCGAAGTAAGAAATTTTAAGGATGCTAGTTAATTTATTTGTAAAATACAAAAAAGATTCTTGTGTGCAAAACTCAACTTTATGTAATTATACGTTTTCTTTAAATTAAATTAATAAAAATAATACATACATAGACTCATGGCAGTATCCCCGAAGAGTTGGGTATAGGTGTACCTATTATTACACCATGTTTTACCAGCTAAGTTTTTACATGCGTTTACCGTACACATTTTACGACGCCGTAACCATGTTGTTGCTGAGAAATACGTAACAAACAAACTCAACTGACATTTTGCACGACCCCTTTTATCCAACCTGAGACCTCTATCATACTCGCCAATTTATTCAATTATTTTTATCACTAACAGGTGAGTGTCGCGTCACTACCAAAGGCACGTGCCGGCACCTGTTTTGATTCGTTTGAAAGCACGCCGACAATAATTGCGAATTCGGCTGTTGATAATCCTAACTAATATTATAAATGCGAAAATGAGTTTGTTTGTTTGTTACGCTTTCACGCCTTAACTACTTAACCGATCAACATGAAATTTTACATACACGTTGTAAGGGGTACATAATAGGACATAGGGTACCTTTCATCCAGAAAAATAACTGTTGCAAACCTAACCTAATCTACATTTACGCGAGCGAAGCCGCGGGTGAAAACTAGTAAAAAATAAAGTTCAAATTGGCATGGATGAAGGCGGCATTTCTCAAAGGCATGTGTACGTACGCGTGCCGCACTTTAAGTTCCACCGCTCCGCTACACCGTGATTGTGCGAAGTAGGCCTTGACGCAATGGCTTAAGTATTATATTTAAGTAAACATGTAAATATGAAGTAAATCGGCTTCCCTTTGATTCAAATGATATAAAAAGTAAGATTTGATTTATTATTAGCTGCCATAACTATTGCGACTTTCACCAGGGTCGGAGCTCATCAAAAACTACCTAGCTAGCGAAATTTTAAGTCTGAATATAACATTACAGCGAGCGAGTGATAGTGATTAGATACATAATTCATTTCTTATTTTTCATTTCATCAAAAATTAAAACAGTGAAAGGATTTGGACTTAGATAAAAAAGCACATTGTTCTAATTTAGAAAATAAACTGTGCCATGCTGGCTCTTCAGATGTGGAGAAGTTAGAGCTATTCAATGAAATCGGATTATTACCGATGTTCATTGACGATTCCATTACGCCGTTGGATATTTTAAATTATTTGTTTGTTATTTTTTTTATTTATTAATTTCAGTGTTTCCAAATCTATCCACAGCACTTACGATTTACCTCACATTGCGAATCACAGTAGCATACAAGGAAAGATCATTTTCTAAGCTAAAAATAATTAAAACTATCTTAGATAAACATTGTCGCAAAGTCGATTGACAAATTTATCGTAGTATTGAACATGAAATCAAAATTGAAGTCAGTGACATAATTAAGGATTTTGCTAATACAAAAGCACGAAAAGTAACTTTTTTGTAATAAAATTATATTTATGTTGATTAGGTACGTCCTGTAATAATTAGTTTTAAAATATATATTTTTTAAATAACCACAAAATCGTGTTTTGTTATTTTTGTCACCCCTTCCATCCCAAAAAAACTTTTTACCTGTGTACATTGACCTAGCATCAAGCTTCCCGAATTTGTCAAATGTATCCCAATTGATATTGAGCTCTGTATGTTTGACATGAGGTCGAAATTAGAATTAAGCAATTTGACAGATGTGGGTATCTTGATACGAGGCCCTGTGTACCTATTGTTTCCCAACATCATTTAAAATTGTACCATTTGCACCCGGATCTCCGATCCCTGTTGTAAATATAAGGTGTTTGGTAAACACGTTCCCATGTTAACATGTCTATATAAATGTTAACATTTGCACCTATACCATTTTGATCGCGCGCTTACTAGAGGGCGCCAGGATTGCACACGGGCGCTACATGGGCTAGATACGCCTCTGGGCTACAAGCATGTAACCTGTATATAAGAGTGGGGACATTGATGATGTCAACAATTATTGACCAGAATACTATTCTACTTAGAAAAGTATGATATACTATCCTCTACTCAATATGGCTTTAGGAAACATATGTCAACTGAAGATGCAGTGTTAGCGTTAGTACCCTTTTAGGTAAGCATTTGGATTGGGGTAAAAAATGTTAAACGGTATTTTTGGACTTAAAAAAAGCCTTCGACACCGTCTTTGTACCCACTCTGATACGAAAACTCGAAAACATCGCATTCAGAGGTACTCCACTCGCCCTCCTGGCTAATTATCTAAATAATCGTAAACAACGGGTGAAAATAGGTAACCATGTTAGCCAGGCTACTAATATCACCTTCGCCGTGCCCCAGGGAAGCGTTCTCGGTCCAACTTTATTTCTAATTTACATAAATGACCTCTGTAGTATGAAGGTTGAGGCCGGGAACATCTTCTCTTATGCCGATGATACAGCCGTTGTCTTCTCAGGTTCTACCTGGGAAGAAGTACGTGAACGTGCTGAACGTGGCCTAGCTAGAGTATCTACATAGCTATCTACAAACCTCCTTACCCGTAATATAACTAAAACTAATTATATATCATTTTCCTTAAAAACCTCTTCCCAACCATGTACAGCTTTTGAGATTAGGATTCACAACTGTGGTAACTCTGAAAATACGTATTGCAATTGTCCTAAAAAAAAAAAAGTAAACTCAGTTAAATACCTAGGCATAAATATTGATTACAGACTTGATAGTCTGTTATCTGCCATGATTGGCACAATATCTTGATCTGCTAAGCACTAGAATAAGAAAGCTAATTCGGGTCTTTAAAATGCTACGGTACGTTACTGCCAAGGAAATTATAAATAAAATATATACAGCGCTAGCTCAATCTATCTTAATATATTACATAACAGTTTGGGGCGGAGCAACAAAAATTAAATTTCTAGAATTGGAAAGGACCCAGAGCCTTATAGATTCCCGACTATAGACTTATATATTTTTAGCAAACAGCTCTCGGATAGAAAATTATATATATTATTTGCCCTATTAAAAGGTCATAGTCCGTTAAAATTTAACCAGGCTCTGCAAAATAAAAGAAGATTTGATCTGGTGGCTCTATACTTTCCAGTAAAAACTACATTTGCTCGTCAACAATATTCAAGACAATCTTCATTTCTCTACAATAAAATAAACCGCATATTACAAATATATCAAATGAACAAATTCGATTGTAAAAAAGCACTGACAAACTGGTTAAAACAATTATCTTATGATGAAACTGAATCGCTGTTAGCAGTATTATCATAATAAAGCTAGAATACTCTCACCCATCATAACATACATACATCCATATATACCTACACACATATACCTACAGCCATACATACACACACATATATACATACTTACACACATCCGCGATCGCGCGAGCACACTTAAACACACACATACCATGCATGCTATGATTATAAATTAGTTTTAATTGATATTTTTATTATTTACTAGCTGACCCGCGCAACTTCGTTTGCTTCACATAAGAGAATTTTCCTAGTTTTTGCAATATTTTTCATTTATGCCCCGCTCCTATTGGTCGTAGCGTGATGTTATATAGCCTATAGCCTTCCTCTATAAATGGGCTATCCAACACTGAAATATTTTTCTAATTTTTACCCGTAGTTCCTTAGATTACCGCGTTCAACCAAACAAACAAAATGTGAGTGAAGTCGGCGCGTGAGCGCCCTCGCCTTTTTATAAATGCAGCGGATGGCCGTTTCGCGCGTTAAACAACAATCAACCTTATAGCCGTACCCATACTGGCGCGGCGAGATTTGGAAGTTTTATTTCATCTATATCTTGTGTGTTTATAAACCGATTCCTATATTTTTTTTTATAATATAAATATTAAAGTGTACTTTTTGAATATAGGAGTTTGATAAAGATATATCTATGTGAAATACAACATATTTATGTATTTTAATACACTTTGAAGAAATGCCTAACGATTAAACACGTTATTGTGGCTAATTTATAAAAGATAGATATATGCTATTAAGGACTTTTTTGTAGATCTTTTGAAGACCATCATCTTTGTAATACATACTTTTGGTGTATGATCAACGTATGCGAGGATAAGAGCTCGAAAGCGCATTTTCGTCCGACTTGCTTCAAATTTATCGTCACTGCACAGCTCCTATGTGTCTTAGCGTTATGTTATATAGCCTATAACCTGCCCAGGAGTATGGACTACAATCGTACCAAGTTTGGTTAAAATCCCTTCAGTAGTTTTTGACCCATGCGTGCACATACAGACAGACAGACAGACAGACAAAAAATTTACTGATTGCATTTTTGTCATCAGTATCGATCACCATTCATCCTCCAATATTCATTTTGAATATATATTCAATGTACAGAATTGACCTCTCTACAGTTTTATTATAAGTATAGATTAATATTATATTTATATTTATATTTTATTTTCCTTTTATCAAATTGTAATACAGAATAATAAATAATCAATGGATGCTTACTTGCACACGGCAGAGCGGGGCCTCCTTTTTTTTTAACCTGGGCTATTGCATTGACGCATATCCCTCCGTGGGGGCGGGCGGACTTGTTATGCCGGACTCGCCGGGGTAAAAGAAAGATATTAAAACGATAAAATGAACCTCCCGGAATACCGACTAAACCTACCACGGTGTTCCTCGACAAACCACTATCGGCGGGGCCGCGCGAATCACTTTCACATGCAGTCGCGACCCCGCCGAGGTTACGGCTCGCCGTATGAAACGGCAGGCCACTACACAAAAGACCTACCCTAGCATAAACACTCCAAAAGCCCTACTGTCCCCCCCCTAGAGGGGAGACGGACACGACACAGAGGCGCGCGTGGGAACACGCACGCCGCCTCTCGGACCTGGTGCTGAATGGATGACGGGCAGGCCCACAAAGCCCGCCACCCCCAGGTCAAACCTCAGGGTGGCTGGAGGTCATCTCGCACCCTCCGGCGCCCGGCTCTGTAGTTGGGGAGAGGGTTTAAACGCTCCCTCTCCCGCTCCACCGCCTCCTTGATAGAAATAACTTCCTCACAGAAGGAGGCGACGGCGTTCCACGACCTCTCACTCCGGACCATAGACTGAACTACGGCCGGGAGCGAGAGGGCAACCGATCCGACTGCCGCGATCAACTCACGGCGCTGCGATGCCCAGGCGGGGCAAACCGCCAATGTGTGCAGCGCTGTGTCCTCAACAACATCGCGGCAGTCGCCGCAGTGGTGACAACCGGGCGTCTCTTGCCGGCCTATACGACACAGGAACCGGCCAAAACAACCATGGCCAGTCAAAACCTGTGTCAGCTGGAAGGTGAGGGCGCCATGCCGCCTCTCCAGCCACTCCTCAAACACGGGACTTACCGCCACGATCGTGGCGTGCCCGGGAGCGGGGCCTCCTAACACAGGCAATTTTATGCCTAAAAGGATCGCTCCAACAATATTGTAATTAGATTAAGCTCAGCTAATGAAAATAAATCATTTTTATTTTATTTTATTTTATTTATTAAGTAAATGTACGTTAATTATAAGAATAGCAATGACAACACAGTAGGTGACAGTGAAGTAAATGAATTAATTCGATGGAGCCATTCAACACTGAGAAAAGTTGAAGTTGAATTAATTCGTTAATTAATAATAATAATGGCTTGCTTTCACTGTCTAGCTGCTGGAGTGGAAACCCAAGAGCGCTCTCGGTCTTACCTCCTTCTCTAACCTTCTTGTGTGAAAAAGACAACAAATAAGATAACTAAGGCTGGCCGGATACATACGTTTTCCGTATTCGATTTCCTAACACGTAATCTCGATTCGGAATTCCGTGGACTAGCGCACGCTTTAGTTTTTCTTCATTCGGAATGTATACTGTCAGCAAAGAGTAAAGTAATACATAGGGAAAAGAGAGCCCTCTTATGGTCAATTTCAGCCAACCCTATTTGAAACAGCGACATCTGAACTTTTGGCCCCGAACTAATCCTTCTATACATAGCTATAGCTATTCCGTATTCTGTACCTATAGCTATTTATATTATGTATGTTATAAGCCAGAATTCGTATTTAAATTGTTTTGTATCAATCGTATTTTTGTAACATAAAAATTGCAAATAGAACAAGTAGAATGTTACAAAAATAGATCCAAACACAACAATTTAAATACAATAAGTATAAGGTGCATATCGTAGTATAAGAATAAAACAACAACAAATAACATTTTATTATGTTTATGTTTATTAAAATATAACTATGCAGCGGACTCTAGGTTCACAGTGAAATGCGCAGCGTCTCGGCATTTTTGTAGTTGAAAAAAACCGCACCACACTAAACACTAAAAGTGTCACTATCGCACACTGATAACAACAGTTTTCGATGGGAAGATTAATTGACACAAGGTGGAGGAACACAGAGCTCGACTCAACGCACTTACATAAGACCTTCACAGCCGAAAAATATACAATATAGGACGAAAAATGCGCACGGGCAAGATGCAGGCGCCATATTGTGACCGTCTTACAAATCCAATGTTTGAATCATAGTCTTTAACCGATATATTTACTCATTTGTATTTTATGTCAGTTTTATGATAAAACAATTAAAATGAGAATAAAATATGATCCTAGATAAATTAAAAATATAAAAGTATAGATAGGTAAGAACTGACACTAAATAATAAATTAAAATTTGTTTAAGCGCCATCTTCTGCGATTGATTTACAGCACAAGTACGTAGGAAAGATATTGGGCAGTGTCCCCCCTCCCCCCCCTGACTGTCAGTATGGCAAGCGATAGCGTAGTAAACGCACGTCGATGGAGGACGATGATTTATTAGCAATTTCAATAGTAAACAATTATAACAATATTTAACAGTTATCAACAATAATAAAACAACATTAAATAAAACAAACATATTTAAACGAAATTATGTGAATAGTGTGAACTATACCTCTTTAAATACCTGCTTCCAGGCCAAATCTATACAAATGAAAACTCAAAAGCTAATGACCCGATTAGGCTGAAACTCGGTATATATACTAACAATGAGTCACTCAATTAGCGCCTACATGAATAAATAAACTCACACTCGCCAACCCCGCCATTCCGCGAATTTTTGGACCTCCCCTCGTACAATACATGTCGGGTCGTCGTCAGGTACTTGACCATTGTTCTTTCGTTCTAAATATGTAAACTTATTTATTTATTTTTGGCAATGATTAATAGAAACATACAAAAGCAACAACACATATTTTGTTGATCCTGACTTGAGAAGGGTGTGGATAAAATGTACGGAGAAGTGATGAATGACAACGGCCACAGTACACCAAAATAATTATGCTCTTTACATTTTAAAGAATCATGTTTTCGTGAGGGATATCAGAGGCAGATACTTCATTCGCATGCAGTGCCGACAGTATTACTTAATCATCAACTATCGTGTCAGCCGGTAAATGCAAAATATATCTGCATAGTTAATATCGAATAAATAGTATGAACAATATATAAATAACTTAGTTGTCAATAGTATACCGAAGTGCCCTAAAACTATTATTATGAATTTATTGAGCATAAATAACAAAAACTTCATAATAATAGTTTATTTTAACGGAGTAAAAAGCATTTGATTCCTTTAGCATAAAGAAATATTGAGAAATTTGCGTGTGAAAGAAATGCGGATTTTTTATAAGAGTGTAATGGTAGATTTGGGCGGTTTATTCCCATCCAGTAACAGCCAAACGTGTAACAGTGTTACTCGTTGGGAATTTTTTTCCCAACGAGTAACACCTGTTACTCGATGGGAATTTTTTTGTCCCAACGAGTAACACCTTAAGTATTGGTGTTACTGGATGGGAATAAAAAGTTTCGAGTAACACTGTTACACGATGGGAAAAGGCGCGGGTAAAGCATCTCATCGAGTAACACTATACTTTTATACATTATTTTTTATCATATTATGAATGTTCCTATCTATTAGTATTATTATATATAATTGATTATAGCTACTACTTAATCACAGTTTTGTATAGTATGATAGATTTGAAGATGTACCAGGACTACATAACATTATAGGAGATTTTTTTAGTCGATTTTTTCATTTGTTTTCACACAGATGGTTTGACTTAACTTTACAAGGCCTGCATAACATTATAAGAGATGATTTTATGTCTGGAGCTCCAACAGCAACAAATCTACAAGAAATATCTCCTAAAATGTTATGTAATTCTAGTACGTTGATCTTCAAATATGTCGTTTATGAGACGGTGGAACTAGTAGTATGATTTAATATACTACTTAATCACAGTTTTGTTTATATGTATGATAGATTTGAAGATGTACCAGGACTACATAACATTATAGGAGATATTTTAGTAGACATAAAATATTTATTCATTACGCAGAATATGCTTAGAGAAGAGGATGAGGATAAAACAGCTTTCATTACACCCTTTGGAATTTATAAATTTAAAAGAATGCCATTTGGGTTACGTAATGCACCTGCTACTTTTCAGCGTTTAATCGATAGATTTAAAGTAACCCTGGAGCACGTTACCATGCTGGCATATCTAGATGACCTTATATTTATGATGAGAGTCAAGATGGCGGGTGTATCTTAATGAATCGAGTAATAACATTTACCAAAAAAAATTACCTAAATTGTACTATTTAGTACCTCGGTTAAAAAAAACTGTATCTTCTTTAGAAGGAAACCACAGCTAAATTTAGGTACAGCAGCCGTACTGAAGTCAATATGGCGGGTGTTCTTTAGTATTTTATTAGTAATCGTTACATTACTAATGAAACATAATGACGCCAAAAAAATGTACCTAAATTGTACTATTTAGTACCTCGGTTTAAAAAAACTGTACCTTCTTTAGAAGGAAACCACAGCAAAATGTAGGTACAGCAGCCGTACTTAAGTCAATATGGCGGGTGTTCTATAGTATTTTATTAGTAATCGTTACATTACTAATAAAATATAATGACACCAAAAAAATGTACCTAAATTGTACTATTTAGTACCTCGGTTAAAAAAACTGTACCGCCTTTAGAAGGAAACCACAGCTAAATTTAGGTACAGCAGCCGTACTGAAGTCTATATGGTGGGTGTTCTATAGTATTTTATTATTTTATTAGTAATCGTTACATTACTAATAAAATATAATGACACCAAAAAATGTACCTAAATTGTACTATATACACTCGCGTGCAAGTAAATCGACTCAAGCCTCAAGTGCGCATAAAAAGTGATGTAACTTAAAAATGCCTTATTTTACCTCTATATAATGTTTTACATACTTAAAGCCTAGTAATTGAGCTTTAAAATTATATAAGTTGCATGAAAATCGATTCAGTAGGTTAGTAAAAAAGGTGAATGTCAAAGATATTGTAAAAAATTTTGAAAATTCATACAATTTCACAGTATGGGGGTTATTGGGTATAAATGAAACAAAATGTGCATAAGATAAAAAATTTATTCGTGTCAATATTTGGTGTTCCCTCCTCTAGCCCTGATCACTGCTCTCAAGCGATTCTTCATCGACCTTATCAACTTTTTAATTGATGATTGTGGTACCTTTTTTGTGATTTTTGATTGTGATTGTTTACCAACGCAGTCTTGAGCTCATTGATGTTTGTCGGAGCTGGATTCCTCGCCCTAACTTTACTTTTGAGCTCGTCCCATATGTGCTCAATGGGATTTAAATCGGGGCTGAGCGCTGGCCAATCCATAGTGTGAATTCCAACTTCACTCAGGAACTCACGTGTGGCCCGAGCAGTGTGACATCGGGCATTGTCATGCATCAAGATGAAATTATCCCCAATAAAGCCTTGATAAGGGACAACTTGATCCAGTAGAACATTTTCAATGTAACGATCACTGGTCAGACCTCCTCTCCGGCCTCCCCCAGGAACGAAAACAAGGTCCGTTTTTGCTTCTAAGGAAATTCCAGCCCACATCATGCAAGAACCGCCACCATATGCAACGGTTTCAACAAAGCAGCACTGTGAAAACCGTTCACCAGGACGCCGGTACACCCGACCTCTCCTCTCGCTGCCATGGAGACACATCCTCGTCTCATCTGTGAACAGGACCGACTGCCATTGCTCTATGCTCCAATCCAAGTGCTCTCGAGCAAAGTGAAGGCGTGCTTGACGGTGGGCTGTGGTCAACTTCGGGCCTGTAGCGGGTCTTTTCGGAGTAAGGTTAGCTTCCTTCAACCTTCTTCTAACTGTCCACTGACTGACAGTTACTCCGCGAACTTGACGTAGCTCCTGCTGCACATCCACGCCGGTAAGGTGTCGATTTCGGAGAGAGGTCGAGACCAAAAACCGGTCGTCACGCTCCGAGGTGCACCGGCGTCGGCTGGTATTAGGCCGCCGAGTGAAGGCACCACTCTCTTGAAACCTCCTGTACACTCTCGAGACAGCAGACTGACTCATATTCAACCGACGAGCGACTTCTCGCTGGTTCAACCCTTCTTGCAACAGGGCAACGACTTGAGCGGCTTCTTCAGGTGTTGTATCCATAATTTTCCTCAAATGACGGCTTCAATTTGCAGAGATGTGTTCAGGTCAACGTCTAGTGAGCGACTGATAAGAAAAAACGATTACAGGGGGTTTTTATAGCGGGTTGTGTCGCGCAAGTTGTGTATAGAGCGCAGAGCAGTTTATGGGAGGTTGCGTTCAGTTGCATTCTAAGGACATGTGTTTATTTAAATTACTGAAATTATGCTACCATTTTAAAGCCTAATTACTAGGCTATAATTATGTAAAACATTATATAGAGGTAAAATAAGGCATTTTTAAGTTATATCACTTTTTATGCGCACTTGAGCCTTGAGTCGATTTACTTGCACGCGAGTGTAGTACCTCGGTTAAAAAAAACTGTACCTCCTTTAGAAGGAAACCACAGCTAAATTTAGGTACAGCAGCCGTACTGAAGTCAATATGGCGGGTGTTCTATAGTATTTTATTAGTAATCGTTACATTACTAATAAAATATAATGACACCAAAAAATTTACCTAAATTGTACTATTTAGTACTTCGGTTAAAAAAAACTGTACCTTCTTTAGAAGGAAACCACAGCTAAATTTAGGTACAGCAGCCGTACTAAAGTCAATATGGCGGGTGTTCTATAGTATTTTATTAGTAATCGTTACATTACTAATAAAATATAATGACACCAAAAAAATGTACCTAAATTGTACTATTTAGTACCTTTAAATAAAATAAAATATTATAGAACATCCGCTATATTGACGTCAATACGGCTGGTGTACCTAAATTTAGCTGTGGTTTCCTTCTAAAGGAGCTACAGTTTTTTTAAACTGAGGTATAATTTTTTTTTCTAAGTATTCTAATGATTAATATTTATGTCTATATTGTAGATATTTACAAGATTTTTTATTTTTATTTAAAATTATGCAACTAATTATTTGCAATAGATTGCATGTGTCCTGAGCATGTTTTTAAAACTATATATACTCGTCGCTTCTTTAACTTCAGCCTGTAGTTTATTATATATTTTAACAGCCTCGTATTCTATATTCCGGTTCCCGTAACTCGTTCTAGGTCGACGCGCTATACCAAGATATGTCCGTTGCGTAATTTCATCTTGTGTCTGTTGCTTTTTAGTAAAACTTAGTCGTTCGAATGGTTTTGTTTAGTATTTTCCTTATAAGTATGTACGTATAGTATACGATTGTGTGATGTTCATTGTTAGTTTCATCATATATTTTTTGAGTTGAAATTCGAAATTTATAATTAAATAATATTTTAACAAGTTTATTTTGGGCCTTTTGTATTAATTCTAAATTGGATTTTGCTGCAGTCCCCCATATTTCAATTAAATAGTCAATGTGGGGCCTAATTAATGAGTTACATATTATGTAACGAACTTTTCGAGGAATACATTTTGTAATACTGTGGAGAGCTGCCATATGAGATATTAATTTAGCTCTAATTTTCTCGATATGTGGTTTCCAAGTTAGGTAATTATCCAAAATAATACCCAGATATTTTTCTTTTTTTTTCCTTTGAATTATTTTAAGTTGAATACTATCAGTAATCTTTTTGTTTTTTGAAGCAAATATTACATCATTTGTTTTAGTAGTATTAATAGTTAATAACTTTGTTTGGAACCATTTATTGAACGAGTCTAAGTCTTTCTGAACGTCTTGTATCATACCATCAACTGACCTGCCGAAATAGAAAATAGTACTTAGTATCATCAGCGTAAAGTGAAATATCTCGTTAGGTTTATTTGACATATTATATTATTGATGAAGATATGGAACAAAAGCGGTCCTAAAATTGAACCCTGTGGCACACCGAATGTGATAGGGCGGGGACCACTCTGATGATTGCCTATTCTTACAATTTGCTTTCGATTATGCAGATAAAAATATCGAGTGCCTTACCAGTGATACCTACATGAGATAACTTTCGAATTAAGGTTTGCGCAGACGAGGAACAACGGCGGACAAAATATCCGCGGTGCGCTCTTATTCGTAGTACAATAAGGTTGCACTTTGTCCATATATTCCGCTAGGCGACATGAGGTATTACGCTGACAAAGTGCAACCTTATTCTAGTATTAATAAGAGCGAACCGCGGACATTTTGTCCGCCATTGTCCCTCGTCTGCGCAGGCTCTTAATATATCGGGGCTAACAGTGTCGAAGGCTTTCTTGAGGTCGATGAAAATACCAAGGGAGATTTGTTTTTGATCAATTTTGTTTTTAAATTTGGTTATAAGGTCAATGGCTGCCGAGAGAGTATTTGAACGTGGTCTGAATCCGTATTGTTTAGAATAAAGGAAATTTATTGATTTGAGATATAATTCTAATCGAATATAAAGTATTTTCTCACAAATTTTCGAGATCGCCGGTTGCACAGATATTGGGCGGTAATTACAGGGATCAGACTAATTATTGGTGCGATCAGGTTATCGCTAAGCATTGTGGTTCCCGAGATATTGAGGTGGCTGATACAAAGGCCAAGATGAGAGCTAATCTTGACATAGCCACCAATATCTTATAAGCCGAGGATCGATCAATGCTGATATTTTGTGACCAATGAATCGACTTAATATTGGTATAGTTAGATCTTCGCTCGGTGTAGTGGTTTTGGAAATACAATGTGTCTGTGCCAAGATGAGCGCCGACTTGGCACAGCCACCAATACCCCCTTTTATCTTTTAAACGGCGGACCGACCAATTCGGCTATTTTATGACTATGACCAAATTCGACTAATTCACTAAATAAAGAGATTTCCAGTTTGCAGTGGTGGCTGTGCCAAAATGAACCATACGAATGTAAGAAATGAAAAAGAGTTGGAAAATGTAAATTTGTACCTATTTTAATAGAATTAATTTTCAAAAACTATGATGCAATTTCGCAAAAACTAATTTTTAGACATCACGTAGGTACTGGTTTCTATCAAATTTACGCTGTTCTGCTTAGTCGCTGCTCAACGTCTTATGTACACACACAATGACTCCAAGACTCAGTATTTTGAATTGGATGATTTGAATATAAAAAAAAGGTTTCTTTTAAAATGTCGCGATGTAGTCACAAGTCACGCATTCATCAGAATGGCATAAAAATACTAAATAAGTAATTTACTTTTATTCAGTACCTCGCTCTACTATTATTTGGTGAACCCGCGTAGCGGGTGCACTTATTTCACCACATAATATCGGCAACCCGCCTGGCGAGTCCTACTTGATTTGTATGGCGGCATCGCTAGAAGCGACGCGAAAATTAAGGTGGCCTTGAAAGTGTTAAAGATAGGAGGAAAGAAAGATTAGTACTAGCAAGCTAACAGGATCATTTTCTAATTCGCGTGAGGATTATTGGTCACTAAGAAACATAACAAAATTATACTCACTTTTTTAATTTTCTCGTCTAACTTATCAAATAACTTTATTAAATAAAAAAATCACAAAACGAAAGATAAAGTCACAATTTAATTTACTTTCAGTTTTGTATTTTGTGGAAGCTAATATGATACACAAGTAAATTTAAAATCTTTACAATTATCTTTATAAAATAGGTACAGTATTAAATACATATTGTTAATAGTATTAATAACTAATATTTACAAGTCCATAAAACAACTATACACTTCATTAAATTATAATAATTTAATAGACATGGTATATGGATAGGCAACAAGTTTCAACATTCATTCTTTTTAAATTTTTTACTTGAGTCATTCATAACATCGTCGAGTTTATTTACCCTTCTCGACTTTAGGAATGAACTGTCACTTTCACCCATGCTTTGTCGAATACAGTTCAAATTGGTTACATTCTGATTATGTACACCATGTTTTTTATCACCCAAAGTTTTATTATTCTTATTAACTATTAAAGTATTCTGAATGTCTTTAACCAAGTCACTTGCATGTAACTTTATAGGAATTAGTATTTGATTTTCGCTATCAACTTTCTTGATAAATTCTTGCTTGATTTGGACCATGGATCTGTTTTCAGCATCACTAGAAAGTCTTATAGTTTTACGGTGTAAATGTATCGTGTCTGACGAGTCGGCATAGTTCCGCTTGACCACTATATCACCAGTCGGCATTTGTTTTACAAATGTTAGTGTTGGTGTTTCAGGCTCCTTTCCTTCAGTTTTTAATTTACTTGAGTTCCCTTTGTCGCCATCTGATCCCTCCTCATGCTCTTCACATTCAATTAATTTACCTAAATAAGACAATATGCATTTTTAAGTGGAACTAGAGTAATAATATTATATACAGGATGTCCCGCAAATAGTAGACCAAAACAGGGTTTGGGTTATATAAAGGTTATTAACTACCATCATTTTGTAAGATTTAGAATATTGTGTGTATAGTACGACAATTTCATACTCATAGAAAAAAATTATAAATTTGAACTATAAGACCTAGATCAATAAACATTAGCGTTTTAGTTAGACAATAATCTCTTCTATCACCCAAATCCCATTGGTTAGTCCACTACTCACAGGATATTCTGAAAGTCTTATAAACAATTTCAACAGACATACCATTTAAAGTGGGGAATGTAATATCAGGCAAAGTCAAATGCGAGTCTGGATTATATTTGTGCATTAAAGTTTTTAATAAATTTGAGATCTCTTCACGTTTTCTAGTCACTACAATTTCATCAAACCAATTTGCTAATTGTTTAATAGGCAGAGAGTAATCTATAACAGGATCCTGTAAACAAAGCACAAAGTTATTTATCATTCAAAATTATAGTAAGTTAGTAATAAAAGAACTTGTAGTAATTACCTTGAAAAACTGTTCCACATATTGTAACAAATATAACCCACAGTCTGTGAAGTTATTTTGTTGCGGTATTTTAGGACAGCTCCCTTTAATATTGTCCTTATTAAAAACTTTGTTAGGTGAGACCTTTAACAAGAAAAGCTATTTTAGAAACATATCAATATTAGCACAAACTTATATTGCAAGAAATCCACTTACTTTAGCTTGATATTCACAAGTGAGGTAATCTCTTAATGTGGCTACGACTCGGGATCTAGACGCCCCAGCTAGTGAATCAAATATTAGTACACATGGTCTGCAACAAAAAAATTACAATTAAACACTTCATAAACAATTGACTACTATTTATGGTTTGAACCAGATTACACATCTTATTGTTGCTAGTTGCAACATCAAACCTAATATTAGTGATTAATCCATGTAGATATGGCCATTTTATCCTGGCTGATCTGAGAAGCAAAGAAAAACAGTAGTGTAGCAAATAGTTTGTAAAGGGTTTGTAAGAACCCAGTACTTCTGATAAAAGGGGGACTAATCAATAATCAACAATGTTATTTTACATTTTAGGTAACTAAATTTAACTTATAACAAATTGTTAATCAGAAAAATTTTAAAACAAAACTTACTGTTTAATAGGTTCACTTTTTCTATTTACTGGTATTTCTATTTTCTTTTCTACAGGGGCTTTCTCAGGTTCCTCTTCATCTGAATCACATTGCATATCTAAATCACTTTCCTGAAAATTTTAATATTTTTATTGAAACATCATTAGTACTATATTATATTGACTTGAAGCATTATAATGTAACTATTATTAACATGTACCTCAGCTTCAGCTTCATCACGTTCACTAAGATTATCAGAGTCACAATTTAATGTTAGCTGTTCCTGTTTGGTGAGTGGTGTAATTGTAGTACTTCCTATTTGCATAGATGATCTACGCTCTGTAAATTACAGAAATGAATAGGGTTATAATAGGAATCTGTATTAAATAACAAATTAAATTTAAATAATTTATTGACAATACTGACCTCTTTTCTTTATTGCCTGTGGTGTAACTAGACGATTGTCTATAATACTCCGGCAACCATCCAAACTAGGATAGCAAATAATAGCAACAAACCAGTGACAATTTTCATTAATAGGAACTACAATATAATCTTTCTCAAAAATGTTTACATTCTTAGTCCAAGTTTTGACCCTTGCATGTCTCTTTTGAGCTGGTGTTAGAGTACTGTCCCACTCATGCGGATTTGAACTTTTGTTTACTTTACTTGGTTTGGTTGTAAGCCTTTTGTAGAAAAATGTGCTAAAAATATGAGTCTTTTCTCTCTGACTGGGTGTTAAAACATCATGAACTAAATGTTTCAAATAAAAATCTATGATGACATCATTCAAGAATTGATCTTGAGCTAGGCACATGTAGTCTTCTGTGTTAATAGGTATACCACCCTTGCCAGGTGGATAAATTAATATTTGCCGAATCTCAGCAGGGTTGGAACTGTAAACATAAATACAAAATGATTAGTGAATGTAAGTTCTATGCTACCTCAATTCTAACTAACAGAAAAATTACTGCTATACACACCTCTTTGCTCCAGAAGCAATGGAAGAAGCACTTGACAATCTGGTAGGCATTCTTGTAACATTATTGCTTTCTTTAGGACAAGTTCTTACTAATATATCATTGGCTTCCCGAGCATTCAATTCATCCATTACTTTACCAAATAATGTTTTTAACGTTAGTTTTGCCTCTTCTGATATAGTTTCTGGTAGCAAGGTTATCCTTTTGAAAGGATCAATTTTTGACATTGGGTTATAATAAGGACCTGCAAACATTTCCAGATTTTGAGTAATCTATCACATGATTCTTTTACTAGGAGGTATGACTATGAAGTAATACTTTGAAGTTGATGCCAAACATTAATTTGGATTACAAGGAAATCAGATTTCATAGTAAGGTCAACTAAGGCTATATCTACTAACATCAAAATTACTTTATTCTGAAAAAGTAACTAAACATTCAAAAATTACCTGAATCCTCTGTCATATCCAATGTTTTTCTAATATAAACACCACATTTGCTCATAGTATATAAAAAAATCACTGGTAGCCCTTTACCAAAATGTACCAATATTCTGACAACTTCTTTCAATTGTATCTGGAGAGCCACCTCGCGCGATTCATTTTTGAGTGAAGGTGCAACTATTTTTATCCCTTTAGCTGATATGTATACCTATAGAGAGGAAAATATAATGTATTGAGTAATAATATGTACAGATTTTAAATATATATTTATAACAGAATGATTATCTTATAGATTGCAATTGGTTATTTAATATAAAAGATGTTTTCAGTTCTTTTTTATAGATCGCTATAATTTGTTAATGGGATTAAATATAATGACCACCAAAAATACTAATTGCGCAGCAAAATATGCTTACTAAAATATATGATAACGAGCACCTATACGCCTTGGATCACTGCATTCCGTCTCGGAAGGGTTAGGTAATGTTAGGTTCCTTCTTAAACCCACCCAAAAATTGTCGTCGACTTAGTTTGATTTCTTTAAATATATTTTGGTGTGCAATTAGTATTTTTGGTAAGCATATTTTGCTGTCCAATTAGTATTTTTTTGCTGTGTAGTTAAATACTACCCTTTGTTAATTGGTTAATAATATTTCCATTATTTTATTAGTTAATTTAGATTTAAAGAATAGAGGGGACAATTCTGAAAGCTATGACGATTATTTGTTTAAGTTTAAAATGCTGTCATAACTTACCTTTTCTTTAGGTGTGTATCTATATGACCCAATTCTGATGGTCCGACAATTGAGTGAAGTGACTTGTACAGAGTTCTGACATATGATTTCTTCTCTACTGCAATCTGTTAAAAAATGTGCATGTTTAAGAATTAACCATAATTTTCTCGTAAATATGCGACATCTGTTATTTACTCTTGACCTACATAGTGAAGATGGACAAATGCTTGAAGAGATGGGGAGTTCCTGATTAAAGGCCAATGCCAAATAGCAGAACAATTTCAAACAGAGCTGACATTGCCAATATTTGGTTATTTTAATCATTAGATCTTTTCATAAGACATTTAAATTAAATTTGTTGATTAGATATATTATTACAGGTAATAAATACAGCACAGTAGGTACAGTAATTGTATTATTGTAATCCGTTTTCCGTATCAGGAGCAGAGCTTTTTTATTGTTAGTTTTTGGTTCAGTATTGTATATATTGTAGTATACTTGACATCAAATTGAAATAAAAGAACTTTCGTGACTCAAAAATTGATTAAAATATAAGGGAGTAACTTATAATATATTTTATAGCTTACAATTAAAATTATGCATCTTTTTATATTACTTGATAACTATCCTACCTCCTGATAAAAATCTTATATATTTAAGAGTAAACTTACAAGTGATTTTTAAATGTAATATAAATCGCTTGTTGTTATTTAAGCATTGTATATGTTAAATTAAGTCTGCTGAGGAAGTGATTTCCATCAAGGAGGCGGTGGAGCGGGAGAGGAAGCGTTTAAACCCTCTCCCTAACCGCAGAGCCGGGCGCCGGAGGGCGCGAGACGACCTCCAGCCACCCTGAGTTTTGACCTGGGGGTGGTGGGCTTTGTGGGTCTGCCCGCCATCCGTTCAGCACCAGGTCCGAGAGGCGGCGTGCGTGTTCCCACGTGCACCTCTGTGTAGTGTCTTTGTCCCCCCCAGTGGGCCGGTGGAGGAAGTATTTTTGTGTAGTGGCCTGCCGTTTCACACGGCGGGCCGAAACCACGGCGGGGTCGCGATTACATGTGATAGCGATTCGCGCGGCCTCGCCGTCTATGGTTATGTCGAGGAACACCGTGGTAGGTTTAGTCGGTATAACCGGGGTATCTTTTCCCCAGTGAGCCCGACATAACCTCTACGTCGCCCCGCGGAGAGGTATGCGCCAAAGCAAAACACACGTAAAAAAAATTCTAGCTAACCTATTTTACGCAAAGTAGATTTATAGCACTGCAAACAAGATATTATTCGACTTTTTATTCGAACATTGCGATTTTACTGTTAATAAAATCGTACAGCTTTGTTAACTAGTCACAAAAATTAAAGGATATAAAAAAAAATTTAAAATTTTGGGGTGATTTTAACAGGCTGTAACTCTGAGAAAAATGATCGTACAGCATAAAAAAAAATAAAGCAAATTTTAGCTTTAAGAGGAAACACTAAGGGCGAGAGAATTGAAAAATAGGTATTTGTAAAATCTATTGCAGTGCCATGTATATTATCATGAGCGCGATAGAGACAACTGCAGCTTGGACCGAAAATACCTATTAAAAGTGCACAAAATCAACGTTTCGTAGTCCCCTGATTCCTTCTCCAAAACATGAAAGATTTAACTACTTATTTCATTAAAAATTACAGAAAGACTTTGGCCGTGTTCCTATGTTTTCCTTTTTTTATATAATCTAGTCAAAGTTTTCTGGATGTTTGAACAAAGCGGAAACTTTCGAGGTTTGTGAAGGCTCATGTCTCTTTTAATAATTAATTTATGAAAAAAGGAAAACATAAGGACATGCCAATAGAGCCCATACATTTTTTGGAATCAAATTATTGCTCTACTGGCATTATCCAGGGAAGAAACAGGGGACTACGTTTGTATGGAAAAACAGTCCTTGTGTTTCCTCTTAAGTAGACACTTAAGAGGAAACACAAGGACTGTTTTGCCAAACAAAAATTATGGCCTGATCTAGAAACTAGACAGTTTTTAGACCAGGCCATAAAATTTTTTTGTCATGGTCGGTTCCTGAGTAATCCCCTAAGAAAACTACCGAAAAAATGTTTTTCAATATTTTGCTTGTCTTAAAAAAGGTCTACGGTTTTCGAAAACATTTTTTTTGTCATGCCACTAAAAGCTTTTTAGGAAATTTAATGCCTTTTAATTTGACTTAATTAAAAAGCCTGTACCATCGTAATTAAAAAATAACTACTTTTTTGTTTTGATTGACAATAACTCCGCGGCAAATGATGATTTGCCGCAGAGTTATCGTCACTGAAAACAAAAAAGTAGTTTTTAACTTTGATAATTAATAACTCGGGCAATAATGATCGATTTTTTTTCTTAGTGCCCCGAAGCTCAAATTTACCGTGTTCGCCAAAAATCACCATTATGAGCAATTTTACGACTATTATTCATTAAACCAATAAAAAAAAAAATCTCCATTAATCCTTATTTTTTCAATCGACATTTAAAGGTAAGGCAGTTGCAGCGGTCAAGAAAAATCAAGTATTTTTTTTTTACAATAATGAAGCATTGTAGAGAATCTTTTTGATCGAAAAAATAAGGATTATCGACGAAAAAATTTTTTTTATTGGTACATTGAATAAGAATCGTAAATTTGCTCATAATGGTGATTTTTGGCGAAACCATACATTTGCAGCTTCGGGGCACTAAGGAAAAAAATCACAGTGCTTTGAAATTCTTAGGTGTTTTGTTGGGACACTGAGGTTTCAAAATTAACTGACGATATCCTTCGTTTATCCATTATATCCAAAGTTATTCAAATATCCTTAAATATGGGAATTTTTATCTTTATTTCAGTCAAAATTATCGATTCGAAAGAATTTTTTCATCATAAGCCACTCCCAGTATCCCTAGGAAATTCTTTGCAGTTTTCAAAACCCTGATTTCCTGTACGATAATTATTGCCCGAATTATTGATTATTAAAGTTAAAAATTTTTTTTTTATTTGATTGACGATAACTACGCGGCAAATCATCATACAGGCTTTTTAATTAAGTCAAATTAAAGGGCATTAAATTTCCTAAAAAATCTTTCTAGTGGAATGACAAAAAAAAATTTTTCGAAGCCCGCTGGGGTTTTTAAGAAAAGCAAAATATTTGGAAAAATATTTTTTAGTTAGTTTTCATAGGATTACTCAGGAACCAACCATGACAAAAAAAATTATTCTTGTTTATTTAAACTTGTCATTAAGCATTTCTTAGGTTTCTAATTATATCTACTCAAATTTTCATCAAAATCTTTCAACATTAAAGGGGGCTATGACTTCAGAAAATTCACTTTAGCATTTATAGTTTTATAAAGAATATTATATGGATTATTTAGGCGCGTGGCCTTAAGAGATCAAAAAGGGTCGATATGCGACGTTGGCTCATTCATGCAAACGACGCGCCGCTGGATCGCCTTGCAGCTGTCCCTAATCGCCGCGTACGGTGGCTTTTGTTCGTAAAAGTTTTAAATTCAACATTAAATGGTCACGCAGGGTTTCCACGCAGCTGATATTAGCCATCGTTCATACGTAGGGTTGCCACCTTTATTTTGAACAAATAGAGTTTATTTACTGTATAAGGTAATAAACAATATTTTAACAAAATAGAAAACAGACTTCAAAAACGAAAATTATAGAACAAAAAATGCACTAAAAAGTTAAAAAATTATTGCAAATTCTTATGAATAATTAAATTATTGTTTATATATGTATTATAGAAATAATTTTGTTATTAGCTTTTTTGTGTATACCTAGTTGTGTTTAACAGTTGCACGAAACTTCATACTATTAAATCCTATCAATAACCAATTTGGAATAGTGTAATCAATACATATACATAATTATGTATGTGATTGTAGCAATCACAGCAGATTTGCTGTCATTTATCAAAGAATTCCGTTGTATAAAACCGAAGATCTTCGTCAGAACATCACCAAATTAGAAAGGGCTACCACGAAATATTACGAAGGGCTTCCAAACCATCCCAGTCGTTTATTTTGTTCTTGCCAAAAATGAGAACATCATCAATGTAGCCAAATACGCATTATTAAGGATAACTCAAAAACGAATGGTCAAATCTTGATCAAAATTAAATAGGACCAAATGGAAAGCACCAGCATTCAAATAAAAAAAGAATCCTCAAAATCGGTTCATAAACAACGAAGTTATCCATGAACACATAAAAGAAATATATATATACGGTTGAATTGAGAAATCTCCTTTTTTTAAGTCGGTTAAAAAAAGTACATGTACTGAAAATAAAGTATTATTTATTTCACCTGCTTTTTTGTTACCAAATTTTTGTTGAGGCTAGTGAAATCGAATAAATATTTAGTATCAAAGAATGTCTTAGCTGGACCTTTACAATATATGTTAATATTAAGATAGATAAACAATTGCTTTTATTCAATATAGGAAATCTCTATAATGTTGCTTTAAGTAAACAATTTAATAAAACCTATAAAAGTCGACATAGGTAAAATAAAGTATTTTCACATACCTACTTTATTTTCTAAAATAAAGTATAAAGTAGTTTTACCTGAAATAACATACAATACTTTATCATAAAGTACGATTGGCAACCCTATTCATACGTATTCTGGTTATGCGGTATTACTATACAGCGCAACGCATAACGCGATTTAGTATTAGCGTTACTAGATATTCGATTTGCCATTATATTATATATCAATCAATCAATCAGCCCACCGCAGTCCACTGCTGGACATATGTGTATATTATTTCGAAATTACAAGAGCAATAAAACAGAATTGTCCTCAGTAAATCGAATGGATTTTTAAGCAACAAGTCTGCATTCAGTCTAGTTGTTAGTTGAACCTGTGTCATTACTCATCACCTGCATATCACCAACCCTTCCATCGAAAACTAATGTGTTGTTGTTGTGATGTTAGCAATGCTCAAAAAAAATTTGCAAAAGGAAAGCACTCACAGCAGAGTGCCTCTTTAACATGTTTAGCGCCATATGTATATGTCATAGTGCAACTCTCACAGGCTTGTGGATATCTGGTTACACACCTGAGTAGTCAATTTCAGAGGCCAGTGTATCAGTGAATATACACCGTGCCGAACATTTTGTACCCCAGATAAACCAAAGGATTTGTAAAGGCCAGGGCTACTAAGTCATATAAAAATGTTCAGCATGGTATGTATATTGACTGATGTATTGGCCTCTGAAGTTTACTACTCATGGTGGATAACCAGATATATACTGGCCTATGTGAGTTGCACTAAAGTGTATAATGATAAATACATGTGGTGCTGAACATGTTAAGGTACCTAGAAATTCTATTTATTTAAACTAACATGAAAATTGTATGACGTTTTACCTAACTAAGATGTGCATGGATAACAATACACTACTATTTGAGTTACACTGTTTAAGAAAAAGACCCATACAAATAGTTAAACAAGAATCTGATCACCATTGTGAACAGTTTATTACTGAGAACACAGAATTTTGAAAAGAATATCTCAGATACCAATTTCTAACAATTCAAGCCAATTTAATGGAACAAGCTCTTACAATTGTGTTGCTATAACAGATACCAATAAAACAACATTTGAGTGCCAGTCTGAATCATACTAATATTATAAACATGAAAGTTTGTGAAATTCTTTGATTGCTTTTTTAGTAAATCATGTACAAATAATTAAACAGATTAACATAGAATATTTTTGATCCTACTTCAGTGGACAAAGGGGATGCTCTGCGCTCTATTAAAAAAAAAACATCCCTTATTACTCTAGAGACAATTGTTGGTATATACCACCAGCCATCCAGTAATTATTTTACTTAATCCCATTTAGACGCAAAATACAACACGACTTCATGATACTAACCCAAAACTACCACTCAAGCTTGGTCTAGTATCCCAAAATTATGTAATTCTGGTTACATAATTTTGGGATACTAGACCATAATTGACCATTCCCAGCAGTACATTCTAGAAAATACAAATTATGCATAACGCATTATCATGCTCCAATGTTGGGCCGACATGGGTCAAACATTCCACCACCACATTAATTTAATTCACTTATATAGCTGCACCTGATATTATCTACTAACTCTATTTAATTTGTATTGTTATGTGCCGCTAAGTATTAGAAACAAACATTATTCTGAAAATAGCAAACAGTTCCAGTCCATAAAATTGCTTTCTCAATACCCATAATAAATAACAAACATGGTAGATACAGAAAAGAAAATAAACATGTTTTTTTTTCATTTAGGGAGGTGATTCATTTCAGTCATACCATCTCTTGCCAAATAATATATTTTTTAAATACCAATACCTAGGTTGTTATCACTTGAATTTAATGCATTAGATTGTTTTATGTATTTACTGACATAATATGGAGGCTTCTGTTTTAAAAGGATGGCGTACACGATTATAGGTGTATACCTAGTATAGAACACACTTTGTATAGATACATTTTTACAGGTCATGATACGTAGTAGAGGCAGATTTTAGAGTTACACAGTTCGAACTATTGGTACCAATTTTCACTAAATATTAGTAATATTTCATCTAAATACAGCAATATCGACCAAGTGGTGAATAATTGACATCGACTCCGATATGCACCGGCATTTTGTGATTAAGGATAAAACTAAATTTTTCAAGACGTATTTACCTTTTTCTTGTATCGTGTTATCTTCAATCATTTTAGCTTATTTTACCAATTATACGCACAACAATAAAAGTAAAACCTAACGCTAAACAAGACGCATTGCGAACGATCCTTGAGTTCCACAGATGCTAAATATTTTTAGTCATGTCAGTCAATGTGCAGAATACCAAAGACAACATCGAACATTTTTATGTATTCTCGTGTAGTTTACCGATGATCAATGTTGCCAGTGAATAAAAACATTAGTAACGTGCAGTATGTCAAACGTGATAAACAGACAAATAACTAAATCGAAAAATATGTACTGTATCAAAGGAATTATTATTGTGAACAAAAGTAATCAATAATCATCCATAGAATTAATAATAATAAATTCTGCGGTACAACAGGAAAGTTCACTATTACCGATATCGCGTGCTAAAAGTGTGGTTCTAAAGGTTAGTGAGTTCTTTTGAAAGGGTGTTATTTAAATGGTTAGCATAGTATTGGTATTTTTGTGAGCAGAAAAATATAATCTGTGAGCAGAAATAGCTAATTGATCAGCAACTCATGGCCAGCAGACATTTCAAAGGAGCCTATTTTTGGGTGGGTTTAAGAAGGAACCTAACATAACCTAACCCTTCCGAGACGGAATGCAGTGATTTGAAGCGTATAGGTGCTCGTTATGATATATTTTAGTAAGCATATTTTGCTGTGCAATTAGTATTTTTGCTAGTCATTATATTTAAATAGGGTGACAATGCTGTACTAATCATGTTGAATTCACTGACGGACT
Source organism: Catocala sponsa (assembly GCA_963564715.1). Lineage (NCBI taxonomy): Eukaryota > Metazoa > Arthropoda > Insecta > Lepidoptera > Erebidae > Catocala > Catocala sponsa. The sequence goes on along the minus strand of OY751330.1, from coordinate 15,734,283 downwards.
ACCTGAATTTTCATGCACTTGGCGGATGGGAAATAATTACAGTACAATGAGTCCATATTTATTTATGTAATAGTAGCTGTTGGTTTAGAACAGGGATGTTGCGGATGCAGATTTTGTAACATCCGCGGATGCGGATACAGATATTTAAAGGCTCATTTCCGCGAATACGGATAAACAAATCGATGCGGAAGCTCCGCAATTACGGATGCGGATTTTGATGAAAATTGTTAATCTTATTAAAAAGTATATATAGCTAAACCATTTAATTGAGTCCTCGCCTGCGGGGTGCAGCGACGCAAGGGGGAGGACGAGAGCGGGAATGCAGAAGGGTGCGGGTGGCGGGCGAATTTTTGTCAAAACTCAGTTCGGTCGCTACACGGTTAGCGATCGCACGTGACGTCTGTTGCCGACGCTTTGTTCGAGATATACAAGATATTACATTCTCAAGATGAGTCGAAATATCTTCGGACATAAAATTAGTAGTCAGTGCAAACAAATGGCTTTTAATGTATATGAATATTTTAGAAAAAGAAACTAGATCCTAATTCTGCTGAATATCAAGAAGATATGTCGTTAAACAAAACCGTAGCAAAAGTTGCTGGACTATCGGCAAAGTCTGTATCTAGAATTGTACAGCAAGGAAAATTATTAAAAGACAACGAACGATTTAAATCACCGAAAAAAGTAAAACAGATTCGCAGAAAAAAAGTGCAAGTAGATGACTTTCCAAAAGGCGTGGTAAGAAAAGTCACTCAATTCTACAACATTTAAAAAAAAATGCCGTCTTTGAAATCTTTGAACTCTGCACTTAGAGAAGAAAATGTATTACACTGCGATAGGGAATATTTAAGACTATTATTACATGATCTAGGTTTTAAATTTAAAAAATACGGATCTTAAAGAAAACTCCTAATCGAACAGTCAAATATAACATCGTGGCGTTGGAAATACCTAAATGCTATTAAAAAATATCGTAGAAAAGGAAGACATATTTTATATCTTGACGAAACTTATGTTAATACGGCTCATAATGTTTCAAAATGTTGGCAATCAAAGGATGAGCACGGCGTACTGTCTCATGTCGGTAAAGGAAACCGTTTGATCATCGTACATTGTGGGGGCCAAACTGGGTTTGTAGACGGAGCACTTTTGATGTTTAAATCCAAAAGTAAAACCGGTGATTATCACGATTCTATGAATTTTACGAATTTCAGTAAATGGATTAATGAAAAACTAATACCTAATATACCACCAAATTCAGTTATAGTAATGGATAACGCAGCTTATCATTCGGTTAGAGAAGAAAAAAAGCCGATTATGACGTCTACCAAGCCAGCCATGCAAGATTGGCTACGAAGGCATAACGTTACTTTTGATAGTAAGCATAGAAAAGATGAGTTATTTAAATTAATCAAAACCCACTTCACGGAAAATACTTACAAAATTGACCAGTTGTTGAAAAGAAACGGACATGAAGTGTTGCGTTTGCTTCCATATCACCCAGACCTGAACCCAATTGAGTTGGTCCGGGATGATATTAAAGGACAGTTAGCACAACAAAGTATCGGCAGTAATTTGGAACAAAAGAAACATATATTAGAAGATTTATTTGCTAGATATTCTGAAGAGAAGTGGAAGCACTGTATTAACCACGTAATTAAAGTAGAGGACGAGTACTGCAGTCATGACGGAGTTTTAGATGATGTTGTAGATTTTATTATTAATGTTCAGGACAATCCGGATAATTCTGATGAGGACTGGTTCGAAAGTGAAGATTCAAGTTATATCGATATGGACATAAGTGATTGATTTATAATTTTGATTTTTTTTCTTATAATAAATAGTATATTCGTTTATTTTATTTATTACCTACATATTTTGTTTCGCATAATTTAGCAGTCATTAAATAATATTTTATTTATTACCTACATATTTTGTTTCGCTTAATTTGGCAGTCATTAATTAACTTTCAAATGAAGGAACCATCACCTGTTCACCGTTACCCACTGTGACGTCACATATCTTAAGATCTATACAATGCACATTTTGTCTCATGTATGTCATACTACGAGCGCCCCGCGCCCGCACCGTTCTGTATCACCGCTCTTGTCCAATCCCCGCGCCCCTGTACCCCGCAGGCGTGGCCTCAGTTAAGCGGTCAGCCTATAATATCTATGCAGGTTCAAGCCTGTTTTGCAAAGGTTCATAGAATTAGCTATACCGTTTTCTGGTGTTTTTTGATTCTCATCTTGGCTTGAAGAATCATTGCGCCATTCATCGGCGCACCTATTTTATTTCTTGTCGCAACCTGCGCTATGTATAGATCCGCATAAACATCCGCGATGATTATTGCGGATGCGGATGCAGATGTCCAAATCGATGCGGAAGCGCGGCAATTACGGTTACGGATGCGGATGCAAATATTCGCAACATCCCTAATTTAGAACATAATATTTACAGGACAGTAATTTGTAAATGGGTACTATCGACTCCAGCGACAGATGACCACTCCTAAGGCTAAAATCGCATAGCAGGCCAACACTTGGTACCCGTACCCGTGACACGCCCCTTTCTTTGTTTGAGTTTTTTTACACTTTACATTTGTTTACTGATTCTAAGGCGATACAAACTCAACTGGTCAACTTGTACAAGCGAATTTTTTTCTGAAATGGTCATCCGTCGCTGAAGCCGATAGTACGTGATCAGGTGATCACCCTACTAAGAAAAGGTATGACAACGTATGTGTGACAGGGACACACCAAGTTAATAAATCTCTCTTGTTACGTCTTTTCTTTTATCTATGCTACCCCCGCGGTTTCAACCACGTTTCTGATTACTGCTCTTCCCCTTAGTTTATAGCGTGATGTTATACCTATAGCCTATGTTAATTCTGGATAAAGTAGCTGTCTAAGGGTGAAAGGCTTTTAAAAATCGGTCTAGCAGTGTTCGAGAATATTTTATACAAACAAAAATATTATAATTACTTTTATAATATTAGTTTATGTAGATTTACATTGTGAGCAATAGAGTTGATTTTATTTATCTTGATTTTAACAGCGAACCTTCCTGTTTTATGTAATTTCATATGACTTATTTCATGTAATAATCAGGAAATAAAATAGTCAAAATGGAAAAGCAAACGTTTAATATTTATTCTGTACTAGTGTTTGCCCGCTTCGCTAACGTACAAGTAGGTTAGTTTATATTACTAAATAAAATTTGTTTATTAAATAAAATATAGCCTATGTTACTCGGTGTTAATATAGCTTTCTATTGGTTAAGGAATTTTTAAAATTAGTTGAGCAGTTTTTGAGTTAAATTCTTACAAACAAGCAAAAAGTCCAAATCTTTCCTTTTTATAATATTAGTATAGATGTATTTTTATGTATATTCTATGCCTGAGGAAAAACAATAAAACATATTACGCCAATAACTAATATCTTTAAATAAGGGTAGGGAGTGAAATAAAGGGTTAAATATCAAGGATTACTTCTTTTTAACCGACTTCAAAAAAAGGAGGAGGTACTCAATTCGTCTGTATTTTTTTTATGTTTGTTACCTCGTTACTTTCGACTGGGTGAACCGATTTTGATGATTCTTTTTATTTGAAAGCTGGTGCTTCCCGTGTGGTCCATTTAATTTTGTTCAAGATTTGACCATTCATTTTCGAGTTATACTTAATAATGCGTATTTGACTACATTGATGATCTTCTCATATTTGGCAAGGTTCACAAAAAACCGAGAAATAAACAAAATTTTAACAAAAAAGAAAACCGACTTCAATAAGGAATATTCTAAAACTTAAAATGCACTAAAAAGTTAATAAATAATTGCATATTCTTGTGAATAATTAAATTATTATTATTATTGGAGTTGATGTCAGCCAAGGTAGCTTTGTAACTAATAAAACATGAGATGTCTTACTATAATCATAACATAACATTGGCATGCACAATTACACACATAGACGCAGCACGCGGCGCGGGCGGCTGACACCGACTCCAAAAATAACAATAATTTAATTATTCACAAGAATATGCAATTATTTATTAACTTTTTAGTGCATTTTAAGCTTTAGAATATTCTTTTTTGAAGTCGGTTTTCTTTTTTGTTAAAATTTTGTTTATTTAGAATTTAGATCATAATAGTTTGCACATCATGGCGAGTCGAGGAAACCGAATTTAAATGAAGGTATAATGGCTTATGGCCACTGATAATTTCATTCGCGTCCCTATAAAATGCTTCTGTACCTACTAAAGGCATTTATCCTACGTCTTAAAGGTAGTTCTTAGAAGTCTAACTGGATAGTATCATAAATGATGGTACTATGCAATGCGATATTTCGGTGTCAGATTGCGGTCTCTTTCCAGACACCTCGTACTGACAATTTTAAGGAAATAAGGCACTCATATACGCTTTTGACTATATGATTATATAAACCCAGTTACGAGTTAGGCTGTAGGCAAGCTTTGATAGATTTTTGCGATATTCTGTAAGAGTGGAACAGTTGATAAACAGGACCGACGTTGGTCCTGTTTATCAACTGTTCCACTCTTACGCTTGTAAAAAGCTTAGCTTTTAGAAAGAACCAAGATATTATCAGAATTTTGTTAAGATTATGTAGATGCCACATGGGCTACACTTAACTAAGGATGCTTTAAGAACAATGTAATGTGTCTGTGTGCCCAAGCATGATCCAGATTTAATGCCACTTATCGGTAAATACTGAATATACTACATATCACTACACCAGAGGTTCCCAGATTATTTTTTTCTCATAGACCACTTTAAAAAATTACATTTGACATCATTGTAAAAAATTTGATCAAATCTCTATGGGCTGATCTATTTTTTAGTAATTCTCTACCCAAAAATCGAAAGACCACTAATACTGAATATGGAATATGCAAGTTTTTACAAGTAACAGTCGCTGAGCTTGTCGAACAGTCGGTGAAGTCAAGCCAACATTTTAGTTCTTCAGTATCGAAAGCAAATAAATTTTCGTGGACCCCCCCCCCCGCTTACGAATTGTGCATCCCCATTTTTTTTGTCACGCCAACGTAGACCCCCGTCGAGTCGCCCGTGGACCCCTGGGGGTCCACCTAGACCACTTTGGGAACTAATGCACTACAGCTTGGTTGTTCATCAACAATTTCAACTATCCATCTACAGAATGATTTCTCATTATATGTTAAAAAATAAAAATTACTTACCATCCATATCCATACCAATGCCACTGTCTGGAGTTCCACCTTCAATTTCACTAAGAGATGGCTCCTTTATATTAATTGATTGTTCATGCTAAAAGTAAATATATTGTGTTACATTTAATAAGTTTGCTATCATGAAGGATATAAGGAACACTAAATCGTAACAATTTATATGAATGATAGAAATCGACATCTACCTGATTACCCATCATTGAACTATTTGAATCGTCTTCATCAGAACTCAAGGTTAATATAACTGGCTCTGGATCTGGTTGTTTCCCACGAGGCTTTCTCACTCTTGGCGGTTTTTTGTCGGGTACAGGCTGAAAATAAACATAATTTGTTAAAAAAACAATATTTCATAATTAAATTAAGAATCTTTAAATTGGTACTTACAGTCTTATTGTTTGTCTTCATTGTAGATTTCAATAAATTTAATTTTATACCTTCGCCACAAGTGCTGCAATAAAATGCAAAATATAGTATTCAAGGTTATCATTATAATGATGTATTGATATTATCTACACTACTGTCCAAAAGTTAGGAAGCAGCAAGGTAAAATCAAATTAAACAAAACCAAGTCATTTTAATTTAAACGTATTGATATAAAATACAAAAATAAACAAAAACCAACTTAAACAAAATAAAAATGTAACATACAATATTTAATTAAGTGAAATTTTAGCTTAGTTGAATTGTCCAACTTTTTCCTTTATTACCTTCTCGCATATTTTGATTGACAATAAAATTATCGCCTGCTCCGTGCCTCGGAGAGCACGTTAAGCCGTCGGTCCCGGCTGCCGTGAACATCAGTGCCCTGGAATATCCTGACACTGGTCTAGCTTTAGGCTGTTCCGCGTTGGTAGGACAACGACTTTTTACCCTTCTATCAAGTTCAACCCAAACAAGATCAATGGGAGAATGATCAGGTAATTAATAATCCTTTTATGTTGTGTAATCAATCTTAAAAGATTGCAAGTTTATTGCAAATTTTTACCGCCTGCAGTCGTCATTCTTTTGTTGTTTAAAGACAGGTGTGCTTCCTAACTTTTGGACGTTAGTGTATATAAAACTTTTAAAGAAAAAGAAATATTGACTTATACCAGCCTACATACTTAGTCCAGCCCCTAAATTGTATACTCACTTTTGTTTTTCTAGTACTGTTTTCTCTGGTTCTTTTTTCTTTTGTTCTACTTTTATACTGGGTACACTTTTAGGTTCCTCAGTAAATACTCGTTTACATCTAAAATAAAAATTGGCGTCAGTACGATATTATGGAAAATACATTAATTTATGTTACAATAGCAGGCTACTTGCATCAAATATAGTAAAAAAGTGTCAAATATAACCATTGTCAATTATTGGGGTATTACTTATGCATGCTCGAATACGTTTTTGTAAATCAACATCGCAAATCTACTGTACGTGCGAATTATGCAGATTTATGATGGTTTGCTATACTAATAGAGCCGTAATCGTTTCCATAAATCAAAATTGATGCACACTAATTATCGATATTACGACTGTTGTGTGTCTTATTTCAAAAAGGTGATTCTCAGCCATTGAGCTACATAAATATTACAAGTAATTTAATTGGTAAAGTTTATACCTTTCACAACGACTGAAGTCATATCCTGTGTATCCACAGCATTTACACACAGCCAACATACCGTCAACATGTCGAGGAGGCGGAGACCGAGGTCCGGGAGATTCAGGGCTATTGTTACCTATAACAATTACATTTTTACGTAAACAATATTGTGGATAACTTTTATAGTTTATAAAAAGAAATCAGTATAGCAAGGAATTATTCCTATATAACCGAACATTCATAGCAGGCCTATGCCCAGTAGTGCACGTCTTTCGGCTGAGATGATGATGATGATAAATGGAACATTCAGACAAAACAGACTTCGATTTTTGTATGCACTATGACAGGCTATACACCTAATGTCCAAGTCGTGTAGTTCTTTTTAGACTTTTCTATGAAATATTCAGCCACAGCACTGAACCTGGCAGGCCTTTAGTAGTTTTGTCCAACAGGGGTCTATTAACCTACCCTTTATTGTATACAATTGTACACAACGAATATAAAGCCTTGATAGCCTTTTAGGAGCCTAGGTTTTATGATTGGTCATGATGGCCATCTTTAATTTTCGTATCTGCTGCTGGCTCTCTGACACACAAGTTCGGTAAAGAGTTACACAAAAAATGTTGCAGAACTGTCTGTGAACTGAAATGTGGTCGAAACATTTGAATAACATAAAATGTGCATAATACTTACCATTATCAGGGCACTGGGATTTTTCAGGTGTAGATATTTCACTACTCTGAGGTTGGGACATTACTGTTGGGGAATTCCTACTACTAATATCACCTACTAGCATCTGAAATCATACATTTAAATATTAGTTTTTATAACTTTAGCATATGGTTATTTAATAATTGTAATATAATTATACAAACCGGGTGATTTTCTAACATCTCCTCGATTCTAGTAGTCGAACCAACTGACACAAAATAGTCAATCTCACTACTTGTATTCTGCATACATTGTATGTGGGTGTCCTCCGAAAATGGAACATTGACCTGTACCAATTATAATCAGTAAGTAATTTGCTACATTAAGTCAATAGTTATTTTACCTTAAAGATTTATGTTGATAATATATTTTAACATTTAGGATGGCTTTAAATCTACATCTACATAATAAGTCTAAAGAGAGCTTGATGATGATGAAAACTGAAGTGGAATTGTATCAAAAATATTTTTTGTCACAGATACTAGTGCGTTATTAGAATATAATCTGGAACTGCGAAGCATTTATGAAATCTTTTTTTGCGCATTGAACCCGGAAGGTAATAAATAACTTTCACATGAAGGGCAGAGCTAAAGCCGCGAGGGTATACTCGCGGCTTTAGACTTTACAACAAGTTTTACTGTAAAATATTCACGTAAATGGCAGAAAATATAAGTATTTGGTTACCTGTTCAAGAACTTCTTGCAAAGTGCAACTTTCTTTTGGCAGTGTAAATGTGATTAGTCTCTGTTCACCATTTTGGAGAAAAATTAACATTTTAGCTGACTGTGGCTCCGATGCCTGTTCTGATGGTCCTGACATTTCGTTGTTTTCTAAAACGGAAAACAGATTTGAATATAAAATAAATCATTATATGTTATTGTCGCCTTAAGCCTAAGTGCACAAAGGACGGCTTTCTAGCTTAACCATATTTGGCTTAATATTATTTATTGCCACTGAACAATTGCTTTCTGAGCGAGTTAACCCAAGAGGATAACTATATTTTATGTTTGATAAGACATTAGAATTTGTAGTAGCATAGCATATAAACCGTTATTGATATTTGCGACAGCCAGGATCAATGGATCATTTATAAGCATGATGATCGCGGCTGGTTAATATAACTGGTCGCCACTACATCAGAGACCCTACCCGTGTAATGCTACTCGACAATTATTTAGCATTCCAAGTCTTTTGTAATGACAGAGTTTTAGCGAAGAAGAAGCCTTTAAATACGTCACATTGCCACTACTTTTGCCATCGTTACTTTTCTTCCTTATTTAAAAAAAGGCAACTCCCGCCCTAGGAGTAATTTCTGTGTCGCGGGAGACTTTACAAACATTCAAACAATGGACAGAAAGAACACCTAGACTCGGAACAACCATTTGTGCATCGCACAAATTTTTATCTTGTGTGGGATCGAACCCATAACACTCGGCGCAGCGACAGTAGCGATGCGACCACTTAAAGAAAATTAAGCTGCTAACTATATGCACATACCATGTTGAGGTGTCTGTGGTTGTGTCTGCATTGGTGGTACTCGTTGTACAGGCCTTTGCTGTTCTTTACTTCTAACTAACGTTTGTCTCCCTGTTTCTCTGTAACAAAAAGATTTAATTTTAATTTAGGCAAAATACATCGGTTGCCTTGTTCTTGTACTGACGCCTACACCACTGCTAAACCAGTGTTACCAGCTTCATGAAAAGTCATACAAAAACTATTACATGGTTTTTTGGACAGGTAAATCTATAGTAGCAACATGGATATCAATAGAACTACTCACTGTAAATGGTCTTATGTTTGGATGTGTGAGTGATTCACCTCTACCTAACCTTTCGACATAGTGTTTGCTTTATCTTTATTTTTAATAAAACTTATATTAGGCGTACTTCATCACAGTCATGTTGGCCAGTGATTTTAAAATTCTTTCGTCCACTTTAAAGATTAATCCTTGAGTATAAATATTAACGCGTTGCATATGTTTATATCCCGAGCTGCAGTTGGAACCTAAACACTCTGCATATTGACAGGCAGAACTTACCAGTATGGGCACTGCGTCATTCTGGCAATCAATTGCTATAACATTTCATAATAAAAAGAAATACCTTGCTTGCTGTTGCTGTATAGGAGTACGAGACGGCTGCTGCATGGTACGTTTATATTCGGCGAGAGTTATTCTCTGGCCATTTGTTAATGTTAATACTTGTCGGTCCTCCTCCATAGAATCTGGCTCCATTAATAACTGTGTGAGAGTTTGTGGGTGCTGCTGGATATGGGATGGTTCGTAGCTCATCTGTTGTTGTTGGTAGCCGTGCTGCGAACTAAAGGTGAGTGTTTGGTGTGGCTGGGGCACGGACTGATTCGGTCGTAACGTTGGCGAAGGCGTGTGGAATTGTTGCTGCGTTGTATTCATGTTTTCGTTTACAGGATGTTTGGTGAGAATAGCGGCTGTTATGCTTTCCTCGAGATCGTCCATATCGCTGGCGTTATTTGGTTGAACAACAACTTTCTTAACTTGTTGCACCTGTTGCGGATGTGGTGAAGATCTTTGTGGAATGGTAGTGAGCGTGTTTTGAGGTAGAGGGCCGTTGTTCTGGTTTGTCTGTACTACTGTGTGCTGCGGTAATTGTGACGCTAAGTTTTGCGTCACTATTGTGCCTTGAGGTGTAATGATTCGCGTAGCCTGTCCGTGTGCCTGGTTTTGTTGAGAAAGGATCTGAAATTAAATAACATAACCACTAAGTATAAGTAACACACATTTTGTAATAAATAAGTATGTAACTTACAATGGTACAATATAGTGGCATATAGATGTTATAAAATTAAAAATGTTACGAATAGTTTTCTGTTTTTCTTATACTGCAGTAATGAAAGTAAATAAAGACCAAATTCCGACACAATACCCAAAAATTTGGATTTTTGTTTATAACCATAAAATTTACCTATAACGAGATTTTCGCGGAACACCCATTATGGTCAAATGCGTAAATTTTTTTAGGGCAACTATATCGATGGAGAATTTTCGGAGTTTTTAAAACAGCTCTTCTCAAGGCTACACCAAGACCAACGCCATCAGTAATCGGTAGAAATCCAAATTACTGTCAGCGCAGTCTCGAGTTGAACAAGACGCAGACCCTCAGAAGAAAAGACTCGACCGTGCCCTCGGTGCGCCCGCTGGCGCAACAGGACCCGCGGCTGGCGTATCAGCGACTACAGATCAGATGCTAACGCTATACGCGCGCATCGTAACATGCGGCCTAGCAGTCTCCGTGTGCAGCTCCGCCTCTTCCAGCTGCGCCCGCCGAGCCCACCGACACAAACAAAGATGTCACCATCGCTGCTGGCGAGGCAGCTGCACTGGAGGACGCGCTACCCCTCTAACATGGTAGAATTTCTCCCGAACTAGGTGTTCCACATAAAGCGACTGAAGGTGCTGGTGAGACGAATACCTCAGGCACATCTCTGGCATCCCACGCCCACGCAAAATTAATGAAGACACACAGAAGTAACGCTTCGTTCAACAGTACTTCACAGAGATGAAAGGGAGAGAGGAGGGCGTCTCCTAGTTCAGCTACAGCGAAACCTGAAAGTGGCCCTAGAGGGTCTGCCCAGCAACACGTCAACGAAGGAGATTGTAGAAGAGATCCGCGCACGAGGCCGTCTCAGTACTACCACTGTGACACACAGTGACACATAGTCACAGCAGCCATAAATGCTACCGGAAGCGGGTCTGTGTCCAGTGCAGAGGTGAGCACGCCGCCAAAGAATGCTAACGTCTGCAAATGAGCCCGCCACCTGCATTAACCGCGGGGTGGATCACCTGACCAATCATGTCAACTGACCCGTATTCTGGAAGGAGATCAGAAACAGGAAAGTGAGGACGGTCGCCGTCACTAGCGACCCGAGCCAGGGACCAGCACCTGTGACATCACAATCCATAACAGAGCAAGTGCAGAGAGCGTCGCCGATGGAGGTGGCGAAAGTTCCCAGCGGAGCGACACCTTCCTTCAACAGAGAGCGAAGTAGTAGGTAAGGAGCCAAGCCGCAGAAGAGGCCGAGGTGGCGCAGAAGATGAACACACAAAGAGCCAACCTTGCCATTGAGGAGCAGCCAACGTCAAGCCAGCCAGTCTTAGCCCTCCCAAGTTTCCAGGCACCTAAGAGCAAGGTTAAAAACACCAACGCCGGCACAAAAACCACAACAATTCGGACGACCATCACGACGGTCGAACAGACTAAAAAGACGACGGACAGCGCAAACAAAAACGCTGGCATTCAGGCCGCATTCCCTGTCCTGCAGGACGTGATCACCGCTGAACGAGAGGCAAAGGCCACTAGTTTTATCCACAACGACAGTTACAGGTGGGTCAAAAAAAGCCCCGAGCAGCTTCGAGAGAATATGGTACCCTGGCGTGTTATTTCCTTTAGCCAACGCCGCTGGGCAATGCTCTGATTCTTAAGAAATTCCGTAGATGACATACAAGTAATAATTTCCGCGAAGTGAAAAATGTGGAACATCTACAAAAAGAAATAGATCCCATCAAAAATATTAGATGTAAAAATCCAAGTCTCACAACGCAATCCTTCTACCGTAAAAAGTGAGATCTTATTGAAAAAGATTAGTCAGGTCCTGTCAGCCTGTCACAGCTGCTGTCAAAAGCCGTGTTTAGTAGTAAACATTGTATTTCTATTATTCTATGGTTACTGTTAATGTGACTATAAGCGTATGAGTCCACCTCTAGCGGTGGATTCCAGCGCGATAGCTCTCATTATGTTTTTGTTGTTTACCTGATGAGAGAGTTTGAGTTGATTTAGTTGTTGTTGATGAACTTGTGGGTTGAGAACATGTTGGGCTATTTGATGTTGCTGATGTTGTTGTTGCATTTGTTGGTGCTGCTGCTGTTGCTGTTGTTGTTGCTGCAAGAAAATATCATAAAAAAATATAAATTTTATTAAAAATTGTTTGTAATGTATTTAAAAGAAAGGAGATATTTATAGTCGTGCCCACTGTTTAAAAAATAATGAAATTGCCGCTTGAACAATGGAATCTTCTATACAAATAAATAAAATTGAAGTGTCCATTTGTAATGTCAAAATAACAGCTTTTTATCTAATGCATATGAAGGTATATAATAAGGTACCTATACGAAAACATCTATTTTTAAAATTTTTGTCTGTCTGTTTGTTCCGGCTAATTTCCGAAACGGCTGAACCGATTTTGACGGGACTTTTACTGGCAGATAGCTGATGTTATAAGGAGTAACTTGGCTATTTTGATTTTAGAAAAAAAATAGTTTTCCGCGAAGACACACTTTTTAGTTAAAATCTACGCGGACGAAGTCGCAGGTAACAGCTAGTCATCAATAAAGTACAACGAATGTCTACCTACGACATCACAAAGTACACTGGAGGATAAAACGTCAACGAACCCAGTTTTCCGACATCGTATTTCGCTTTAAGTGGTATGCAGCTGCGGGTTGTGCGGGGCTTCCCCCCCAGAGTCGCGTTCGACACTCGAATATATAGTTAAAAGCGGTACCTGCAGGGTGTGGTGTAACGGGGTACGCGGGAGCGGCGGGCGGTGCTGCGCCTGCGGGTTAAGCACGCGCGGCGAGGTGACGCGCAACGCGCCTCCTGTCGGCGCTGTGCTCAAACAAAGCTCGACAATCGAAAGAACGTTTAACAGCGGTACCTGCAGGGAGTGATGAAGCGGGGTGCGCGGGCGCGGCGGGCGGTGCTGGGCGTGCTGCGCCTGCGGGTTGAGCACGCGCGGCGAGGCGGCGCGCGGCGTGATCCCCGCTGGTCCCGCGCCCGCTCCGCCCGGCACCGGCGCCACGCTCTGTCAAGTTTTAAACAGACTTATAAGAGCAATCCAAAAAAAACCAATAGGTCCATCCTTATGCAAAAAAACCAAATGATCCAGTGATTATTTTGAAACAGCTTAAGCACTCGATTTGTTTAGGAAACTACGCCTTTTTCCGACCTTTTCTTGACATTCTAAACGTGGATTTCGACGTGACAATTCCAATCGACCATAGCCTTGCGTTTTGCGATGTTAAACTACCCGCCTGTTATCGTCATTTAAGTAAAACTCTTAGAGCAATTAAATACAAAATAACGTTATATGTTAAATTCTACAGTTATAAAGAGTATAATTAATTTTAAAATAATTCTAATCTATTTGATTTTCATGTACATTCTCTATGACATGGTGCGACGCGTGTCGACTTAATCGACGATAGGCAAATACAATGTTGCGAATAGAATCATTGAAAGTCTCAGGATGAATCGAACATTTAGTTTAAATGGATTTTATATTAGGGCTTATTTATGAAGATGCGACGCGCCGTACCGCGCGCCGTGCGGTTCGTCACGCAATTGGTCGTTTACAGAGAGGCGGCGGGTGAAACATGGCGATTCATACGACTTTGTCCGGGGGTCACACGAGCAAACACAAATAAATGGCGATACGCAGAGTCTTGTTTAGGGTCAATTTACGAAGACACGACGCGTTGAGCAACGCCATTTTTCATTTATGCAGAGGTGGTGCGTGAAACGGAGCGATATATTCAACGCGGCATGCTTCGGTGCCTATAGCGTCACGCGCGCTAATCGGTCGGTGCGCCGCTTATAATGCGATGCGTGGCAAATGGCGGTGCCTACCGCTGCGCCCCTGCGCGAGTCTTTCATCAGTCGAATTTCGATATCACACAACGATGACGTAACGCACAACATAATGGAGTACGACATCATCGAAATATTAAAAAGTGGTTCAGTGTTCATGTTGTAACAAGTACGCTCACGATTCGTCTAACATAAACTGACCGGCCATGACAAAGATATTCCTTCTCCATGTTACGCCGCGCCGCCGCAAGCAAAATCCTACACCATGCACCTTTCCTTGCAGCATTGCTCGTCGGGTGCTCCGCCGCGAGCAACATTACGTAGGTATCAAGAAATCGCTCCTGCATGAACGCTTTCATACATTATCATACATTTAAATTAACTGTTCGACGCATGTGCGCAGGAAATGGCGGTGTTTGCCAGGTGTCCCGCCACGAGCACCATACGTATTACGCAAATGTTTCTGCACAAACGTTCTCATACATGGCCATAATATGGCCATGTATGAGAACGTTTGACCGTTGAACGTTATGTCCGAGTTGACAACGCGACGTGATGCGCCAAGCGACGTGCAACACGTCGCGTCTCCATAAATGAGTCTTCACTACACATTTATTTTCGATTTATAGCTAAGCAGTAAGCATGAGGCAGGCCGCTTACCGGCATGGCATTGAGCATGCGCGCGGACGGCGCGGGCGTGGGTGCGTGCGGCGCGCGCGTCGCGGCGGGGCGGCGTGGGCGCACGCTGCGCGCTCCCGGCGCGCGCACCAGCGTCACGCCGCCGCTGTTCAACGCCTGGTTCAGCAGCCGAGGGGCCGCCGCTCGGGTTGGAGTGCCCTGGAAGCCATATATTTATGACAAAATTAAGAGACGATATAAGAAACGAAAAGAATTTGCTTATTAACCAGCCCAGCCATTCTGTCACTGTCATAGATGAAACAATATCAGTATAACTTCCTCCATAAGCGGGTGTTGTGCACATATAGTCGTGTAACTAAATGTGGGTGAGTATCAATGAAACTGCAGATGGCCAAATATACATACCTACGTGCGTTTATTGCAGTGCACAAATCGATACTGATTACAATTTATTAATGACTAACTGTTACCCCGCTACTTCGTCCGCGTGAAATTAAACACAAATATTTTTCTTTGCAGAACCCTATCTATTAATTTATATTAAGATGCAGACTAGCATAGCATTTTTTAAACCCAGTAACAGGTTAAATACTGTTCGTTAATATAATACTTTTAACTAATTCTAAAAACATTTGATATTACAAAAAAAAATATTTTCTAAAGTGCACAACTCTTAAAATTTGGTTCAAATTACCTGCTGGTTAATATACGCTGCGTGCATAACAACTTGCTGGTGTTGTATCTGTTGTGGCTGCATGTGTTGTTGTTGGTGTTGCTGCTGTTGCTGTAATTGATGCTGCAGCTGTTGTTGCTGTAGCTGCTGCAAATGGATCTGTTGTTGATGTTGTTGCTGAAGGTGCTGGATGAGTTGGGGAGACGCCCGCGACAACTGCTGTTGCGGTTGTTGTTGTTGCTGTAAATTCAAGAAATTTAAATATAATAACAGAACTGGTTAAATATAATAACAGATTTAATTTACAACAGGACAAAAATTATAATATAAGCAGTGATAGTGGGTGACTGTTAGACTGCCACGCAGACGTCTCGCTTTTAATCCCAAGGCGCGCATCTCTGACTTCGAAGATATGTGCTTATTAAATAGTTAATTATCGCTTGCTTTAACGGTTAAGAATAATATCGTGAGGAAACCTGCAAATTTGAGTGTTCTCCATAATATTCTCGAAGATACATATGTGAAATCTGCCAACCAACACTGGGCTACCATGGCAAACTTTAGGAGGTAACCAACACTGAGAAGAGGCCCGTGCCCAGCACTAGGACATTATTATTATAAATAGTATACGACAGTAAATTTTTTTTTTTTTTATAATATTCATAATACGTACATAGCCTCATATTTTTTCCTATTCTTATAAGAGTATTACACCTAACACCCCATATTTTGCCAGTTATCTTTTTAGGTCCTACGTAATAAGCGCCTAGAATGTGTATACTTTCAGACTACCGCGCTACTGAGGTCGATCATAATATAGGTACCTACATATTAAGGATATAGACAATCAAAACTTACTAACGTACTTTTTTACATTTAATGCCGTGTAGAATTGAACCACTATACCCGTTGGATTAGTAGTAGGAACGTTAACATAATACCACTGCGTCACACGCGCAGTCCAATATGCCTGATATAAAACTAATGACAAGTTGGGTATAAGATTCATTTTACATATCTAGGCTAATCTGTAACTTACGTACAAAATTTGTCTGGTGACCGAGTAATAAAATACTTTCGAATTGAGGATCCCTCCACATAACCTCGGATTGCTAACCCAATCACTACAATTAAAAGATTAATGCCTAGCCAATCTGTCCTGAGAATGGATGCGCGACGTGTCAACGTATATTTTCGAAGCAGAAGATTGCAAGTGTACGCCCTGATAGACCGTGGACCACGCGAACCCACGACGCAGTTGTTCATAATATCATATCATAGGAGTTCAGTATTGTCAAACTTTGTGTTTGTTTAAGACTCGTCCCGCACTACGAATAAATCCTGTATCGCGGGAGACTTACAAACATTCAAACAACAGACTCGAAAAATTCCAACTATTTATCACACAAATATTTGTCCTGTGTGGGAATCAAACCCACAACACTCGCCGCATTGCTAATAGCGACGATTAAACTACAAAGCCATCCGCACAGTCCAGTTGGGGTGGTCAATTACTGAATCGCGTGGTGGTTTCCACGATATACACGATTATTTTACTAAAATGCTCTTCTGCCACATAGCGCCTAATTCCATTATACATTATGTTTATGTAGTTGAAGACATGCACCTTTATATTTGCTATAGAAAATAATAATGATTAGAGTAAAATCTGAATGAACTGACCGTTTGTTGTGGGGCATGTTGCGTTTGCTGTTGTGGAGGTGGGGGCTGCGGCGGGGGCTGTTGCGCGGGGTGTATCACAGTTGGTTGTGAGAGCACGTGTGCCGGACTCACTAGCTGCTCGTGTCATACAAACATTTGTATCATAAGTACAGGTAATAATGCAGCTAGCATATTCCCATCCTTATGCAAAACATATATTAATTAATACTAATGGGATTCAGAAGCTGAGCTACTTACATTATACTCTTAAATAAATAATAATATTAGAATGAAACATAACTTATACATCGTAACCCTGAAAAACGGGATTAAAAACTGTACTGTACTTTGTATTTTATGCATTTTTATAGCTTTATAGGCAACAAAAAATATTCTAAATACACAATGAAAGATGCTTTCTTCGTATGTTTGTACATCATTTGATTAATTAATTGATATGTAACTACTATTTAGACACTATTTGTAACCTTATTAATATGGATGGTTTATTTAATTTGATTATTATACTTAATATATGTTTAGGCATAAGGCAGCTTAGAAAATAAGCTTCTTAATTCAATCCCACTTATAATCTAAAATATTAAAATAATGACACTTATCCTAATTTTAAAAGTAATAGTATTAAATGCATAATAAGACAATAAGCAAAGCATTCCATTTTATAGAAGATATATTAACAATTATTTACATCTACTAGAATTATATTACCACATCCAGTAATGCACATCAGTCATCTTAACAATGGAAATTAGTTTTATTATCAAGCTTTTCACAAGTAGTTCCAGCTTTGACTAAATCAAAACTAAAACTTACTATGATTTAAAGATGTTAATAATGTGTTGTAGTTTTCTCAAGTGTTTATTTGACCATTGAACCCAGGTTTGTTCTATGAAAGCCGAATATTGATTTGATTTTTAGTACATAAAGAAATGGATATCTTAACCTTAACCAATATGTTTAATAAGCAGTATTTATCTGACAGGAATTAGTTTATATTACAAGTGTTGAGTTCACCTGTGTTTATTCAGTCTAAAGATGATAAACAAAAAACTTTAGTGAATGCTTGGCATCTCTAAAGAATACATTGGCATCAGTCACATAATCAGCCAATAAATATCTTATAGTAGCTATTAAAAGCTGTAAAGGTAATTTTAACTAGTTTTTTATGACTGGTATATTTAACCAGTTTTACTTTAACTAGTATATTTTTATACCATCTTTTATGTCATCTCAATGTACTGGACATAAATGATTGCAATAGAAATCATTATAACCAAATGAAATGTGATAACATGCCAAGCATATTATGAAGGAGTTCTACAACCATAATGCATATTTCCTAAAGTGCATAAATGTATTACACAATGATTTAGTCAGGAGACATACATGTTGTGAGCGTTGTGGAGATGACTGTTGCATCAAAGATGCATCAATGATCTGTTGGGCCTGTTGCAACACAACCTGAGCATCAGATGTGTAGTAAACCTACAAATAAATTATATGTCATAACTTATGCTACATAGTTGTTGTGTAAAAAAATATTGAGATAGTTACTAGTACAATAACTCTTATAGAAATAAGCTCAAATCTTTGTACAGAAAGCTTGTTACGGTTTCACTTATAATGACACAAAAAATTACATTTGCTACAATACCCACTTGGTGTCTATGTAATGCTTGTTGTTGTTGTTGTTGCTGCTGCTGCTGTTGTTGTTGTTGCTGAAATTCCCTCTGTGGTTGTGATGGGTCATGGCGAATGATATACTGTTGTTGGTACTGCAAGCCATCGCTGACAACCAATTGTGGCTGTACACCTTCACTAACTATAATATCACTAGGTGCTGGATCTGCTTGCTGAACCACCACCTTTCAGAGATAAATGAATCAGTGTTATTAATATATAAAATATAGCATACCATCAAGTGAAACATCAAAGAGGTTATAAATTAGATGAATTGCAATAATAAACAAATGTAAATGAGTATTTATAATCATTATTAGTGACATTTTACCTGTTGTTGGGCATATTGCTGTTGGTCATCTTGGTTCACTATAATACCATCGACACATATGTTTGGACAAAATCTTTGTATATCCTCTAGTGTTAGATGATGTCCTTGTCCAACTATCTGGTAATATTGAGCCATTGCAAATGCTTAGCCTGAAAATAAAACACCAGTACAATTATTATATTGGGTCTACTATCTATAGTGAAGACTTTATAGAGGCTTCAAGAATCGTAACCTCTTTATATTATTGCAGTTCATAAATGATTAATGTTATATCTATACTAATATTGTAAAGCTGAAGAGTTTGTTTGTTTGTTTGAACATGATAATCTCAGGAACTACTGGTTCGAATTGAAAAATTATTTTAGTGTTGGATAGTATATTTATCGAGGAAGCCTATAGCCTTCCTCGATAAATAGACTATCCAATAAAAAAATAGGCTTCGTAGCGTGATGTTATATAGCCTATAGGCCTATAGCCCACGCTACGACTCACGGGGGCGGCGCAGTAACGATAAACGCGGGTGAAACCGCGGGAACATCTAGTAGTCTATACAAGCAAGGATTTGTTGGAGGCCTTTAGGTAACATGGTAGAATTGTTGCTGTAATACAAAATTAAAAACAATGACCATATCATTAAGATTCTGATTCTAAAGATTACTAATTTGACAAAGGGCACTGGAGAATCAATGTGCTTAAAGAACAATTAGTGGTCCACTAATTGTTTGCATTAACTGGCAATTGTCTATTTATTGAAGCTGATGTAGTTGTGCATGTTATTCATATACTAGATTTTTGCAAAAAGTTTTGAAATGAAAATTAATTCACTATATCAGTTTCCAGATATCTTGGCCTATGACCTTTTACATTTTAAAGACTGTGTGCTGCTTTTAGTATAAAACCAACCATAGCACTTCTGTCATAGTCCTATAATATTTAATATGTTGAGTTTACCAATAAACAATGTCATAATTACAAATATTTTTATAAATTTTGTTTTAATAGATCTGATCTAAAATGTGAGAATTATTATTAGATAATGTATACATCAAATTTAATTATCTTATTAAATTTTATTTCTGTAGAAACTTTGTAAGATTGTAGTTAAATTTATATTTATTATAAAACAGATGGAGGTTTGACTGTACACTAAAAATCACATTGTCAAGCATTTATACCATGTTATTATACATAAACAAAATAAATATTGACACTGACATACAAAAATTAAATTTTAAGAAATTACTGGTATGAGAATTTTTAAATAACCTACAAAATTAAGTAGAAAATATACAGTTATAAAATAAGTTGTGAAATGTAAATCACTGCAAAGTAGGGTTCATATTGTACTGTAGATATTACAAAATTATATTAAAATCATTTAATAATTAGATCACCACAGGAGCAATGAGTAAAAGTAAGACAATTAATCTGCTCATCAATTGAATAGTGCAATAAATTATAATAACTCAAATCTATTATCAAAATGATAACAAAAAAAATTTAACACATTAAATATGAATAAACACTTAATCCATTGAGATGCTTTTATGAGTCTTCTTTAAATATTTTATTTAGAAAAGCTATCTTAATTTTTATCTTAGTTATCAAAGTAGTAAACAGTCGTAACATTAGTAGGCGAAATAATGAATATCAACAAATAATTAATTGGTAAAGAATTAACGAGATAGTATTAAATGGTAAACTACAAATTAAAACAGCAGCAAATTACTAACTTTTTCAGTGAAGTTGGGACTAACACATTATTTCAACTTGCACTGATGGATTTGTTTACAATAAGTAACAAGTAAAAAAACTCTTTGAGCAGTTTTAGATAACAGTCAATCACACACAATTCGATCAAATTTTTAATCATATACACCTAATAATAAAGTAAAGAACACAAAATAGCAAGGAACACCTATTTCTCGATGACAGTTATTATGCCATACACCCTGGTCACTACATACGGTGCAATAACAGCAGCAATGACTTCTGAAATCGTACCAACAGCTCAACTATGGCGACGACATCATATTTTAGTAAAAGTTCTAACCTGTCGCGTAAATATCATCACTTGCGATTACAACATTAGGAACAATAAGAAATCTATCTTCAATACCGTTTACACGAAAGGAATGAAATGGCTTCGATTCCTTTGATCCAACCTAAATTCTTTCCGAGAGGATGTTATACACAAATTATAACTAAGCTATTGATTTACTTCTTACCAATAATTACTAAGGACATTTTAGATGTCTTATGTATACATTACAAACGAATTTTTAACATCAAAATGTAACTTTTTAACTCAAACGCCAAATCGAGAAGCAATTTACATTATGGCGTGTGTGTCACTTTTTTATAAATGTTTTTTTTTCGGCTAGTGTTACTACTACAGAAAAAGTAGAGGACTTAAAACTTTTTATTTCAAATCAAAACCAAATCATTTCAAATCAAATTTTATTTTACAGAACATTATAAGTAGGTGTAAAAGCTCTCATCATATTCTGCTGTCACAGTAGCATGCAAAATTAACACAAGAATTAATATGGATTACATTCAGAAAATTCATAAATACATACTGTTTATATGATTATATTATTATGGTTATCACTTGAATATGAATTAAATTAAACTAAACATTGTTTATTATTAATTAAATATGCTCATGTCATAATGCTTATATTATATTACTTATCAATTAAATAATCGTTTACGGAATAGTAACACTTTACAATTAATATTTGTTTCGCTTTATTTTTGATGTGAAACATCTATAGTCGCACGTAAAACCGATTGCTGGCGTGGCGTGGCGACGCACGACGCATGCCGTGGCAACGCGTCGCCACGCTATATGATAGTATTTTATATTATACCATATTAGTTCCTGTCGTAATCTGCCCTTTTATGCATATTACTTGTACAAAATAATTTCGATGTTTCATATCTGCCAGGCGTCCCGTGACGGCTCACAATTTTTAAATATAGGTATACTCGCTATCTGAGATATCGAGCACTGTTAGTAGAGGGGGGAGGGGACACTGCCCAATACCTTTCCTCTATCCAAAGATAGGACAGACATCTGTGTTTTTGGCCCCGTACTTGTGCTGTAAATCAATCGCAGAAGATGGCGCTTAAACTAATTTTTTATTTATTATTATTTTCAGTTCTTTCCTATCTATACCTACTTTAATATAGTTAATTTATCTAGGATCATATTTTATTCTCATTTTAATTGTTTTATCATAAAAATATCATAAAATACAAATTAGTAAATATGTCGGATATAGATTACGATAAGTCAGTCACAATATGGCGACTGCATCTTGCCCGTGCGCACTTTGGTAGTTTTCGTCCTATATTGTATATTTTTCGGCTGTGAAGGTCTTATGTAAGTGCGTTCAGTCGAGCCCTGTGTTCCTCCACCTTGTGTCAATTAATCATCCCATCGAAAACTGTTGTTATCAGTGTGCGATAGTGACGCTTTTGGTGTTTAGTGATGTGCGGTTTTTCCAATAACAAAAATGCCGAGACGCTGCGCATTTCACTGTGAACCCTAGAGTTCGCTGCACAGTTATATTTTAATAAACATAATAAAATGTTATATGTTGTTGTTTTATTCTTATACTACGATATGCACTCTATACTTATTGTATTTAAATTGTTTTGTTTGGATCTATTTTTGTAACATTCTACTTGTTCTAATTTAATAACGCCCAATTTTTATTTGCATATTTATGTTACAAAAATACGATTGATACAAAACAATTTAAAAACGAATCCTGGATTACAATAATTGAACAGTTGTAACGTAATACCAGGGGGGGCACACTGCCCAATATCTTTCCTATATCCAAAGATAGGACCGACATCTGTTTTTGGCCCCGTACTTGTGCTGTAAATCAATCGCAGAAGATGGCGCTTAAACAAATTTTAATTTATTATTTAGTGTCAGTTCTTACCTATATATACCTATATTTTTTTTAATTTATCTAGAATCATATTTTATTCTCATTTTAATTATTTTTATCATAAAAATATCATAAAATACAAATTAGTAAATATGTCGGATATAGATTACGATAAGTCAGTCACAATATGGCGACTGCATCTTGCCCGTGCGCACGTTGGTAGTTTTTCGTCCTATATTGTATATTTTTCGGCTGTGAAGGTCTTATGTAAGTGCGTTGAGTCGAGCTCTGTGTTCCTCCACCTTGTGTCAATTAATCTTCCCATCGAAAACTGTTGTTATCAGTGTGCGATAGTGACGCTTTTAGTGTTTAGAGTGGTGCGGTTTTTCCAACAACAAAAATGCCGAGACGCTGCGCATTTCACTGTGAACCTAGAGTCCACTGCATAGTTATATTTTAATAAACATAAACATAATAAAATGTTATTTGTTGTTGTTTTATTCTTATACTACGATATGCACCTTATACTTACTGTATTTAAATTGTTTTGTTTGGATCTATTTTTGTAACATTTTACTTGTTCTATTTGCAATTTTTATGTTACAAAAATACGATTGATACAAAACAATTTAAATACGAATTCTGGATTATAAAATACAAAATATAAATAGCTATAGACACAGAATACGGAATAGCTATAGCTATGTATAGAAGGATTAGTTCGGGGCCAAAAGTTCAGATGTCACTGTTTCAAATAGGGTTGGCTGAAATTGACCATAAGAGGGCTCTCTTTTCCCTATGTATTACTTTACTCTTTGGTCACAGAGTACTTTATATATACTGGTGGCAGTTGTTATAGGGAAATCAGTGCCCTCCACAGAGTACTTTTTTATATAAGTGCCCTCAGATATCCCAATGACTGGTGTAACCGTTGAATGATGTTTATCCCACTGGGTAAAGAAGTCATATGGAGTCATCGTGATCATTATACACCTAGTGTGCATTACCGCAGCAAAATGTTGAAAAATTTTGTGCTTTAGAGAGGTGAGAGTATGGCAAATAATTAGTCCATCGTGAAGAGTAATTTGTTCACTAATAGCAAAATTTGTTCAAGTGGTAGTTTTAAAGTTATTCGAGAGAAACACATTTTGCTGGGGTAACGCACACATAGACCTATTGGTCCATTGCTGGAGATAGATGTATTGACTCCTTAAAAAAATTCAATCTCGATGGAACTGCAGGCTGGAATAATGCGGGGACGTTAGGATTATTTGTTCTGTGGTTATAATTTTGTATATTATTTGAACACTATGTTAAAAATATTATTTAAAACTATTTGTAAAATAAAAAAAAAATTATCATTTTCAGGACGACAAACATTACAAATCTTGCCACCAGTTTCATGAGCAATCATCAACATCAATAATTAATTAATAAATATTTTATTTCAGAGCACCACATTCTACCAAAATAATGCGAAGGTAACGCCGATTTCCTGCTGTTTGACACACTTTTTGACTCTTTCTATGGCCATTCTTATGACAGATCAACTAAACAATTTAAGCAATGCCTTAGACATAATTCACCCCATTTCCAACTGTGGCATGATTTGTTACCGATTTTAGAATCAATTAAATTTGAGTTAGTAGCTAGAAGAAATAATTCTGTGTTGATTAAGCATGAGTCGATTCCTTCAATCAAAAATTGGATACATAATATAAAAATCTGTTAACCAGGAATTTTAATCAAGAGCCATTAGGAAACTTTTTTAGTAGTATTAGAAGCAATGGTGTGCGGAATATTAATCCTAATTGTAATCAATTCATGAATGCCTATAAAACTTTGTTGATTAATAATTTTAATTCTGTACATTCTATTTGAGATATTTGTGAAAATGATTATAATGAAACATTTCAGTCTATTGTAAATCTACTTGATAATAAATCTAGTAGGGTAGAATCAGAAAATGATGATTTTGCATGTGATATTGATGCTTTATTTAATTATGGATGAAATTAAAAATAATAATGCACTGATTTATATTGAATCAAAAAAATATGTAACTGGGTAGGTACCTATATAATAAAAAAATCAAATCAAATATATTTAAAAATTGCCTCATTTGCATGCGTGATTTATGTAAATCTGAAGTTGATCAGCAATCTTCTAATTACGAAATTGATAATTAACAAAAATCAATATTTCATCCGAGGGAAAATTTCAATAATTTAATGAATGGTATTTATTATGCTATTGTAGCTTGTTTACGTGATTGTCCAGAATCATTATTGTTAAATAAAAAAATTAAGTGTATGATTAATAAATTGTGCATGTGATTAAATTATAACTTGTGTACAACACAAAAACGATTTGATTGAAATGATTAACAATCTCACAATGAAGTTGATTATACACGTTGGTGTACAGGGGTAAATAGATTTTAAATGGCAAATTATCAAAATTTGATAAGAATGATTTGAAAACAGCAAGAATATGATTATATTATAAAAATAGAATAATAAAGAAATGAGCAAAATAAGTATAGTGTTTTTCATTTAGCCAAACCTGTTTCTAAGTATTATGAAAATACTAGATTGATTGAAATAAATATTCTTATCGGCCAGCGATGAAGATCAGTCGATTCGAATATTTATTTTAATCAATCTAGTATTTCCAAGTTATTTCTGAATCATCTTGAATTACGAGTGCCATCTATCGGCTCCTTTTTTGTACTAGACAAAATAACGCCATCTATTGGCAATTTTCTGCACTAGTCTATAAAGCACGCCATCTATCGCTTAAGTCGGCCATATTTCGTATTTTTAAACGGCATAAGTATAACTTATCACCAGATAATATATTAATATAGTACCTAAAATATAAAAGTCAAAGATAGTAAATGGTATGAGAGTCAAGATGGTGGGTGTACCTTAATGAATCGAGTAATAACATTTACCAAAAAAATTTACCTAAATTGTACTATTTAGTACCTCGGTTAAAAAAAATTGTACCTCCTTTAGAAGGAAACCACAGCTAAATTTAGATACACCCGCCATATTGACGTCAATATGGTGAGTGTTCTATAACATTTTATTAATTTATTAGTAATGGTTACATTACTAATTAAACATAATGACACCAAAAAAATGTACCTAAATTGTACTATTTAGTACCTCGGTTAAAAAAAACTGTACCTCCTTTAGAAGGAAACCACAGCTAAATTTAGGTACAGCAGCCGTACTGAAGTCAATATGGCGGGTGTTCTATAGTATTTTATTATTTTATTAGTAATCGTTACATTACTAATAAAATATAATGACACCAAAAAAATGTACCTAAATTGTACTATTTAGTACCTCGGTTAAAAAAAATTGTACCTCCTTTAGAAGGACACCACAGCTAAATTTAGGTACACCAGCCGTATTGACGTCAATATAGCGGATGTTCTATATATTTTATTATTTAACCATTTCTAATAAAATATACCTAATAACACCAAAAAATGTACCTAAAAACACCTCAATTAAAAAAAATACACACTTGATCAGTTCGTACTGAGAAATAAAACAACCCTGTCTTGTGTCTAAGAAAACACGATAATTATCATGAAATATTGATATAGTTACATATACATCTATATTTTACGGATATTTTTAATTACGATTTATATGAACACGAATAGAAGCTCCAAGGCGAGACCAACAGACTGCAATGCAGTCTCACATTCGAATCCTGGGCGCGCACCAATGACTTTTCGAATGTTCAAAATTTATGTGCTAATTTGTTAAATAATGATCGCTTGCTTCCGTGCCTCGGAGAGCACGTTAAGCCGTTGGTCCCGGCTGTCATGAATATCTTTGACAGGCTTTACGGGGAAGTCAGTACCCTCAAATATCGTGACATTAGTCTAATCAACCAAATGACATTTCGCCTTCTGGCCAGTAGCGATAGCCTAGTCGGGAGACCGATAGACTGCCACGCAGTAGGTTTCGGATTCGAACTCACGGCGCGCACCTATGACTTTTCGAAGTTATGTGCGTACCTATTAAATTGTTAACTATCGCTTGCTTTAAACGGTGAAGGAAAACATCGTAAGGAAACCTACATAGAGTTATACATAATGTTCTCTCTGTGACTTTTCTGCTTGCTGAGGTATATACCTACTGTAGCTTTTTTAGTAATAGGACATATCCTAGATATTTGTGTTATATGTGATTTTTGATGTTTGTGAGGCTAAGTAACATTTAACTAAATCATATACAGTTCCTCTTACGCCGTATACATAGAGCTTTTTTAATAGTAATCCAAAGAGTAAAATAATACATAGGGAAAAGAGAGCCTTCTTATGATCAATTTCAGCCAACACTATTTGATACAGCGACATCTGGACTTTTGGCCCCGAATTAATCCTTCTATACATAGCTGTAGCTATTCCGTATTCTATGCCTATAGCTATTTATATTATGTATTATGTTGCAACCCCGTTAGGGTATATCATGGGTCGGAATCTTGCCTACATTGAAGGAAAACTTCGTCACAGTCGCCCTCTTTTTTTTAGAGATGGAACTATTTTCGTTCGTAAGTACATACGTGATACGTCACAGCCATCCTAAAAGTCAAAGAGTAAAGTAATACATAGGGAAAAGAGAGCCCTCTTAAGGTGGCCATTTTTTTTTTATTTCTTTTTTTTTATTTTGCTCGTCAAAATTACCACACTTCACTTGATGGTAAGCAGTCGTGTGGTCTAAGAGCAGTGGCCTCCACACCGCCCTCATAGCAGTCGAGGCGATGTTGAGGTCTCTACTTTGACGGCCTGAGAACATGCTTTTTCACGCCCCGCTTAAATGACCCAGGATTGAAGGAAGAAGGAAACACGTGCCTTGGCAGAGAATTCCATGCCTTGGTCGTTTGGCAGAGGTATGAGGACCCAAACTTTTTGGTACGCGCTCTAATCGACTCTATCGTGTAAGGATGGCATCTGAGCCCAGCACGCGTTGTTCTGGATAGGAAAGGGAAGGGCGGGATAAGGTGGAATAACTCTTCAGAGCACTCCCCGTGGTATATTCTGTAGAAACATGCCAATGAGGCAATGTCCCTTCGAAGTTGCAGAGGTTCCAGTGAACTCGTGACCTCTGGATCTCCGATGATACGGACAGCCCGCCGCTGTAACCGGTCGAGAGCGTCCAGCAGGTACTGCGCGGAGCCATCCCAAAGATGAGAACAGTACTCCACGCAATGGCGCACTTGTGCCTTATACAATAGGCATAGTTGCCCAGGCGTGAAGAACCGCCTCACTCTGTTCAGAACTCCGAGTTTTCGCGAAGCTTGCTTAATGACGCTCTCGATGTAGGTTTTCTGATTAAGGGAGCGGCAAAGATCCATACCAAAGATGGAGAGGCTGTCACGTATCACCAGTGGAGTGTTCTTCAGAGAAGGGAGGGGAAAGGAACGGAGACTTTTTTGTTGAGAACGCGCATGCCTGGCTCTTCTTGGCGTTGAACTCGACCAAGTTCTTGGCACCCCATTCATAGATGCGGTCCAAGGTCTGGTCAAGTTCAACAACAAGATTCTGCCTTTTCCCCTCAACCTCAGCCTGTTTGGCCCCAGGATGTCCGAGATATCGCCCATGCACGGTACTGTCGTCCGCATAACAATGTATGTTGCTGAGATTCAACATATCATTGATATGCAGAAGAAAGAGCGTAGGGGATAAGACAGACCCCTGAGGCACTCCTGCACTGACCTGCATAAATTTGGAAGCGCGACCGTCGCAAAGGACCCGAATACGACGCTTCTGCAGGAAACTTGCAATCCAGGTGCACAGTTGAGGGGGCAAGCCATAGGCCGGAAGCTTGGAAAGAAGAGATCGGTGCCAGACTCTGTCGAAAGCTTTGGCTATGTCAAGGCTGATAGCCAAAGACTCGCCGTGCTTGTCCATAGCCTCACCCCAGAGGTGCGTGACGAACGCTAGAAGATCACCCGTTGATCGTTTAGACCGAAAGCCGTATTGGCGATCATTGATCAACGATTGATCCTCCAGGTAGCCGACAATTTGGGTGTTTATAATCCGCTCGAACACCTTGGAGAGCACCGAGGTGATAGCTATGGGTCGATAGTTGCTTAGCTCGGAACGGTCCCCCTTTTTGGGAATCGGTTGAACGTTCACCTCCTTCCAAGCCTCAGGCACAATGCCTGCGGCGTAAGACGTCCGGTATACGCGCGTAAGCGTGGGAGACAACTCCGCTGCACATTTTTTAAGGACCACAGCTGGGATGCCGTCAAGTCCACTGGCTTTCCGAACATCGAGAGTCTGTAGTATCGCACGAACGGTTCGTTGCCTGATACATATATCAGGCATGGTGTAGCCGCAGTTAGCAATGTTAGGCGGCTGCGAACCGCAGTCATCGATTCGGGAGTTGGCCGCAAAGACATTTGCAAGCAGATCTGCTTTCTCCTGCGGCCGATGAGCCAGTGATCCATTCGGATATCTCAGAAGGGGCAGCAAGATCTGGCAGAAGTTGGACTGCACGGCTTTGGCCAGGCGCCAATAGCTACGACTGCCCGTAGGATGCGCCATGAGTTCCTGGCCGAACCGTGCGACGCGCTGGGCATCCGCTTTTAAGTATGCCCTCTTGCAGACCTTTGTGGCTTGGTTGAACGCTGCCTTCAGGTGATCCACGTTAGGGTCGTGGAGAGTGCGAGCCCTGGTCCAAGCGCGGTACGCTGTCTGTTTGCGTTCAACAGCATCAGCGCATTCACGACCGAACCAGGGCCTTTTCCTGCCGCCGCTCGTGACATCACTGTATGGAATATAATATTCCAAAAAACGACAAAACGAAAAACTACAAACGTGCGCACGGGCAAGATGCAGTCGTCATATTATGACTGATTTAAAATCCAATGTTTGAATCATAGTCTTTAACCGACATATTTACTAATTTGTATTTTATGACATTTTTATGATAAAAACAATTAAAATGAGAATAAAATATGATCCTAGATAAATTAAAAATATATAAGTATAGATAGGTAAGATCTGACACTAAATAATAAATCAAAAATTTGTTTAAGCGCCATCTTCTGCGATTGATTTACAGCACAAGTACGGGGCCGAAAACACAGATGTCAGTCCTATCTTTGGATAGAGGAAAGGTATTGGGCAGTGTCCCCCCCCTGCTACCAGTCTACCAGTTAACCAGGCGCCGGCACCATGGCTGGGTATTTAATACACGAGAGATTTTAAAACTCTAATAATAACTAATAAATGATACGCGATATTTGCAGTTCACAGTAGCTGGGGCTATTGAGTACTCGGAACGGATTAGCTATTCTATTTAGTGTCGCTGTGGCTACGGCGCCGGCGGAGTTCGCACGTGTATGAAGAGCGCGCGGGTAAGTTCTACCAACAGAACACATATACCCTAACGGGAAGAATAACAACTTCATACAAAAAATACGATACAAAAACAAGACACGCCATCTATGTCGTACCCACTCAAACTATTAAGCGTTATACGTACGTAGATATACCTATATGTATTATTCAGTGTTCTATAAAATTGTGGGTAGGTATATCATCTTCGTATTTTCGTATTAGGGAACAAAAATAAACAGATTTGTAGAAAGTTTTTATTTCAAATAATGATCTTATAAGGTACATTACATAATTTTCGGATTTGTAGCAGAAAAGCATCCACACTCTTGATACACTTTCTTTCGTTTTCTTTCATGGTGACTATAACTTCACAATCAAGTCTCTATCTCATAAAACGCAATACTTAATTATACCAAAACACTAAAACGGAAGAACAGGAAGCTTTACTAAATGTATCTAATGTGAAGGCAAAATTAAAATTATTTTATTTGTAACAAATAAACTTCGAAAACAAGACAAAACATCATGGCAGCAAAAGGTTTTCTTGTAGTTGTCAGATTTGACAGCATGTTGATTTTAAAATATAGATGCTACCAGAAGGAAAAATCATTTATTATAAAAAAGTGGTAACATTATTATCTCTTTCGCTCGCTCTTTCGTACCCCCAGTACGTTTAACTTTGCTGTATGACAGTTGACTGGGCCTGGTTCTACCCGGCCACAATGGCCGCGTAACATATTTATGTACATTGTGTTTTTTGTTTTTTTTATATTTATTGACGTATTGTGTATCCCTTTTCAGAGTTTTGCCCACGATATCTTACGAAAATTAACAAATACGACTTTTTGACCTATTTGAACAAGCTTCTACCAGTGAAAACGAACAGGCCAGTTCAGATGAAGAATAATTCGAAAAAAATTGGGGACCTATGACCTACGCTCCGAGCAAATCTTCTACAACGTACAGGAGATGTAAAGACTGCCCTTCAGCAAAAGATAAAAAAACAAAGCATAATTGCAACAAATGTAACAAGCCTATTTGTATACAACATATTATACCACTAGCTGTTACCTACGATTTCGTCCGCGTAGATTTTAACTAAAAAATGTTTGTCTCTGCGGAACCCTATTTTTTTTCTAAAATCAAAGTAGTCTATGTTACTCTTTATAACATCAGCTATCTGCCAGTGAAAGTCCCGTCAAAATCGGTTCAGCCGTTTCGGAAATTAGCCGGCACAAACAGACAGACAGACAAAAATTTTAAAAATAGATATTTTCGTATAGGTACCTTATATACTTTCATATGCATTACCTTGATAAAAAGCTGTTATTTTGACATTACAAACAGACACTTCAATTTTATTTATTTGTACCTATAGGTTATGCCAAAATTGTGTTGAACTCGATAGTGATTAATTTTGTATATTATTAACAATAAATAAGCTTTTTTCCTATATAATGTTTAAGTTTATGTTAACTTGTATTAAAAACCTGTAAGCGGTTGGACTTTTCTGATATCATCTCAGTTTATGAACTGATAAAAATCAGCGTCAATGTGAACACCCATTTATACACATACACTATATAGTACCTAAATATTTACCAAAAGTCTTGGTTAACTTAAAAAAGTTTAACTTTATAATCATGACATCGTTCACCACAGTTCACTTTCATATCCACTAACGCCAACTACATATGGCCCGGGGATGCCTAAGCGAATGAAATTAATTCAGGCCCCTAAGCTCTATAATATATTTTTATCTCATTGGCTTTATTTCTATAAAGATTATAAGTTATCAATATTTTTATGAAGTTCACGCCGATGCCCCTTCCAATCATATTCAAGTTCCATACCTTGGAAATAATCGGTGGCGAACAATACGATTTTAAAAGAATTGTCTGCTGAATTGAGTCCCTTCAGCTGCCATTGCCATTCCAGCATTGAACTTTTCAAATTTGTTTTTTTTTTGGCATTGCTGAACCATGGGTGCTGTCGCTGGTTAATTTTAGACGATAAAACTGACATACATGCGTTCACTTCACCTGATGCTAAACGATTCACATAGCGGTGTATTCGATATTTACTACCAAAATAAATATGGGAATCCATTTATTAAATGGAACATTATGTATATTAAATAAGTTAAATTAACCAAGAATAGCATTCTTACGGTCACGCGAGCTATTTACTGGTGAAACTTTTGAACTTTACCAGAATACCTGAAAATTTTAAGATAAAATCTTTTCAATAAGAACCACTGTTTTGTTAATATCAAAACTTAACTCTTTGGCTCGTATATGCATGTATGTGTGGAGGATGGAAAATATTCTTGCGGTCAGGAATTGTCAATATCTTCTGTACAGTACCTACACACTACAAATTTTCGGATGCGATAGACCGGTCGATAGCCTTATTACAGTTATTATTACACAAAGCCCAAAAAAAATGAATCATGCAGCTTCATTGGGTCCGTATATTTATTTTACGATTTAGCAAAATCTGATACAAATAATTATTATTGTTATTTACAAGATAAAATAAACTCTTACAATATTTACATTATTATTTTTCTAGAATTATTTGAGTGGCGGCCAGTATTGTTGTTCACTTTTGCTTTGCTTTATCTATCGAATCGAATGAAAGAAAATAATAGTCTATTAAGTCTGTCTATGCACATCTCTAGTTGAGACTGCAACGACGATACGGTTTTTCGTGTGTTTTAATTTATTACATTTCACTTTGATTCGGTTTCATTTGGTTCTTACTATTAAATTTTGATATAAATCATATAATATAGATTTACTTTACTAAAATTTAGAAAGAAAGCGTAAATTTAAACTTATATGACATTTTGTTGCCGTCCTCATCACTCGTGCAAATGGATGATACAGTGATTTCGCCAGGTACACTGCAGATAAATATGATAGAAGTTTTTGTGTCATTATTTATTTTATTATAACTAATTAAATTAATTGTAGGTAATAAAATGGGGGATTCAGCCTCTGAAAGTGACTCCAGCTCACTGGATGGCGGAGCTATGTTGCCTCCTAGTACAGTTTCTCGAGATCAGCTACAGAAACGAATTGAATCTCTGCAGCAACAAAATAGGTACCTTTGCATTTATTATGGTTTTACTGGATTCTCATCAGATATTTATTTAATTTTCACGATTAGATGCCACTATGTTATCCCCCAAAATGTATTATGTGGATACCTACTTTCAATATTTATCAACTAGAATAATACTCAGTAACAAGAAACTACAGTGGCTTTATGAAAATCTGGCGTATTTTATAGTGTAGTTGTGAAATCTATTACTACTGAGGATTATCTAATGTTTCAGGGTACTGAAAGTGGAGTTAGATACTTACAAGCTCCGTGTAAAGGCTCTGCAAGAAGAAAATCGTGCCTTGAGACAAGCATCAGTTTCAATTGTAAGTTGTCAATAACATTCTTATAAAATATAATTTTAGTGCCAGTGAATGCAGTAATGATTTGCATTTTTATTGAATGTAATTTTGAACTAAGATTTACTTAGAAAAGAGTCTATGATATTAATAGTTTCATAAATTTATTGTTTAAATAATTATGGTAAATAAATAATTATTAGGCATTAAATAATATCTTGAAGTTAAAGTATAAATAATGTCACAACTGGTTAGTTTGACAAAATATATGAGCATAAAATTATTAAAAACTTTTAAAATGGGTGATAGCTAGATAATAAATAATTATTTCGTTTTATTATAGCAATCAAATGATAGCAGGAAGCATTTCATATTAATTGACTTTTATTATATTATACCTCAAAATATTAATACACAATTTTTATGGCTTAAATTACAATGTTCATATGGATATAATTGTTTAGAAGATACTTAACCACTAGTTATTAATTGTTTTGTTTTTATTTTTATTACAGCAAGCAAAAGCTGAGCAGGAAGAAGAATATATTTCTAACACATTATTGAAAAAAATTCAAGCTCTAAAGAAAGAAAAAGAAACTTTGGCACATCATTATGAGAGAGAAGAGGAATGTCTCACAAATGATCTTTCCAGAAAACTAAATCAGGTGAGATATTCTAGCCATATTATGCAACACTTAAGATCAATATATTCTAAATAGGTTATGACAGAAGCTTACAAAGTTTTGCATGGTTAAAGTATAATTAATATTAGGATAGTAATAAAATTGAGGAATGAAGGGTGTGCCCAATAATATCTTCCTTATGAAGTTGCAGTTATATGTATGTTATGACAAAGTGGATTGACTTGTCTCTAATGTGGCTAATTTGAATTACATGGATAATACAATTTTCCACGTTGTAATGCAATAACATAACAATTTTTTTTAAAGATTTGGCTTTGTTTTTTTTATTTATGTTATTTTATCTATTTGGGTACTATGTCCTATGCTTAGTTAATATTGTGTTATTTAGGGACGATCTTAGCAGTTTGATTTTATTGTTATTATAAATTTAAACACAAAGTATTATAATAATATTCTATCACATACACACAACACCATCTAGCCTAAACTAAGCAGAGCTTGTACTATAGGTACTATACAATGGATAAACATACCTAAATATATTTTTTTGTAGATACATACATATTTATATAATAATATTGTATCACATACACACAACACCATCTAGCCCAAACTAAGCAAAGCTTGTACTATGGGTACTAGACAATGGATAAACATACATATATACTTTTTTTTGTAAATACATACATATTATACATAGAAACACCCAGACCAAGACAAACATCCATGTTCATGCACACAAATGTTTGACTTGTGCGGGAGTCGAACCTGCGACCTCAGGCATGGCAGTCGGTTACACTAACCACTACGCCATTGAGGCCGTTATTATACATAGAAACACCCAGAACAAGACAAACATCCATGTTCATGCACACAAATTAGCCTTTAAATAGGTATTACTTAAATAATTCCTAATAAAATTGTGTTGCAGTTGCGTCAAGAGAAATGCCGTTTGGAGCAGACTTTAGAACAAGAACAAGAATGCCTGGTGAACAAATTGATGAGAAAAATAGAAAAACTGGAAGCTGAGACACTTGCCAAGCAAATGAATTTAGAGAGACTTCGCAGAGAAAAGGTAAAATATTCATGGCTTTTCATATTTGAATTGATTATAAAAGCTGAATAGTTACCACAGAGCATGGAATAACTCGCGCGAGGCATCTCCACATGCCAGTTCAATTAAAGATGAAAGGAATAATAATATATGTGCCAACATGACACTCATTGTAAGCAGAGCTCTTAGTTTATAGTAGTTGAATAAACTTTAATATGCCCAATCTGCTGTAGTTTGGTACTTCAAACTAGATAAAAATAAGGATCATTGTGTGACATATCACATGTGTGTTAATTAAACTACAAATACTGATTGTCTTAGCTGCTGAAAGTTGATAATATTACTCATGTCTCAGCACACATTAATATTACCACTTAAAATCTATACATATAATAAAATCGTAGGAAAGTCAAAACTGTACATTGAATATTTTTTTAAAAGAATACTTGGGTCGTGATCTACAATCGATATTGAAGCCAAAAATATAGATTTTAGAATTTTTGTCTGTTTGTCTGTATGTATGTCCGGGCTAAACTCAAAAAGTACTGCATGGATTTACTTCAAATTTTGCATGAATATTACTAACAGGTCGGGTCAACATACAGGCTACATATTATCACGCTATCACCTACGAGGGAGGAGCTGTGAATCTTTATTTTTCTTACGCATTCTGTGATAGCGTGTAATCTAACGACGCATATTTAAATATTGTTTTTGAGTAAGCCATGCTATTATCTAGCTTTACACTATAAAAACTACGCCATTTAAGTAACTTGGGCAGAGAAATATAGTTGGGTTCCGCGGCGACAAACACTTTAGTTAAATTCTACGCGGACGAAGTCGCAGGTAACAGCTAGTATTTAATAGTTTTAAATAAAGGTTATCCAAATTAAAGTGAATAAAAACAAAGATTATTATAGTTCTAGGGGTATATGCAAGGATTTGATTTGCATATTAATTATTATTAAATATGTTTTAATTTTACATGCAGCATAATTTGTTTACCTGTAAAGAAAAATATACTCCTTGTCTATGAAGTCTTTTAAAGCGAAAAATGAACTAATAAGCGTGTATGTTTAGTTGGGGATTTAAAAATTCTCTATATTTAGGGTTTAGACAAATATATCATTCTAATGAAAGTTATGAACTTGTTTAACTAATATTGGTGTTGGTACCTTTTTCTTTAGCCTAGTACTGATATATACATATGTATATTATCCTATGATATTTAATTATTATTAATAATAAAACTGATTACTGTATTGAAAATATAGTTAATATTGATTAATGCATCAAATGCATTATATGGCATGGTTCTGACAATAGAGGAGAATATTTAATGTCAGAAGACTTTAATCCTTTTTTCTATTGTGTACTACAGCGATGGCTGTATGCATCAGAGTAGTGGCCACTGACAGGTTAGGAATGTTAGGTATATGCTATCTTATATCTTATCTTATGTGGGGGCCAGTCAGTGCAGACCGGCGACACTTCGACCCAGTGGGATCTTTTGTGTCGACACTCTCCCAATAACGACTGCCATAGATGTTCATGGCAACCGGGGCCAACGGCTTAACGTGCTTTCCGAGGCACGGAGCAGGCGATAATTGTCAATCAATACGCACATAATTTCGAAAAGTCATATAACTTCCGAAAGTCAGAGGTGCGCGACGTGGGTTCGAACCCGAGACCCTCTGCATTGCAGTCTGTTGGTCTCACCACTGAGCTATCGCTGCTCTAGGTATATGCTCAGTGTAGCCACCTAGTAAGAAGTAAGAATGATTCCATGCTGTGGTCTATAGTTCTCTGTACTTTGGGAAATGACTAATGTATAAAACATTAGTCATTTCCATACAGGTATGGCCACCATTGCTCACTTGTATTTCCAAACAGATTGTATCTAGTGCATTGTACATAATATGTTAAATAAGCATGATAGGTATTGGGCTATAAGAAGTAATTACATTGTAGTGTTTTTAATTTAATAGTCTTTTATTATTGATTGTTGAGCAATTTTAGCCCCATGTTCAAGAGATAGTTTATTATTCTAGGTGGAACTGGAGAACACATTGGAGCAAGAGCAAGAGGCTCTAGTGAACAGGCTGTGGAAGCGTATGGACAAGTTAGAGGCAGAAAAACGTTCACTTCAAATAAGACTCGACCAACCAGTTTCCGACCCTGCTAGTCCTAGGTGAAAATCTTATATTTATTACAAATATATTGTTTTTAATTTTAATAGTGTTTAATTTTTTGTATGATTCTATATAACAAAAGTTTTGATTTTCTATTGGACATTGACTGCTTGCTAACTTTGATAAATAGGGATCTAAAAATCTCTCAAGATTAGGTATTCAACTCTTACAGTAAATAGTTTTCAACAAATTGCATGATTAGTTAATTTTAAGGCATGCTACTCTGGAATACATAACTTTAATATATTCATTGTTTTATTATTAATGAAGATTTTTCTTGCTAGGGACATTAGTAATGGTGATACAGCATCCAATTTAAGCAATCATATTCAGACCCTGCGTTCTGAGGTCGTAAAATTAAGGTAAGTAAATTAATATTTTGTCTAACCTTTCTTATGTACATATAGTTTATCAATGTGTTAATGCTTGAGAAATTAGAGTTGTATATACGCATTATGTACAAAATAATTTAAGAACTTGAATATTACATACCTATTTAATTTCTTAATAATTATTTTGTATATATATTTTAATAACAAGAGTAGTTTTACCAAAAGGTATGCAGTATACATATAGGATCCAGAACCAAGCCTAAATAAGTTACCTTGTGAAGGAGGTGCAGATCGTCGGATTCGTAATAAATAAATAATACTCTCAAAAAGCCTGATTCACAAAATGTACTTTCTCAAATTGTCCGATTCGCAAAATGTCCGTATCTCATAATGTCAGATGCTTAAAAATGAGGGTTTAGGGGAAGAAATAAAAATTAATATTCTATTATCAATATCATAGTGTTAAAAATAGCTAATTGTCGCTCGCTTTAACGGTGAAGGTGAGCTGAGAGTTCTCTATAATGTCCTTGAAGATATGTGAAGTCTGCCAATCTGAAATGCGGCGTGGTCGAATATAGCATAATCCTTCTCAAAGTGAGAAGAGGCCCATGCCCAGGAGTGAGACAGTTTAATACAAAGCTGATACTATTTATATCATAGTTTATTATTTAAAAAGCACCTCAAAAAAATAGAATCTTATCTTATGTGGGGGCCAGTCAGTGCAGACCGGCGACACTTCGACCTAGTGGGATCTAATAATAAATATCTAATCATTTTATCCATTTCTTTATAATTACTGCAGTTTTGTGATAAATCTTAAAAGTTTCGTACTTTGGAAATTATATTATTATTTAGGTTTAATTTAGAATACTAATATTAGGCTAAATGTTAATTGAAAAAGTAATTTTACACCGGCCTAGAACCATAGGGATACAATGAAACTTATCTTAAAGAATTGAAGGGCCATAGAAGCATGAAAGGTAATCCTTTTTAATAAGTACTAAAGTCTTATAATAAACAAATGGATGATTAATTTGATGGAAGTATTATTTTAATTGCCCTCCTAAAAACATTTTAAAGCAAATTCTAAGAATAACAGGTATTCAATATTGTCAGTTTTTAAAGGGATAATTAGAATTAGGATGTTATGCAAAGCAGACTTTTTAATGACCGTCAAGTTAGCAAATATTTAGTTTTAAAATTTGTAATTGGTTTAAATAAAATAACATACACATGTCATATCTAAATCAGCTTACTGTAGTGCAATGATGTACAATAATTAAATTGGATAAAACTAATAGTGTTATTATCAAAATAGAAATCAACTGGCAGTATCTCAAAATGAGAACAAGGAGAAGATGCATCGATTTGCTTTAGAAGAAAAACACATTAGGGAGGAGAACATGCGTTTGCAAAGGAAGTTACAACAAGAGGTCGAACGACGCGAGGCACTGTGTCGACATCTGTCGGAGAGCGAGTCCTCGCTTGAAATGGAGGAGGAGAGGCAGTTCAATGAAGCTTTGAGTGTGAGTAATTTTTTATATGTTTGTATTTATACATATCATAATAACTACAAAAATGCTTCTGAATATGACGTCAGGGACAGAGCGAAGTGGTAGAAGAAAATAAAGAAGGCTTACCCCTCCATCATGTGGAATAAATAGGCAGGAGAGGGATAAATTATGAGGTTTCAGAATGTCTTACCCGCCTTATCTTATGTGGGGGCCAGTCAGTGCAGACTGGCGACACTTCGACCCAGTGGGATTTTTTGTGTCGACACTCCCAATAACGACTGCCATAGATGTTCATGGCAGCCGGGACCGCCGGCTTAACGTGCTCTCCGAGGCACGGAGCAGGCGATAATTGTCAATCAATACGCACATAATTTCGAAAAGTTATATAACTTCCGAAAGTCAGAGGTGCGCGACGTGGGTTCGAACCCGAGACCCTCTGCATTGCAGTCTGTTGGTCTCCCCACTGAGCTATCGCTGCTCCAAGAATTCAGAATGTCTAATCAACGACGTGTCAACATCAAACTCATGTCAAATTAGTCGGTTGGCTGTTGCTAATTCTGTCAGACAGACACAGCTGTTAGTCTGTTAATTAATTCTTGTGTTGATCTGGTGAGGTTTGGGAGTGGGAGATGCAGGCCTATCCGGTGGCGTTTGCCTAGAATCTTACCTGATTTTGCTGGAATATGTCTTGCCCACAAATAGTTTCCTTACCTTGTGGGCAAGCATGCTCATGCAAGCAATCCCGCTCACGGCTTAAAGTTATCTAAGTTGTACTCATTAGTTAAACGACTATACTGCTATGTCGTACATGTTTCATTAGATTGAATTTGACAAACCCAATGCTGTCTGATTTCATTACGAATTATTATAAAATCGAAATTTTATTATTAAGCGCCATCGCTAGTGCATATGCACCAAACTATAAAATATCTGATAAATATCAGTTATGCTCTGATACATATTTGTAGTAGCTCATGCTCAAGCTAGTAGCTCAAACAAACGGTTGTTATATTGCTACTGGCACAGGCAGTAGTAAATTAATATTATAACATTAATTGCATTTATGAAATAACATGTTAAGTAAATAGTGTAACTTATTTAATTTTGTATGTTTAGATGTCTTGTTAGCACCAAAAGTTTGTTTTATAGATTCGAACAATCGATGGCATTTTCTTCAAAAATGGAATGATGAAATGTTTGGTTACGTTCAATTTGCAGGCACGATCGCGGAGCGTGTCGTCACCAGGCGGGTCACGGCCACTCTCACCATACGCGTCGCCATTGTTGCCTAACGCGGCCGGAATGCCTCTGTCGCGACCTTCGCTGCATCTCAACGCGCAGGTCAGCATAATGTCACTAAGCTATTTAGAACTTTGAAGAAATAATATACAGACCAACACGTATTATAAACGACTAGTTTTTAGGCGCGGCTCCGTCTGCGTGGTACCTACCTACATGAATATAAAGGTTTTAAACTCGGTGACTACGAATTTGGTTGAGTGATTTAGCCGTGAAAAGACAGACAGACAGAGATATATTTTTGAATTTATAATATTAGTAAGGATTGCAGCGCGAATTATATTAATGAGAAATACTCATTGATATATAAAAACCCTAGATACACAATCCCATACAAAACTTACACTTAAAACTGTCCTCAGTTGCTTATAGGTAGTTATATTAACTATATAAAGTTTCATTAATGCAAATTAAACCTTACCGCCTTAATTTTAAGTTGAATATATAAGGCTATCTAAAAAAGGTAATAAAATTTTACGAGCAGAGTTTGCACGAATGAATGGACTCGAATACTGTTTTTAAAAATTCTGTGCAATATTAATTTGTTCTTTCTTCAACACAACTATAATAAAAAAAAAATTATGTAAGTTAATATTCTGACGTAATTATGTAGAGTTTATAAAATGCACGTGAATGTGTGTTTTAAACACATATTTGTTTTTACTTTTACCTTTATATATAACAGTAATAGATAATTAATACGCACGAATTATATTACGAGTATGTTTCATTGCTGTTCATATATTTGGTTCCCCGACTTTGAAATTATACGTGTTTGAACATTACGCGAGTGATTGTACATACAAATTAAAGTAACATAAAACGATAAAACGAGAGAGACAATTAAGATTTCAAACTTGAAAAAATACGACATAATAAGATTTTTAATTTCCTTGAAATAAATTGAGTTTATTGTATAATCTACATTTTGACGGATTTTAATTTTTTTCGTATCTTTCTTTGTTATATTATAATGCAATCTTATCTTGATATATCTCTCGATAATACATTTAATAGTATTATTTACATGATTGTTGTTTGTTAATATGGCACTTTGAAGAATATAAGCTTACTGCCAAAAATTATGATAAGTGTTGTTGTTGCTGTGCTTGCTTGTGATCGTTGCTGTGCTATGAACGATATCCATTTTGCACATTGCACGGGATTTCAAAGAAAGCTGAAATCCAACATAAGTATGGTAGATACATTTTATAAATATCCCACTATAAGGATACCTACCGTAAAGATCATTTAAAAAAAATATTAAGCGGATACTATTATGGTTTGTAATAAAACAAGTCTAGTAATGAATAATATATATAATCGCATTATCATTTTAAATCAATTAAAACATATTTATTTTAAAAAAGTAACAGCGTCTCTATTAATATTAGAACAGAGTCAACGTATAACCCGGACTAATCAAGTAGAAATACAATAGTATGATTAATGCGTTTAGTAAGTGTTCATTTAAATGAGCCGTGTTATATGGTCGCTCTTTGTTACGAAATAAACAGAAAAAAAATATTTTACGTTGATTCCTTGACGCAATAATCAGTATTATAATAATAACATTATTAGTTACCGAAAATATGAAACACCGTCCTTTTTTAGTGTTCTGAAAGTGTGATTTTACAAGTTTTAAACGAGCTCTGCGACATGTTTACTCTCGGAGCGATCGAACGGTACTAAATTAAATGAGCACCCAAATGTTCAAGTGGGTGCTCATTTGTTGAGGACGTTTTTTGACGCTGATTGTGTATCTAGGGTTTTTATACATCAATGGAAATACTACATTTATTATCAATAATTGTATATTTTTGTAGGTACAGGTATTAATTCTAACTTATTTCGAATCATTGCCTAGCATTCGGATATAAATCGAATATTCAAATGCAATCGTACGAAGTGCGATATCTTTTATTCACGCTAAAGGAAAAGAGATTTAAATTTTTTTTAAACTGTCGCCCTCAATGGCGTATTGGTTAGTGTAACCGAATGCCACGCCTGAGGTCGCGGGTTCGATTCCCGCAAAGTAAAAACAAGTCAAACATTTGTGTGCTCATAACATGGATGTTTGTCTTCGTCTAGGTGTTTCTATGTATAATATGTATTTACAAATACAAAAAAAAGTATATATGTATGTGTATCCATTGTCTAGTAGGTACCCATAGTACAAGTTCTGCTTAGTTTGGGCTAGATGGTGTTGTGTGTATGTGATGGAATATTATAGTGTTGGAATATAATACGAGGTTCTATTTTTTTGGTGACATCAAGTGAATCGAATTTTCGGAACTATATAATCTATACTTATAATAATTATTTATAAATTTGTAATTATTATTAATAATGGGTGTTATTTAAATGATTAGCATAGTATTGGTATTTTTGTGAGCAGAAAAATATAATCTGTGAGCAGAAATAGCTAATTGATCAGCAATTCATGGCCAGCAAACTTTAAAGAGATCAAACTAAGTCGACGGCGGCGCCCCGCTTCGCGGGGCTCCTATTTTTGGGTGGGTTTAAAAAAAGGAACCTAACATAACCTAACACTTCCGAGACGGAATGCAGTGATTTGAGGCGTATAGATGCTCGTTATGCTGTGCAATATTTGCTGACCAATTAGTATTTTTGATGATCAT
Organism: Catocala sponsa; assembly: GCA_963564715.1. Classification (NCBI taxonomy): domain Eukaryota; kingdom Metazoa; phylum Arthropoda; class Insecta; order Lepidoptera; family Erebidae; genus Catocala; species Catocala sponsa. Next base: position 15,690,775 of record OY751330.1, on the reverse strand, counting down.
TATATTTAATCCCATTAATAATGTCGACGCTAAAAAAGCTATTGTTATTAGAATAACGACCAACACTCGAATTACTAGATTATTTAAAGTACCTAGGTGGAAAATAAATTTTCCTAATGTTCACATCAACAAACTTGTCACCAAAAAATGCTGGCATGTAGCGGCTAGAAGATATATGATGTACGCCACAACTCTTTACATTCAGCGGAGTGCAAAAAGTTGTAGCATACTAAGAGGACAAGCGGTTACTCTAGTTATTAAGAGTTCCTCTGCATGTACCTATATAATTAGTAAAAGAACGCGTGTCCTTAGGCGCGGCGCACGGGCGACAGGTTCGTGAAGCCGGCGCTGCCAGGCGGCACGCTGAGCGCGCGCGCGCCGCCGCTGGAGCCGCCGGCCGCGGCGCTGTGCGCGCCCCCCCTCGCACCGCTGGCGCCCCCCGCCGCGCCGCAGCCCGCGCTCATGCAGCCCGCCAGCCCCATGGACACCTCCTCGAAGGATTAGGCGCCGCCGCCGCACGCCCCGCGTCGAGCGCGCTCCGTCGCCGCGTCGGCGAGCCGAGCCGAGCGAGTTTGGTCCCCCTCGTCCCGCCCGCGGGTCGGCGACGGCGAGCGAGGCCGCGGCCGAACCGGGCGCGGCGGGCCGGCGCCGGCGGTTCGTCGGGGGTCCGCCTCGTTCGTCTGCGCGGCGACCGCGACTCTCCGACGTCGCGTGCGCCGAAGGCGACGTCACTATTTAACCCTAAGTCCCTCCCGCGCACTCCGCTCACTGCCCTCTCGACTCGGCACGCTCCTAGAATTATGCTCATATCTCCGCTCGATGGCGGTTCATTTACTAATATAATTGGTGGTGAAAGGGCAGTTTGGAATACGATTGTATTCGTGTTGTTCATCGAGTATTCTGAAAAAGAATGCGAGCCATGTTGTAACATTGATTAGGATAGTTATAGCTAGTTCTGATTATAAATCATTTTTGAAAATATATCCGGGCTTCAAATTATGCGGCAGTGGGTTTTATTTTATCATAAGGCTGTGTATAAAATTCACTTGTGAGTAAAGTTAGTAAAGGAGAAGGAGATAAAGATTGTATGCTATATAACACACGGGGTCTAGCAATACTACTCCTACGCGATGTTTTTGTGATGGAATGTATCATGTTACGAATGTGTTGTGTTGAGCCCGCAGGGCAAGTTGTTGTGTTCGATATAATATGCTAGTAGGAGTAGTAAGCGAAAGTCCTCGGACTCAATTCAATTATGCAAAATGTCACATAATTTTTTTTCATGTTATAATAAAACAAAATATACGCATTACTATTATGAAGACTTTTATTTCTTGAATCATCGACATACCCTGCATTTTGCATCATAGTTATAACCTTTCTAGATTTAATCTGCCTTTTCGTTGCCAGATGTTCAAGATGATAGAATGAATTCTAAATAGAGATTGTGCCTTATGTATGTTCTACCGTTTGTATAATGCGCTGTGTTTTATGGAATTGTTTAAGATGATGCCTACGGATACTATAATTACTACAGCAGACGTCAGCATCAGAGGGTTCATTACCCTTACTAAGTAATTTCATACGATTTTCACGCAGCGCACTGAGGCACAGTGGTCTGAAAATGGAGCTTAGAATCGTAAAGTAAGGAATTCAAAAATAAAAAATTGTAATGTGTCTGGTGTGCCTCTCTTGACGTAATATTAGCGTATGGATGGTACTAGTAGCTCCACGCATGAGAAAAAAGTTTGTTTTTTTTTGTATGGAAGAAACCACAAAGTACATTTTTTTTAAACTGAATGGAACTGAAGGGCTGGTGCTCATACGAGCTATTGTACCATACACAGCGATCAAGATGACATACAATTCATGCACCTTTAGGCGACGCTTTGCGCGTAGCAAATATTTGAAATATTGAATTTTCGATATGTGATTTTTCAAATCAATGACGTGGTTAAATGAAGTTGCCGATCGATTTACTTATACTATTGTTAGTGTATAGCTTGCTAATGACCTTCATGATGGCAGAAATTAAAAACAATATTGTTTTTATACCTTTTTATTTTACACAATTGCATTCAAAGAACTAAGTAACTCATTTGTTAATCACCGTGATTATGTTTGAGTTACAATTAGATATTAATGATAATTGAGCATTAACCAGTTAAGCCTTAGCAGGCCGAATGGGCCCAAGTCACAATAAAATTCTTTACACATAAAAACTATTGTTAACAGAGCGTATCTTCGCCCTCATCAGAGTCCAACATTGACGCACTAATAACATCGACAAATTCAATGTTCTCTTTGTCTACACCTGAATCGTCACTAATGAAAAGAGGTCTCATATCATAAGCAGTGGCGTAGCTATCGGAGGGCTAGGCGGTGCCATGCACCTGGGCCCTCAAGCTCAGAGGGCCCTCGGAACCTGACCAGCAAAACCTCAAACATTCTAAAATTTCTCCCATCCATCCTAAGAATATAAATATAACAGATAGCAACACGAGTTTAATTGTGGCTCAGTTGAAAGAAATTCATAACTTGTAGGGAATTACCCTGAATTCTTTCTGTTGTTGTGTGCGTTACGATTGCTCCGCCAAGTTATACAAACAAAAAACAACTTCGCCAGAAAAATTGTCGAAATTTGTCAAAATCGAAGGGAACAAACAAAAAATTTGTCGAAGTAGAAATAATGAAGTTATAAGGGTTTAAAGTCGGCCGCGCGAACGTAACTTCCAAGGTGAATAATTCGTAAGATATTGATCGAAAGCTTGTAATTCTTTTTTCGACAATTTTTGACAAATTCAGTCTTCAATTGACAAAAGAATTAGATCTCTAACCCAAGCAGTTGCTGAGATCTTCGTGGCCGCGCAATCGTGGACGTTACGTTCGCGCGGCCAACTTTAAACCCTTATAACTTTTTTATTTCTACTTTGACAAATTTTTAGTGTTCCCTTCGATTTTGACAAATTTCGAAAATTTTTCTGGCGAAGTTTTTTTCTGTAACTTGGCGGAGCAATCGTAACGCACACTAAAGAACTGCTGTTCTGAAAGAGGTCTGTCTGTATGTAATAAGTAGCTTTGCTTTGCTGTACCCTGTAGTGCAAGATAAAGAGCTGATGATAAAGTAGCTTTACACCTTTAAAATATTTAAATATATTCATCAGTTTAAATAGGGCCCCTAGTTATTTTGCACCAGGGCCTTTGGTTACCTAGCTACGCCACTGATCATAAGTGATAGCTGTTTTTCGAGACTTTCTCAGCACAGGTCTTATGCTCGAAAGGTAGGGATCTGATGATACAAGGAGACCATTGAAAATGTCTTCGTTTGTCGCTTTTCGACAAAATTTGCGCGAATGGTGTTCTTGGATTTGTTTGAAATCTTTGTTTCTGGCTTCCGTTGCCTCTTCAGATAATTTGCCAATGGGCATAATATTGAAGTGTATGATAACTTCAGCACCATGCAGTAAAAGTTTGTGAACACTCAAAGGAATGTAATCCCAGCCATAAAGCTCCACGTACATTTCTGCAGTAAGGCGTGCAAAGTTTGCAAACGCGTCAGTATTTATAGGCGGGGAGCCTATAAATACTGACGCGTTTGCAAACTTTGGCTACTACACGCAAAAGCGTTGAAAATCTTCGGATCAAACCGGACAGCTGCAATCAAACAATCAAACAATCCTGTGACAGCTGCAGTTTTTGCAGGATCACAAAAAAATTGCCTAGCTGTATTCCCATCATTTGTAGTGCCCGAACCTATAACAAAAAAAAAACTTGACTTTGTGCAGAAAAGAGGTACTTATACACGTTTAACGTTTCTTGAAAAAATTTAGATTTAAGAGCTATCAATTTATGACTGTTATTTTATCTCACCTTGTTTGACGATGTCTACTAGGAGGCCCATTTCATCACGAAACTTCTGCTGTATGATTTGTTTTCTTCTCTTTAATGACTCCTTACCACTTGCTTCTCTGGCTTGCCATGTTTTAAACTCCAGTCTATATGAAATATGGAGTAGGCACTCCATACACCTGATCCAAGCATGAAGACTAGACAAACCAAACTTGTATATTTCTGCCTAAATTAATAAAAAGTATATAATATTGCAGTAGTGACATTAATTTATTAAATTATTGAAAACTCACTCTGAGATCTTCTCCAACTTATTAATTTCCGAAGGAGTAGCTTTACATATATCACAAGTCTGCAATGAGGTATTTGATAGCTGAGAAGTGATTTTGCCATCTATCATGGTCATAAGCATCGAGTGTTTAACAGCATGGCTTCTCATAATAGATGGCTGCAGTGCTGCAATCTCAGCCTCAATCAGCCTTCTCTTCTACGATGTTTAACTTGTTTTCGTTTATAAATTTAAAATATATTGGTCTGCAGAACATTGTGGAAGACGGTTTTGTATTCTCCCATACCTTTTCTTCGCCACAAACTAAGCACAGAGGAACAAAAGAACACAAAAATACTGGAATCGTCTTCGTCTACCATAGTTTGCTTATACAATCTTTGCCCTGAAGCACCATCGAAGCCCCACTTGGCACTTGCATATAAGTTTCAACTCTTTGCCATCCAGTGATGATTCCACTCGTAGGAATTTTCCAAGCCTAGCCACAGTTTTGTCCGAAATTGCTTGGAGCTTTACTTTTACTTCTCTTTCCGTGATGTGTATGGTATCTTTTGGGGGGTAGCAGTCCTTCTTCGCCTCAAGAATGGCAGCATAAGAAGGATACAGTGGTATTCCTTCTCCTTTTGCACAAGATCTTAATGTTATATACTGCCACTTCGAAAGCTTCAATGAGGTCAAAATACCTAAAGCTTTATCAGAGAAATATATAGACATAGTTTTCTTTGGCTTTAACAATTCCTTTATCCTTGTAGTCTCGGGATGCTCCGAAACCAGTCTAATGATGTCTGCTACATCCTTGTTTTGTGCTTTTAAACCAGTTGCATGAGCAAGGCTTTCAGTGGTATGCGTTAGGAGCTCTTCCACTCTCCTTCTCTTCTGTAGTGGGCTCAGCTCTGTGAATGGTTTTCTCGGACTCACCACTAAAGTTAATGTACCAACACTGCACGTCTCCGGTCTGTAGGATGTTGATGCACCCACATTCACACCAAAGTCAGAGCATGGAACATGGTTTCTGCTCTATTGCCACTAAAGAAGGGGTCATCTTTGCCCTCATGACCTCAGGCCATTTTATATTCTCTTGCAGCTATGTCACATATTTTTTTATGAATGTACGTCTCGTGCGATTACACGAGAGCCATTTGTTCCTCAACGAACACACGTAAGTTTGACAGAATTGTTTCAATTCCTTCTTTTCATTTTCTGACAAATCAACAGTATTCTCAAAAGCTTCAAATAATACACCAGGCTGTGAAAAACAACTGTTGTTTGCCACAAACATGAAAATATCAAAATTGGTATCAAAACCTTCCATCGTAACACAATAACGAATAGAAAGTAATAAGTTAGCGCGCACAAGTGCTGAGGGCTACTGATAGAATTAAGCTCAAACGTCCTATTTTTATACAACTCCCCTTACTAATGTTCGCATTTCTCTAGTTAGGTACATATAGACTAGGGCCATTTGATCCCGCTAGGGCTTAACTGGTTAATGTTCATATCATTAGTGTCTAATTGTTCCTCAAACATAATCTCGGTGATTAACAAATGAGTTACTTAGTTCTTGGAATGCAATTGTGTAAAATAAAAAGGTATAAAATCAATATTGTTTTTAATTACTGCCATCATGAAGGTCATTAGCAAGCTATACACTAACAATAGTATAAGTAAATCGATCGGCAACTTCATTTAACCACGTCATTGATTTGAAAAATCACATATCGAAAATTCTATATTTCAAATACTTGCTACGCGCAAAGCGGCGCCTAAAGGTGCATGAATTGTATGTCATCTTAATCGCCGTGTATGGTACAATAGCTCGTATGAGCACCAGCCCATCAGTTCCATCCAGTTTAAAAAAACTGTACTTTGTTTTCTCCCATACAAAAATAACACAAAACTTTTTTTTCTCATGCGTGGAGCTACTAATACCATCCATACGTTAATATTACGTCAAGAGAGGCATACCAGATACATAACAATTTTTTATTTTTGAATTCCTTACTTTAAGATTCTATGAGTATGGAGCTCCATTTTCAGACCACTGTGTGACGGTTACGTACGTTATGGTGCATCCACACAGCAGGTACTTTTTGTGGAGAAACATAATATAAGAAAATCGACGCACGATTTGAATGCGCATATCACGTAAGTCTATAGGCTAGTCAACAAGTTCAAAAACATGTTAATCTATACTAATATTATAAAGCTGAAGACTTTGTTTGTTTGTTTGCTTGAACGCGCTAATCTCAGGAACTACTTGACTGTTTTGAAAAATTCTTTCAGTGTTAGATAGCTCATTTATCGAGGAAGGCTATAGGCTATATTCCTTTTGAGAGCTTCCGCTGCGTGCGTTGCGTAAACAGTTAAAGTTTCGCAAAAATCATGTATGACAGAATTGTTCCCCTTTAAAACTTCTACAAAAAAGTCCGCGACAGCTTATGTCTATCTTTCAAGGTTGGCTCACTATAACCTTTTTTATGCTAACCAAATTTGTTCTAAAATAATGCATTATTTGCGAAGGTGTTTCTATAAACATGATACTAATCCTTATCCAAATAAATACGTTATTCATCACAAGTATTTAATTTAAAACAAAATAATGTCCTTTACATAATTCGATTTCAATAAATATTTTAGTAGATATCGCAGTTTTAAAATAACATCGCAAAAATACCATAAAAGCGGGATGTAGGTACCTAAAATAGCTCTAACGTTTTATTTAAAAATATTTTCACCTTACGTAAACGAAGTCGCAGGTTATTTATTTATTCATTTTTAAATTTACAACTATCATTACAGGTGGGTTCAATTCGATAGTGCGCTACATCTTAATTATATACATGAAAAAATAAACATAAAACTCAACTAAGTAACTAAAAGAAACAAAAATAGAACTAAAGTAAAAAATACAAAATTACAAATAAACTTAACTTATAACTACTTACAATACTAGGAACAAAAATAGGACACTGTGTAAATAGTAATTTTTGTCAACTCACTAATGTGACAGCAAAATATATCAACATTCTTGCTTATCATATTAATTACTTTAATAGACCTGGATATGGGACACTTTGCCAGTAAGTTGGTCCTGGCGTCTGGTACGACTAAGAGTGGTGGACCTCGCCGCCGCTATACGTATCGATCTGGTACACAAAGACTAAGCCATCGCAGTACTCCAGGATTGTATTCAATTCCACGCAACAGCCTAACTAAATATATTACAAGATGGAATTCCCTACGTACTTTCAGTTCGTTATATCCTACCATGCCCAGGACAAACAGTGTAGGGTACATAAGGGGGTAAAAATCCACGCGGACGAAGTCGCGGGCAGAAGCTAGTTGTTGATAAAGCTCTTAAAAAACAATAGGTAATAAACAATAAAAAAAAAATTTAAGAAAGATTAATAAAAAAATATTTTTTTGCCAAGGCAATAGTGGTAACAAAAAAATTCTCTTAATCTTTTTTATAAACAGATGTTTATAAAAAATTGTATACCTAACAAAGGATGTAAAACTAAATTTCCAACGTTAATAAATGCCATTGTTAGATACAAAAACAGCAATAACATAATATTTGGTAAAAACACTTTTTAACAACATTTCTTGGACTTTTCATTTTTTGTTAATTTTAAAAAATTATTATAGACGAAATAATGAACTTTAATTTACTTTTATCGCGTGATCTTGTTAAGTATATGTATAAGAAGGGATCCGCGATGCCAAAAATGTATAGATATATTATTTAAACTTTTATGTAGTCATTTAAGATAACAGAGATTGGGAAAAAAATTGTTTAAATTTTTTTTCTTTTTTTTTGGTGTAATGCTTTGACGCATATCCCTCCGCGGGGCGGGAGAAGGGGCTATGTCGGACTCACCGGGGTAAAAGAGAAAGATGGTAATGATGATAATAATGAACCTTCCGGAATACCGACTAAACCTACCACGGTGTTCCTCGACAAAACCGCAATCGGCGGGTCCGCGCGAATCACTTTCACATGCGGTCGCGACCCCGCCGAGGTTTCGGCCTACCGTTTCATACGGCCGGCCGAAACCTAATTGAAACGGCAGGCCACTACACAACAAGACTAGGTTTTGGTCGCCCCAGATTTAAGCCCTACTGTCCCCCGTTGTGCGAGGACGGACAACGATACGAGGCCAGGTGGCGGGCAGGCCCACGAAGCCCACCACCCCCAGGTCAAACCTCAGGGTGGCTGGAGGCTATCTCGCGCCCTCCGGCGCCCGGTTCTGCGGTTGGGAAGAGGTTTTAAGCGCTCCCTCTCCCGCTCCGCCGCCTCCTTGACGGACATGACTTCCTCACAGAAGGAGGCGACGGCGTTCCAAGACGCTTCGGACCATAGATTGAACCACCGCCAGGAGCGAGAGGGCAACTATACCGACTGCTGCGATCAACTCACGGCGCTGCGATGCCCAGGCGGGGCAATCCGCCAAAGTATGGAGCGCCGTGTCCTTAACAACGTCGCGGCAGTCGCCACAGTGTTGACAACCGGGCGTCTCTTGCCTGCCTATGCGACACAGGAACTGGCCCACCCAGTCAGCCTTGGGAGGGACAAAATAGGGCTCGGCGGCAACGGCGACATTGATTGACCACTGCGCCATGCTCTGGAGGAGAAGGTCCTGAGCCCCGGCGCAGTGTTTTAGATTGCATTGGAGGAGGCGGAGGTATGGAGCCATTACGTATCCATACTGACCTCCGCCCCTCCGTCAACGTGAGCGGCGATCCTGGTTGTTGCCGATGTTGACGTACGCCTTGGAGGTGTTTTATGGGTGGCAACGCAGCCCTTGCCACCTGCCCGGTTCTCCGCTGGTTTGCTCGACGCCGCACACAAGATACAGTGCGGCGTGGCCTCGCATGTCGCGGCCATGTGACCGGGTTGACCGCAACGGAAATAGCGGCCAGTGCAGTCAACCCGTGAGGAGCACTTTACTCCTACATGGCCGCTGAAAAGACAACGATAGCACCGGGCGAGCCTGGGCTCGAGTACTTTGACTTGCGCCAACATCCACCCCACCAAAATGATGATGATGTCCTCCCAGACGTATCCGTCGACGGCGACACCCTGTCAATTCTCAGACATCTGGCTCGCAAAACCAAACTTAGTCTTGAAAATGCGGTCACAAGTACCGCAGAATAGTTCCCCTTGTGCGTTATACGTATAAGAGGGTTTTGGACGGCCTTTCCGGAGCTGGCGTTTAGCGTTAAGGTCCTCAAGACGCCTACGCTCATAGTTTTCTAAGCTTTCATGAAGAGCTTTTCGCCACTCTGTCTTTCGAGTAGCCAGTTTCTGCCACGAATCTGTAGGCAACCCGATTGCCGTTAGGTGACGCTTTAAAACATCACTAAATCGTAGGTACTGCCCTCCAGATCGTCGCTTACCGGAACTGAGTTACGAGTAGAATACAGTTTTTGGCAATCTGGATGACTCCATACGTTCAAGATGTCCGCACCAGCGCAGTTGCCCTTTCATCAAGAGGCACTCCATACCCGCCAAACCCGTCCGGCGAAGAACTTCTGTGTTGGGAACCCGATCCTGCCAGCCAATCCGAAGAATAGCTCGGAGACATTTAAGATGGAAAATGTCGAGACGTTTGATATCGCCTTTGTAAAGACACCAAGTCTCCGAAGCATACAGAAGCAGCGGTAGTATTATAGCTTTATACACAGCTATTTTGGTTTGCAGCTTGAGATCATGAGATTCCCAAACACGATCATTAAGTCCACCGAATGCTGCTGCGGCCTTAGCAATCCTTGCGGATATCTCAGACTCGAGTCTATTGTCGCTTCGTACCAGGCTCCCAAGGTATCTAAAAGTACTTACTTCCTCAAGGGCTATTTGGTTTAAGTAGACAGGTGTACCGTCCGCAGATTGCCCCCTTGCGGGTTGTTTTAGTATCTGGGTCTTCGTAGCACTGATTACTAATCCAAATTTGCGACATGATTCGTCTAGATGGTCGAGATATGCCTGGAGATCAGCTAGGCTGCCAGCCATAAAGCAAACATCATCGGCATATTGAATTTCAGCAACGGGAATGGCTGTGACTTTGCTCTTAGCTCTGAAACGCGATAGGTCGAATACGCTTTTGTCCATGCGAACATTGAGTGTGATCATATTCCTGCATTTTCCTAAAGCGTCAAACATTACCGCGGAGAAGTAGATGGCAAAGAGTGTTGGTGCCATGACGCAACCTTGTTTGACACCGCTTGTTACTGGAAATTGCTCTGTAAAACTCTCCCCATGGCGTGCACGAGCGAACATGCCTTCATGGAACTGGCGTACCAAGTTGATAAATTTTGGCGGACACCCACATTTCTCCAGTACAACCCACAAGCCAGTTCTCGGGACTCGGTCGAACGCCTTCTCAAGGTCAACAAAACACAAATAGAGGTCACGATACTGTTCAAGGCTTTTTTCTTGAAGCTGTTTTAATACAAATATAGCGTCAACTGTGCCTCTATTTGGTCGAAAACCACATTGGCTTTCAGGAAGGAAGCCTTCAGCCAGCTTAACTAGGCGACCGTTAATGATATGCGCCAAAATCTTGCCAGCCGCAGAAAGCAAGGAAATTCCTCTATATGAGCCATAATTGGAGAGATCACCTTTTCCTTTGTATAGTTTGCTTATTGAAGCATCCTTCCAGTCCTGTGGCACCACTACCGCGTCCCAAATTTGTAGCATAAGTTCAAACAGTCTGATTTTAATGTTAGGTCCTCCGTATTTAAAGATTTCTGATGGCAGACTATCAGTACCTGGAGACTTTCCATTCTTCAAACGGTTCACAGCTCTGTTAAACTCTACAAAAGATGGTGGATTTTCGAGGTCAGCGGCGGTTGGCAGTTTCAGATTCAGACTGTTGATATAAGACAAATCCACTCTTTGACTGCCAGGGTTGAGTAACTCATTGAAATGCTCAGCCCAGCGCTGGAGAACTTCCGAGGGATCTGTCAGTTTCTTTGTCTTATCGCGTGAATATACGGGAGCTGTTTTATTACAGCGGGGGCCGTTAATTGCTTTAAGGCTTTCAAAGAATTTTGCAGTTTGATTGCTATCTGCCAGAAGCTGTAGTTCTTGAGCCTTTCGTAGCCACCAGTTATTTTTTAACTCCCGCACTTTCTTCTTAAGGATCTGATGTAGTTGTTTCCGCTGCTGATCACTGCGAACGCGTCTTAGTGAATGTCTATATTGTTCAACAAGTTGCCGTATTTGAACATCAGAATAGTCGAACCAATCTTGGTTTTTCTTTTGTTGTTTACCCATAACCTGTTGAGAAACTTTATGCAGCTGGTTAGCGAATAAACGCCATTTGGCATCGATTGATTGAATGCCATCAGTACCAGATAAAGCGGCCTCAAATTCTGCATCCAGTTTCTGTCTGACATCTTCATTGCGAACAAGTTTTGAAAAAGCTAGCCTGGCCGGCACCTTGTGTTCTGCTCTACGCGGAGGCTTGATGTTGAGCCTCATCTTGCACCTGATAAGACGATGGTCCGTCCATCCCTGAGCACCACGCATCGCACGAGTAACCATCACATCTTTTAGGTCTTGCCTTCGGACTATGATGTAGTCGAGGAGATGCCAGTGTCTTGAGCGGGGATGCATCCAAGATGTTTTGTGTTTATCAGGTAGCCGAAAAAACGTGTTGGTTATACTGAGATTAAGTTCGGCACATAGAGTAAGTAAGGCATACCCATTTGAATTGCATTTTCCAATGCCGTGCCTCCCAAGGACGTTTCTCCAGGCAGTGTGATCTGTGCCGACTCGCGCATTAAAGTCACCGAGCAGGACAATCTTGTCGCATTTAGGTATATTGCAGAGAACCTGGCGAAGTTGATCATAGAACTCCAGCTTTTCCTCATCAAAGCAGGTCATAGTGGGTGCATAAACGCTTACAAGATGGATAAACTTCTTTGCTGCCGTACGGAGTCGGAGAGTAATCAGTCTATCGCAGTAGCCTTTAGGTGGTTCTTTTAAAGTGCGGGCAATACTGTTCCTAATCGCGAACCCAACTCCACTCGCAGCGCGTTCTGTAGCAGGCTTTCCCGACCAATAGTAAGTGTATCCACCAAGAGCCTCTCAAAGTTCCCCACTGTCAGCCAGATGTGTCTCGCTAATTGCGGCAATATCGATGTTATATCGAGAGAGCTCACGTGCTATTAACGCTGTCTTGCGCTCAGGACATTGGTTATTGTCGCTGTCTCTAAGTGTTCTGACATTCCAAGCAGCTATATTTATCTTCTTCTTATAAATGTGTGTGTTCTTTCGACCGCATAAAGTTGGTGACCAGACGATCGCGGTTAACCGTCTGGGTGAAAAAGAGACAGGCTTTGTTTAGGCCACCTTTTCTAGGCCCCTCCCCGGACTGGGGAAAGCAGTGCTATCCCTGAATAGGGCTGCCTTGTCGTTGGGCGAGCTGCCGAGTCAGTCCTCCTGTCTCGTTTGAGTCCCGAAACGACCATCACCGTCCAATCGCCTACGTGCAGAGAGCCAACTAAAGACCAAACCCACCAGCTTAATCCTCACTACCAGTCCCCATCGCCGTAGGGCTTGCAAAATCAGAGTCCTTAAATATTGCCAGGTGTTAACAGCGCGAGAATATATTATAGTGGGTAAGTATGTGCGCAGGTACATACCCACTCTCTCGACTCCTAATTCTCGTGACTAGTGGATCGGGTTACCGATACGACCGGTCAGAAAAAGGGGTTGCAGTGAATGGCCGCAAATCACTAAAGAATCCAGATATGCGCCCTATAGGCATATCACAGATACCCTGCTACAGCGCCACCATTGCCGGGTGAATTGCCATACTGGCGGGGCCCGCCTTTGGAGCCGTTGCAGACTTTAAGCACTATGTGGAGGATCTACCACTTAAAACTATAAAACTATAGTCACTATTCACTGGATTTAGCCCGTGGGTCGACACGGTTTACCAGGATGCGGCCACTGCGTGCTTAGCAGTTTCTTGGAGCCACCAGTGAAAAGATTTATGGAACATCAGCTACTGCTGATGTTCCTTAAATCTTTTCACTGGTGGTTGCTAGCATCTACATCTATATGTAGACCGACCTGCCATCAGGTGGGAAATTAAGGGATCGTTGCTACTAAATGCTCCACTTGCACCCTTAAAAATACGTCGACCATCAGCCAACTTTTTTGCAGCGGCAACGGGACAGCTAATGATAGCTGTCCCCATTTCGGCGCGGCCCGTCTTAATGTCACCACACCGAACCTGCTCCTCTGAGCAGTCTCCGAACTTGGTGACGGCGGCGACAACATCTTCTCTGCCGACGGAGTTATCTAGGCCGATAATGCGTAAATCGACGCACTTCTGGGGCCTGGAGACGCGGACGCCATCGGCCTCCAAAGTCTGGCGGAGGCTTTCCGCCAGACGTTCTGCTTGGTCACCGCTAGCGACCCCTGGTACTTCAATGAGGCGGGCACTAGTCTGGGTTGTCCGGCACCGCAATCCAGTTGTAATCCCCAGCTTGCCGGGGTCGATTGCAGACCGCGCCTTCTTTAACAGCTCCGAATAGGCTGGCTACAGAGTTAGAACCACTGCAGTGGAACGAGGGGCTTGGAGCTTTCGAGCTGCCTTCTTAGTCGCTGCATTGGCTTTCTTAGCCGCTATCTTCTTTTTCTTGGCCACCTCCCTTTTACTCCCCACAGTCTCCCAATTGTTGGCCTGATGAGTAGGAGTCGCTGCGCTCTCCTTAGGCGTTGAGGAGCCCTTCTTGGGTGCTGCGGGTGCGGGGCCCGTCTGCGGTCCCTTGCCTTTCCGGCTGGTCGGAGCTGCTGTAGCGGTCGCTGGGGTTGGTTTGGAGGACCTTGGAGTCCTCAACTTCTCCGCGTACGTGGATGCTGGTGTAAGCGGTGGGGAAGGCAAAGGAGGGTAGAGTTCTACCCTTGTTTGTCTTCCCGCCGCCATTAGAGGAGGACGTAACATTCGACCCTCCATGATGGAAAGCTTCGACCGGAAGTCGCTGAGCTCCTTGCGCACTAGCTCCACCAGCTCCGACGCCGCCTTTTTGGAGCTCTGATTGTGCCGCTGTTCTAGTTCTTCCTGTTTCTTCCTGAGCTCCGCAATTTCAGATGCCAGGCGGGCATTCTCCTGCAGGAGCTTTTGCGTCTCCTCGCTGGCAGTTCTGTTGAAGGCGACTGCCGCAATTTGCGTGATAGCCTCAACGGACTCCTTTTGGGCCTTCCGGAACGTATCTTTTAAACCCTTTCAGTCTTATTACAAAAAACTAAATAAACCTTGGTTTAAACCTGTACTATCAAGTCCAGGCTTATCTACAGAACCATGGTCTAAATTTGTTCGTGTCATAAAACTTTAAAAAAACCGTGGTCTTCTTAATACAGTCATTTGAACCATTGTTTAAATATCAACCACAGATTAATACAAATGTCATTCGTTTACCATGATTCGTTGATCATTCTATTGCTATGTTCCGTATGCCCAGAAAAGAAAACGTTTTGTTAATACGCTAATGATGTTTAGGAGTGTTAAATATATTGAGACTTTGTTATTTTGAATGGATATAAACATTATTTCGTTATTACGTCGATTGCAGTTTTGTTTAGGTTGACTTAATGTCGTATTAATTTCTAATAATACATATAAGTACATACGTGTAACGAAACGTAACATTCTTGCACGACCGCGCGTAATATGAAAACATAACATTAAACAAAATCATCGTAAGTTGAACAAAGTTCATTTAGCTTTGGAATTGATAAGTCTTTAGTAGACCAATTGCCTCTTTATTTACCTTCTTTAGTAATTATAATAATATATACTCGAACACGATTATTGTTGTGTCGGCTTGGCGTTTCCAACAACTCAGAGACTTCAATATCCTCAATAACAATGAAATCGACTATGTTAATATCCATTTTCGGTTTAAAACAATACAACACAATGAAAAAGATGATATTATAACTTATAAGAAACTTTGACAGATACGATTTAGACCATAGTTAAACTAGAGATCGCCGAGGTTTAGCGTTAGACCATGATTTAGTCTATGGTTTATCGCAAAACCACGATTTGTAATAATTATATCATTTTTGTTTAAACCTTAGTTTATAGAAGTTTAAACCAGGGTTTTTAGTTAAAACGCTTTTTGTAATAAGAATGTTTGACTTCTTGGAGACGTCTGGTCTATTAACAATAGTATAAATTTTCGAAAAATTTACTTAAAATATTTTTCCAGCGGGAATTAATTCTTTCAATTGTCTGAAGCATAATTTATTAAAATTTTTAAAGTAATATTTGTTACTAAAAATAATTATTTTATGTGGTACACTGTCTTTAACGGTAGTGCGCCTATGTCGTTACGGCTGGGCGGAGCCTTATTTTCAGCGTTGAATAAAAATTATAAATAATAGAGATAGAGTTCCGGGAGCCGAAATTAGTTTTTTGGAAATTTCCTCCTCTACAAGGATCTTTTTTCAAAATTTCTTAAATATGAATAGTTTTGAGTTATTAACAAAAAACGAAATGCTATCTTTTTTCATCTTAATTTGTTAATAACAATTGCAATTTTTTATGTGCTAATACATACTTTCGATACATTTTTCTAGACGTCATGCCGAATCGAATGAGCCATCGCTCATATTTTTAGGAGCTTTATTAAGAATTGACACGTTTTTGAACTTGTTGACTAGCCTATAAAGAAAAATATAGAGGGCGTGAATACCTACAAAATGTTAACAGTAGGTAATGTTAGGAAAAGTTCCGTAACAAATGTCGTCGACTGTTACCGTTTACTTTTATCAGAATTTAGACAACGATACTTAGTACGACTACGTATAGGTACTAACAACAAATAATTTTTTTTTATCTAATTTTGTCCCGATAAAAAGGAACTGCGATGTGGAACCTTACCTAAAGTTACATAGGTACATATTCTTACGCTTGTGACACCAAAAGCTAAGTTAGATTCGGTTAACGGGCTATAGAGTGAGTTAAGCATAACTCGCTCTATAGCCCGTTAACCGAACCTGACGGAGTTTTTTTGAGTGGTGAGCTAAGAAATGAAGCTGAAGTTATCGACATAGCTCGCCGAATAAGCAAGCTGAATTGGCAATGGTCATATCTGTTGAAGGACTAATGGCCGTTGGAGCAAACGAGTCATTGGAGACCCTGACATGGTATAAGTAAGGTAGGATGACCTGAATGAAATCCGGGTTAGACTGTATGTAGACGGCGGCAGACCGAATGTTATGGCGTAAATATATATATATATATATAATCAGAGAATCAGAGATAAGAATGGAAGTTTACTGATTGAAGAAAAGAGCGTACTGAAGAGATGGAAGGAATATTTTGAAAGTTTATTTGAAAGAGAAGAATGGCTAGGGCAAAGTTTCGAAATGAATGATAATGATAGTAGTGATAAAAGCCCTATTAGTATGGATGAAATAATGAAAGCATTGAAAAGCATGAAATCAGGAAAGGCTGGTGGGTATGATAGGATTACAGTCGAAATGCTGATAGCTGGACAGGGTCTTATAGCAACTCAGTTGTGCCGCCTTTTTAACTTGTGCTGGAATACCAGCCGTGTACCAAGTGATTGGTGCAAGGCCGTCATAGTACCTTTATACAAGGGAAAAGGCTCACAGCAAGAGTGCAAAAGCTATAGAGGCATTAGCTTGCTCAGCGTCGTCGGTAAATTGTATGCAAAAGTGTTAATTGAAAGGATTGTAAACGTAACCGACAAGAAAATATGGGATGCACAAATGGGGATTTCGAAAGGGTATCGGATGTACGGATCAGGTCTTTTCCTTACGGAGCGTAGCCGAAAAAGTTTTGGCCAAAGCTCAAAAGGTCTATTGCGCATTCGTGGATCTGGAAATGGAATCTTTGTTACTTCTATAAGTATTAAAGACATTTAAAATAATTATGGCGTATGTGTATTAAAGCTTTTTTAATTAATTACATTATTATCATGATAAATACTATTACTGTTAATGTATTTTTTACAGCTTAGTAGATGAGCATTTATTTGAATTAATATTTATAATTTAATACGTAAAGCAAAAACTTTGTACACCTTTTTACGAAAATTGCGCGGATGGTGGACGGAGGAGTATGAAATTTGTCACAGTTAAATATAAACAAAAATGCAAGGAATAAATAATGTAACTATTCAAAAAAAGCCACTCCAGCTTAGCGCAAACTGAATGGTTTGTTTTGTGTACAATATGGCGACTTTAATATGAAACGAAATGTCAAATGAAAGCTCGTAATACGGTATTTGCCAGGCAATATTCGATCACCTGTCACGTGTCCGCTGACTGGCTGGAGTTAGAACGTTTATAATACGAAATTGCAAGGCAGTTTACTTTACGCCGTATACTGCCTTGAAATAAGAGTTTGTAATGAAGCCCCTGACCGGTAATATCCAATTTTACTCTTAACCCTTTACCAGGGAATGGAAACCCTCAAATCTCAGTCACAGCAGTTGCGGTCACTAATATCATTAGTAGGCATTTACAGCATATTAATAATAAAATATATAGCACTAGCGGAACTGACAGTCGTATTCTTGCCCGGACGTTAAAATATAATTATTATTCTTAGAACCCAATCGCAGCTTCATGTACCATGCCTAAAACATATCTCGCGAAATGTGGGCGCATTATATGTATGTACATACATAGGTACCTGTGTCACCTACCATTTGGGTGAAATAGAGACGTGTGTCAGAATTGAAAATATGAATATTGTGCAATTGTGACGTTAATTATTTATTTACTTGATGTTGCTAAATCATATTTGTAATCATACAAAAATTAAAACAAGTTTACCCGCAAATGTCTTGGCTAAATAATTATATCTACCTCAATTTGGCTCTTTAGTTAACTGATCCCGCGGGATGAGTTGACTAGTTCATTTATTTTATTATTTATCTTTTGTCGAGTGGACCTGCTTTTAAATTATGCAGAACTCTATTGTATATTTTCAAATCTGTGTACAGACGTGCGCAAAACGTTTAAGAAGTACTATAAAAACAAAGTGCATAGTGGCCATATAATGATTTTTCGCTCACACAGGTGCATAAAAAAGACTCGCTGCCCAGCGGCAAACTCGCGTCTTTGATGCATGTGATTGGCTGATTTTAGGTATTCGTATTCTCACATTAGGACTATTTGACCTTGTAATGTACTTGACATGAGTGCTATGTGTCTCGGCTTCGTAGTAATTAATGTCTTGATCATATTAATATTATTAATGTATAAAACTTTTCTCCGTGTTTGTACAAATTATAAAATTATGAAACGGAATCAGTTGACCAATTCGAAATATACATTAGGTCAACTGATTCCGCGGGTCCAGTTCAAGCGGGATCAGTTAACTAAAGAGCCCTCAATTTGATACACTGACATATGACAGTCTTAGATATTAATAATTAAATACATGGAACTAATTATATTATACAGTACTAAATTTTGCCCGGGGCTTCGCTCGCGTTAATGTAGATTTATGTTAAAATATATTTTTAGTTGTCTATATGTTATTCTTACAATAATAATAATAATAAATATTGATTGCAGACCAGGGTCCATAAAGTGTTAGTAACAAATTAGACAAGATCCTTAACCTAGTGCTAGTAACATTTCAATTTGACTTAATGTGATGTGACAGCTCCGGTCCTGGACACTGTCTACGTCAAGTGCAGTCGTATCCAGCGTCCCAAAACCAGACTGTCCCACCGATCACACCATGTACTCAACATGCTGTGTCAGCTACCACGCATTCTGCGCAGCAGGGAAGCACACCATTTGCGGATAATGGCATGGAAATCGTCTACCCTTGTGTCCGCAAACATCCCAGAAGCGCTGCAATAGCGTGGCAGCCCAGTCAGCATCCTGAACGCGTTATTATATTGAACACACAGAGCGCTGTAAGCCCTCTGCGTATGATCAACCTACAGACTGCATGTGTAGAATGTTTGACAGTAGGCTGTAAAAAGAGTTATTATTCTTTGGTACACTGTGCAAATCTACGGACTAACATAATACCTATTACATCGTCGGACTGCCAGCGCCCTGCGCTACCTTTCAATATCCATGTTATCGTTAAGCTCATCGGTGAACCAGCTATTTAAACTCAGTAACTCTTTTTAGCAGAGTATTATTAATTTAAACCTGTGACACGTTCGAGTAACATTTAGTGCCCGCCTTGAACATAAGTAGCTCACTCTTTTTGGCTTCACGCATCCTTAGGAGCCGTCTGAGCCCACTGATCGATGGATTCAGCAATACCATATCGTCCGCATAACCTAAATATTATTTATAAATATGCCGTCAATGTGACAACCGACATTAGTGTTGCTGATTTCAACGATCAGACGATTGATATATAGATTGAAAAGGCGTGGTGAGGTTATCCACCCCTGTCTCACACTACACTCCAACCCATACATATCAGATAATGCTCCCGCCCATCTGACACAGTTGGTTTGATTATTATACCAATATATTAGCAGAGAGATCACCGAGTTGTCTACAGTAGTTTCCCTGCGCATCTTTTCTCAAAGGGCATTTGTAAGATACCAAGGCAAATGCTCTAAACAAATAAAAAAACAAGCATTAACTGGTGTACTCCTGGCTGCATAGTACTGTCCGGTCTCTTTGAGACACAGAATGGGACTTTCTGTAGATAGGCCGCGTCTGAACCCAAACTGAGCGTCATGAAGTGTAATACGGCTCGCCATGTGTGGATTAAGAAGACAGTCCAGCATTTTAGCTGTTACAGTCCGTAATGAGATTAGCTGTGATTAGAGGATAATACTGTATAGTTTCATAAAAATTCGTTCAGTAGCTTTTGCGTGAAAGAGTAACAAACATCGATCCACCCATCCATCCTCACAAACTTTCACATTTATAATATTAGTTGGATGCGGTATATGCGGTTGCAGCGATAGCTCAGTGGGGAGACCAACAGACTGCAATGCAGAGGGTTTCGGGTTCGAACCCACGTCGCGCACCTCTGACTTTCGGAAGTTATATGACTTTTCGAAATTATGTGCGTATTGATTAGCAATTATCGCCTGCTCCGTGCCTTGGAGAGCATGTTAAGCTGTCGGTCCCGGCTGCCATGAACATCTATGGCAGTCTTTATTGGGAAGTCAGTGCCCTCTAATATCCTGACACTGGTCTAGCCTTAGGGTATCGTTAGCCTTCAGGTTGCGAGGATCAGATGGCACTCGCTCTGTGTAAAAACTGATATCCAGTCAAATCCGGTTAGACTAGAAAGCCTACAACAAGGACTTGAGAATAATAAAGGCTAGGGAGAAGAAGTAGGATGCGGTATACCAAATACCTACGGTTTATTGCATAACGACAACTAAAACATAATTTGCATTTTGTTTCAAAGTCCTTTAAACCGCAAACAGTGTATTATTTTATCCTAGAAGAAAATTGAACAAGACTACTTAGTCGGCGCTGTTGATTGGTACTCAGTTTCGTCTTGCGGCGTTGAATGGTCAAAGAAATAATCGCATTTTACAGTCGCATCGTAAACCTAAGCAAACCAGGATAAGGAATATTTCTATTTGTGTTGGATGCTGCTCGGGTTACAGGTAAAGTAATTTGCATAATACCTCACACGGCGATTTTTTATAACATATTAAAATTAGTTATATTTGGGTATAATAACCAAGTTTGCCTACCTATATAGGTACTAACCATGATGTGTTTAGAAGAATATTAATTAAATATCTACGTTCTTGAATAGGTAATGCTTATTAATGTTTTTAATAATTTTATTGCTAAGTAATTTCTTCAGAGAATAAGTAGAATTGTGCAGTACTGAATAAATACAATTTTCATACTAGGTTCTGGTAAATGTTGAGTAATAATAATAAATTATACTTGCTAAAATTAATAAAAAATGTAAATGTAATAAATTTATACCTAAGGCATTTGCAGTCATAAACCATGTCACGAACATTTAAACCTGATTATGATATCGGCCTAGTGTAGGTACTTAACTATTAAATCAAAGATATTTATCCAATTGTCCCTAATTACCTACCTAAAATAATTTATCTATTTGCATTAGTTTCTATTCTATTTCTCACGTGATAAAGTCAAACAATTCTTGCAATTATTGGAAATGAACAAAAATTACATTGTGCGTAAATTATTTGGATAAGATAGGTTTTAGACTATAACGACGTTTATGAAATAACGTTGGCAAGTTTTGGTGAATCAGCGCCCTCGTTATCCACTGTATAAAAAATGGGTGGGACGAGTACAAATAAAGTCAAGAGATCTTTGAATGAAGGTGACCCATGCAGCAGTTGAACTGTGACAAACGACCACCAATAAAATAATTGAATTAATCGGTGTCTTAATTTTAGCTGATCGGTTGAATGTACAGAAGATAGCTGATACTAGGCATCTCAACTGAATGAACCCACCACATATTTTAGTTTGTCAATGTGTGTGGTAGGTATCTCAACTGCTTTCAGTTGAACAAAGACGCATCGGAATGACGATATATTGCAACTGTTTAGACCCATAAGAATTTATTGAGAGATTTGTAACTATGGATTAAACTTGGGTACACCATTACACAATAGATACATAAGCACAATCGAAATAATGGAAAAGAAAAGATCTCTGATTCCAAAAAGATAAAAGTGGTTTTAATGTCTGGCATCTATCATATTTAGTTTTTTGGGATACATACGATAAAATTATAGACACTATTAGAGAAAGGTGTTATAAAATATTTTGCTTTCTTTTTTAATTCACTGAGACGTTTAAAAAGTCGTATTAGTAGTATATTGACTTACGTTTATGCGAATGTTATACATTAAAATTAAAACTAGGTACCTACTTTACCTAAATTAATTAAAACTATTTATATTTAAGTTTACACTTTTCCCTGACGTTTGATGTAAACTTAAATATAAATAGTTTTAATTAATTTAAATAGCTTAAATTGAAGTAGAGTTCAATAATAGTAGTGTTATAGTTTAAAAGTACATAATAAAAGTGTTTTAAAATAAACAACGCGACAAAATCGTATTAGGTATGTTAAATTACATAATAGTAGTTAGTAGGTACCTATGTAATATAATGTTAAGAAAATATTTACCTTAAACTTTCCGAAATAAATAACTTGCCGTTTAGTTACAATCAGTACCTATACAGTATTATTACGCGTCGGTGTTAGTTGAAATGTAGGAAAGAGTATGCAAAAGGCCCTTATAACTTTGTGTAAGTTTAGCGGTATTTAAGAGTAATACAACTTCGCATGAGAACATTAAAATTGATTTATTGCATCGACCTTTGGATTCTTATTATGTGTACCCTTTAACAACAATAGTATGTCTACATGCAAATAAAAGATGTAAGGAATAGATTTTTTAATAACTTTAATTTGCAAGTTCAACACGAAACAGTTACTCAGGTAGGTACCTACGTATCTATATATTTTTGTTATATCAAATTCTGTGCTTGTCTTTTATGGGGAGGGGATCATTTGTAGGTACCTATGTAGGTATATCTTGTATCCTGGTACTTGCTAATTTAACCAATTATAATTATGTAGGTACATATTAATACGACGGACGCCGCCGCCGCCGCGCCGCGCCGCTGATACGTTTAATATAGGTATTATATTAACGCTTAAGCTTATGCTGATGTTAGAACCGATCTGACTTTATTAAATACCATTATAGAAACAAGCTCTCAAATATGCAATAACTGAATGATTTTACGATTGCCTGATAACAGTGATAACATTTTACGTTCACTCACGTTAGTATTATTGTGTTAGTAAAAATAAACGGAGTTTGAAATTAACATTCAAATAGAAACATAGGTACGGAGCGGTCCAACGAGACTCATAAAACATATTTACAGAGAGACGAATACTTGTAGCGTTATTGATCCTTCCAATAATTATCGAACACGTTTCATGTCACCATGAACAAATACAAAATGTGGACGAGTATGGCGGATACACGGTGCCAGTCTTGTTTGTAAGTTTACGCACGGAATCGTAAAGTGGAGGCAGGCAGTAGGTAGAACTAACAGAAAATCTGAGACAGTGAGAGCGAGCGTTTGGTTCAATAAACTCGGGCGAATGCGTATTTATGGACCTGTATATTTTTAAATTGATAACAATGTTACATAAATATATTATGTTTTCTTTGTTGTAACTACGTAAAGTTATTTTTCTTAGATTAGGTTTTATATACTGATGTTTAAAATGTATTGTTATAATAATTCCTATAGACACTATTTATTTATGTTAGGTATATTGACGAATAATGTTACGAACTTAGATAGCTATATTTGTATACTATTGCACCACAGGTAAATTAATTATATTGGTAAGCCAGGTAAGTGTAGGTACGCGGCAAGCAATTCAAGCATATAGTTGAAGTATCAACTCAAAGAGATTGGTGGCCTAGATAAACTTTGCTACATAGTTTTAAGCATAGAGTAATTATTGGATAACAAAACATTTACAACGTAGTTTCTCATTATCCTATCCGTATCCTATCTCAATAGGTAGGATACAGATAGAACCCAAACATCAATATGTTTGGGTGTCCATTGATAAATTATTAATGATAGGGTAAAATCAATGTATTTCAAAACTTTTATTGGTAAGTGCATCATTGAAGGCTTCGTTATGTAATGTCATATCTTTCTGAGTAGCATTCGGAAAAGTAATCATTACATTAAAATTATATTAAGAAGGTTTAGTTGATTATATTTGTCACGGAACCCTAAGTATTGTAGCTATGTACGCACATCTGGGAAGTCGAGAATTCAAAATGGAGCTATGTAAATGTTGATTTTCTATCATGACAGTCCGAAACTGCCATCTTTAGCGTTTTGTTAACGCTTCAAATGCCATTAAAATATTAGGCGCAACGTGTCTCCAGTTAAACGGGCAAATAAAAAGATTTGGTTACACTTACATGATATATTATACGGACCAAACTAAGTCAAATAACAATTAAGATCTTTGCACTAACGGATCTTTTAGCAAAGATACACAAACAGACGAATTATCGGAACGTTTACTCTTAAAAATCTAGGCTAATTCCAAAATAAATATGCAACGTTCTCGAGATAGATTCGAACACTGAGTTGTCTTAAAGAAATAAAATCTAAAACATTCATAACCAAAGATTTTGAAAGTCGGAACACTTACAATTTTTTTATTAGGTAGTCGGAGAACTGTGTATTCACACGGACTATTGTCCGCTAGACATTATATTATTATCATGTAGGTAAATATTAGCGGCGAGTTTCGCTCATTGTTGGAAAGTTTTGTGGTCGTACCCGATTTTAGATACATAGACTTTTAGATTTCAATTATGTTTATTGTTGTCAAAGTTTTGAAGCAATTACAGAATAACACTTAGAATATACAAATAACACCGACTTGGTAGTATGCATTACCTAATTCCTGAAAGTATTTTCGTTGAGACATTATTTAGGGAAATTGATTAAGTATAATATGAGTTCTGTTTATAAACTACCAGTACTACTAACTACCAGTGCTTGCCCTTGTCTCTGTTCTCAGAATGAAAAGAGGTCTCTTTTCATTCGGGTTGTAAGACTAACTACACTTTGCGAGAATATCGTGGACCCTCTAAAAATCTGCTTAGCTTTCTTTATAATGTTTTCTTTGCCGTTACAATGAGCGATAATTAGCAATAATAATCCGCACATAACTCCGAAAAGTCAGAGGTACCTTCGGATAGAACTCGAGAGCTCTGCGTTGCTGTACAAAAAGTCTCTCAATTAGGCTATCACTGCTATTACTGATATCAATTATGGAATAGAAATAATTATTACGTCCAAATCAATAAAAGTAATATTATAAATAAAATATAACGAATAACACAATTATATAAGCACCAAGATGAACTTATCGTATAAATGTTTGTCTAACAGTAAACTTTACCAGTGTTACTTCATAAAATTAAACGATATTTTATCCAGCGCATATAGGTATGTAAAGTAGCTCGTGCGATCACAGCTACGGTTGTCGGATAGGTGTCTAATTGGCTTTATACGTATTAACCGGCAATTAAACAGAGCCGCCAACGTAATCTTGTGAACCATAAACGAGGTACGACCATTCAAAAATCCACAGAAGACAGATATGGCACGAGATGACGAGACTGAATAGTATTTACGCCAAGGTGTTAATTTCAGGAGGTTAGAGTAGCGTGAATTTTATTTATATGAAAAGTTAATTCATGCCCTGCTAGCACGTAGTGTTTAAACGGTAGAGTTAGCACGGGGCTCCGAATAAACACTGCGTCGGGGTTTACGTGCAGTCGAGCTGTGCGCGTGCTTGCGCCTCGCGGTCGCACCACGCGCACCCAAATGCCTTTTCTTGCCCTTCGTTAGCCTTGTTTATTTTATAGAGATCATTTTTGTTACCGCGGGTGTTCTATGATGTATCGTTGTTACAATATAATATATTGAATATAAGTAGTGCATTTAAAAATAATAGATAAATGTAGTTGAATGGTACTTAAATGTAAGTTTGCTGCATTTATATATGTGTGATACACTTAACAATTAATACGTAACACAGCAATAGATTTTATACTCATTAATTAATGGTATCATAATTATCATTGTCTTAAATCATATTCAAGCATCTAATTATTTATTGAAATCTACTCAACTAATATATAAGTTTAGCTGCTATTAAGCGTAATATTATTTTACGTTTAGGTACGCCAATGTTGTTTATTCAAATTAAACTACTTTACGCGATAAACTCCCTATAAAGTAGTTTAATTTCAATACAATTAAGCGATTTTATGACGGTAATTATTGTAGGAAGGGCTAAATAAACTTTCCTATTTCATCCTTACTAATATTATAAATTCGAAAGTAACTCCGTCTGTCTATCTGTCTGTCTGTTACCTTTTCAGATATAGTTTAAAACCTGGGGAAGGACATAGGCTACTTTTTATTGATGTCTGTACCACGTGGGCGGAGCCGCGCGCAAAAGCTAGTTGTAAATATTTTCGTATTGAACTAGATTTCAGGAAGTTGTCATACATTTAAGCACAATGATCTTGTAAAATACACATGCTAAACTGTACCGATATTTCGTTAAAATTGTAAGTCTTAAAATTGACCACTTTGTATTTCTGTGCAAACAATCCACACAGGAGAATTTTGGTTCAGTAGTTTCCAAGAAGGGACAGGGTTTAAACTAACTGCGGCTAGTTTCTGAGACAAGTTTTTTTAAAAGCTTTGGTATACATATGTTAGTGATATCTACTCGTATATACAAGTAACTCTATCATACTGATTTGGAATACTAACAAAAAAAAAATTAAGCGGTTAAGGCTTAATTTGAGATCATAGTTATTAAAATATTTAATTAAGAAACCTGTAACTTTAGCACAACATCATGATATAAAATAATTTAAATGAGTAATAGGTGAAGATTTAAGTTTTAAAATGTATGTCTCTGAAGTTAATGTGAAGTTAAATTAATTGCTGGCCATCTACATTTTTGTTCCGTTTGTAGATAGATCGGAGTATTCCGCTTTCGGCACTATTTTTTTCGGCACCTATGGTTTCGGCACCTAAGCTATTCCACTTTCAGCACCAATAGGTATTTTTGCTTGGTGCCGAATGTGGAATAAAATATATTAAATTTTATTCCTTATTCAGCACCTGCGGTAGTGTTTAGTGATGATATTTATAACAAACTTATCGATAAAACTTGCAATTGTTTTTATAATAATTAGTCTGTTTATAATATTTAATGATATACTGATTGACAGTTATTACTACTAATCAAATTAACTCTCCTCAACCTATCCTATCCTAACAAAAAGTAATTCACAGACTATATTCATATTATTATAATAACTCTAAATAAAATAGAAGTTAAGGAAGCAGAACACTGTACCTAGTGAACATAAATTATTTATAAAAATATGTATATTCTTTTTAAATATTATTTAAGAATACATATTAGGTATGTGATATGTTAAAATTGAAGTAATAAAAGTACAGATGATTTTTATCGACAAGTTTTATTTAAGAACTTTGTGCAAAAGTACATCTCATCACTAATGAATATCTTAGGTGCTGAATGAGGAATAAAATTTAATATATTTTTTTATTCCACATTCTGCACCAAGCAAAAATACCTATTGGTGCTGAAAGTGGAATAGCTTAGGTGCCGAAACCATAGGTGCCGAAAAAATTAGTGCCGAAAGCGGAATACTCCGATAGATCTCACTACAAACCTTGCAAGATTCGTCAAAATCTGGTATCTTAATAAAGGGGAAAGTCCATCAGATGGGCTCATTCTGAGGCCACGAGTGGACAAGAGGCTAGAGAAAAATTCTTTCCAATTGATTTTGTCGTAAATAAATATGTATTTACTTTCATTCAAATTGATGCCACTGCAATTTACAAAAATAGTTAAAAAGAGTAAGTCTATTGGGCAAGATATCAGTCATGCCCTCCTGCGCCTTTTCTATATGATTTGTTAATAGTATATGGCAATGAAGAGAATATAGACGTTTAAAAAAAAAAATGTGTTTATTTCATACCCTATTAAGTATAACTGGATAAAAATATATTACAAACACACCTACTATCATAATTAAATAATAGAGCATTGAAAAAGAAATGTTTTTGAATTATCTCACAGCCAGACACATTTTCGTAAGTAGGTATACAAAAATATCCTCAATACATTTTTTTATAGGTATTTCTAAAATAGTGGAGTCTATTTGAATATATTTTTTAGATATGTAATACTGTTAAGATCTTAAAACACTCAATTTTTATAGTAATTTTTGATGTCTATCTTTGGCCTAAGACACTATGGAGAATAGGCATACCCCTTTCGCTATAGTGACAAACACTTCCTTTTAGAGTATGATAGGTACACATAATATTAATTGCCTTCTCGTTTTCTTCAATGTAGTCCAGACCAATATTTTTGCTATGAGGTAGAAAGTTGATTAGAAGCGCAAATGTTCTATTAAACTAACCTAGATTTCGAACATGAGCGTCGGGCAAGTACCTCTATGGAACTGCATAGAGTATACCTATCTATCGGTTATAACACTTACCTATAACGGTCACTGAGATGTTTAAAAATGAAACATTTCTGTGGAGAGCATTGAGCTGGGTCGTTGTTTGAGGTTTCCTTTTCCAATTAGCACTTAGTCGGCCGGCAGACCGTAACTGGGTGAGGCGGGCCCGATGCATTGGAATGCTGACTAGGTGTCTACAGCAGCTCCTCACGGGAGGTATATTCTTACGTACACATGACGTGCAACTATCGTATCGTTTTGTGAAAGCTGTTTCTGATAATATAGGTACATCGATAAATTGATTAGTCATTGAAAACTATTCCTTGAATTTATAATTTGATATACTTACCTAACCTTCTTTATTTAAGTATAAGAGCTCATCTTTCAATTAATAGAGTGGCTATGTCACGGATTTTATATAAAGATCCATATTTTGATTAATAATTTGAATTAGATTAATATTTGGAAAAAAGAAAGTAATTTAATGAAATGGGCATTGCCTACGAGAAGCGACTTGTATTGACTTGTTTGCAATATTAACAATAGTTTCAGCAGTGACACCGTTCATTTTTGTAAAAAATACTATTGTTCTCATTCTAGACAAGCTTTTATTAAATCTGATCTCTACATCAGATTTAATAAAAGCTTGTCCACGAGTTCAATATTTAAATCGTAAAATAACCTTCCCATATGAAATTTGAAGAAATTATATACTTAGGTAATAATAAGAAGATTTTAGTTGACTTTTTTATGTTAGAAGTCGATCAATTAATGTATAATTCTAAGAATACGAGAAATATACATACACTTTTGTGACGTCTATTGTAATGTTAAGGTACAAAGTGTCTCCGGATGTGGACATTGATAGCGCATGATTCTATCAGATTACTGTTGAAGTAAATATTAACCAGCAGTGTAATTGTATAAAATGAGACCTACTGTTATAAACAGTATTGTATAGTAGAAAAATTAAAAATACCTAAATAGACAAATAATAAAAGTATCAAAATATATTGATAAAATTTGGGTTTTACGTAAGATGGATAGGAAAAACAATGTATACATATTTAGATTTACTCGTACATTCACGAAAGTATAGGCCTGCTAACAATTGTATGTATTTGGGCAACATGTGGTTAAGCAAATGTGAGTTTAATATATCAACCTCACATTTGCTTAACTACATTTTGGGTCTATCGTAATCCCTATAACTGGGAGCTTATTTTCGGCTACCGGACATTGCAAACTGTGCTGCCAGTGAGAGTATCCAAACAGAAAAAGTAAATAGTATTTTACCCAATCCGGCAATCAACGCTGACACGTCACCTACAAAGTAAAGTAGTATAACAATGGTTCTTGTCTAAACTATATTATATATCTGATATTTATTGGATATGAACTTAAGAGCAGGACCAACATGCAATGTGTACACATTACATGTTGCTATAATAATGCGGCTTAGATTAAAAACACCCAATAAATACTATTTTTACGAAGGATAGGTGGATCTGTAACATGCAGGTTTTTTTGGTGTTCAGATCGTACGCTCATACGCTCTACCTACTAAGTGTTCATAAACGCTAACCTTATCAAATCTTGTCAAACCGTAATTTTGATAAACATTACCGCTTGTTATGTAATATACCTACCAATAGGTACATTTTGATCGTAACCGAGTCTACCATGTTTAATACCAAGCGCTTTCCATGAGTGGTCTATTCAGACAAAAAGGTAACTACGTGCTATTATAAAACTGTATAGGTAAAGGCACATTAAATATATTTAACGAAACGAATTATTAGTAACTGATTGAGGGTATCTAAATCAGAAACATTAATTTTCTCTCGTGTCTTTTGTCTGTTTGAGTTTCACGTTAAAACCACTGAACAAATGTTAGTGTTCTTACAATATTACAGATTAGTATAGTTCTTATAACTTTTTGCTTTTCATATCGTTCCGCTCTGTGGAACTGAAGTTATATAGGAGAAAGAGAAGAAAGCATTGTGGAAGTGGAGAGATATGGTTCATAGCGTGATCCGCGTAAATAATATGGCGGGTGTACTGTCCATGCGGATAAAGTCACAGGCATATTCTAGTCTGTGTGTTGTGGGTTTCTTTGTTGAATGTTTGTAAAATCTCCCGCGATACAGGAACAATTCGTAGTGCGGGACTTGTCTTTTTGAAACTGAAACCAGAAAAAGCTGTAGGCAGGTATTACCATTTGGACATAAACGTGGAATTACAGAGAAATTGAAGCTAGAACCTACCTATTTTTAAATATATACCTAATATTTTAACTGTAGATATAGCACTGCATGTTTTTATACTTTCAGAAAAAGCCGCTGACCCATTGGTGATATAGGTACCTACGGTAGGTATGAAGAGAGCTTAACTCGTCTCGAATAAAGTTCTTATAATATTTTTTTATTATTAATTGCAATATTAGCTGTATTCATTTGCCAGATGCTACATAGACAAATACTACATTAATAATTAAATAAAATTTTGTCAACAGTTATAATCGCGCTAAAAAAATAAACGTTTAAGCAATAGGTACAGTAACAGTAGGTAGTACCAAGCCACAATTAATAAGACAGAAAAATATTATAATTTATTAAACGATCTCTCTATTTAAACATATCTACCAATAATTACCTAATACTTGATCGAGTGCATTTCTAAATGTGAAAATCATCGTAGACTAGCATCAAAATGACGATTGATTACTTTTTTATAATTAATATAGTTGTCAGCATTCTTATTGTTGGTACAGTTTTCGCAATAAAATATTATTTTCATTAGATATACTTACAGCACACTGAGATGAGAGATCACAAGATGTGAGACGTCAATGAAGAATTGATTCGTTATATAATTATATAAAAATATTTTTATGAATCTTTATTTTTGATAAAACTGTAATTGGGTTTTTATAGAAATATAAATGTTATCTAAGTGACCGCCTCAATGTTGCGCAGGATTGCCTCGCAAGCGTTCGGCTCGCCGCCAATCGGTTTGTTTGTCAATACGTCAGAGGCGGGGCTTCGTGCAGTTTGCCTGTTGGCATCTTGCCTCTTAACACAATACTATTTCATACTCTATCACAGTGCAACAAGGTTTATAATTGTTTGTGAAGGGACTATTGAAGATCTAAGCATTTTACTCTAAATGATGTTCTATAACATGGTTATATGAACGATAATCGTACGTTCTAAAGGAGTTGTAGTGGGTATGTTGTTCTGTATACACGCTAATGAAGTGTAGTGCGGTCGAGTTTGCGGTAGTTGCTCATGCAGTTGGCACGCCACCACTGATTTGTGATTTGTGACATGTACAGGAACTAATTTTCATCATACATATAGTTAATATTTTTTTGATTTATTGACATTTACAGCGATAATTATTTCCTTGTAATAACCAACGAATGTGTATACTATGAGTCTTCTATGAGTTTGTGTCAAAGTCGTGTAGTGTGAACTGAGGTGATTTCAGGATTTTTCAGTTTTAAATGTGCTTATCTGAATCGCCGAAATTGAGGACAAAATAGCAAGTGCCGAAAGGTAAGGCATATTTTTATAAATACTTATTTGTATACATAATTAATCTATAACAATAATTGAAAATTATATTTATTAATATGTTGCAAATAAAAACTCACGTTAAAGATTAAAAATATTTATTCATAATTTATACATATATTTAATTCTATATTCTTCATACCTACTATGATATGTTTCTCTGAAACTCTGTGTACATACCTATTTATATGTATAGTTAGGTACATAGATTGCAACAGATGTATTTATTGACTCATCGTACAAAACAATGTGTAATAATCCTAACTAGCGTCATGAATGCACTGTCGATAATAAAACATTCGCTATAAGCCTGTTTTAAGACAGGACAGTGACAATGAAGGAAACTTACCTACTTACATCCTTTATGAACTGGCTCTATCGGACATTGTATGTGGAATATAACAATAAAGGTATCCGAAGAATGAATATGTACTTTTAGTCCATTAGAGCATTGGCCAACTTTTGTATAGCTTATAGTTCGCGCTTATACTGCGTTTGATCTCTGCAGGACATAAAAATCTGTCTTGACCACACGCAGTTTTACTTCCTTCTTTAGTTTTACTTCTTAAAGCCGTGCCCGGTGTGACTATCTATATCGTTCCGGAACTGGGTTTGACTTTAACATTTTTAAAGTTAAACCCATTACCTTTTACAATACAGAATAAACCCTGTAGCGTAGAAAGGGCTTATTCTCTTTTGAAAGGGGGAAAGTTTGATTGTGGTATAATTACTAGTTTGTTTTCGGTTTCTTATACATATCTATTTAAAATTGGTTAGTGTAGTTAGTATACCAATATATTTCTTTCATAGCGCAACTATTGCTTTACTAGTAGGTAGATATATCATGCTAAAAACGTAGTGTGAGAGGGAAGCTGGTGTCATGTTTGGATGATAGTAACAATATAGAGCTTCCGGTGAAAGTGTGAAGTTTTCCAAGTCTTCACAAGTGCTCTTGCTACCAATTATGTAACAGTAAGGAATTGCAACCGAATGGTTGCATGTGCTATCCAAGCTATGATAATATTTCAGTACTCCATACTATTCCTAACACAATATTTTATTTCATAGCTGGCGAGCCTATCACTAGCAAGCCTATTGAGATTCAGAATCCAGTTATTGAGAATTGTGTGACAATAGTCCATAACGGCCAAAATTTTAATTGACCAGGGATTTGACAGGCAGCAAAGCTTGTGGATTACCGTAAGCTTTGCTGCCGGTCCTGAGCTCTACGGAGACATGAGGATCAACGGGCCTGTCTATAAAAATAAACATTAAGAAATGCACAAATAGAAAATTGAACATAATCATGATGGCAATCTTACAAAGACTGGTTTAACCATTGTAGAGCAGCTCAGCCTCTCAGGCGCCTTACATTTATACAATTTTATTAAAGACTAGCATAAGCCTAGAATGCTTGTAGCATTAACATGTTGTATTGCTATTCCGGAGATCTGTAGTGTGATCTACGCGATGGTTCCGGCCGTTATGTGTCTTCCAAAACGCCGAGAAAATAGAAAAGCTCAATTAAATTTGTATTTTGGCGCTAGCCCGAAACCGCCAAACACTAATAAACCGCTAAATACGTATTTACGTATTTGGTGGTTTTCTGAATTGATATTGAGTGTCTTTGGCTATAGAGAATATAGCTTATAGGAATACTATCCATGGTTATTATATAGTCTAATACTCATGCCTAGATTTATCAGTATCGCACTGGAAGAAAAGCCGAGATCGAAAGAAATTCTAAAATAATATTGACAGGGTAGAACTTGGACAACTAAAAATGCGTGAAAACAGGTGCACAGAATTAAAATTAAGGCCAAGTAACCGTCTATGGTTTCAGACAAAATGCCCTGAGCGGGTATAGAATCTGGAACATGCCACACTATGGTGATTACCACATAAAGCATTTTGGCAAGCATGCAGCCAGTTAGTCAAAGAAATTAGACAAGCTATGTCCTAATAACTGCCTTAATAATAATAATAAAATGTATAAAGGGGTTGAAAATGAGTTTTCTTTTTGGTTTTGGAGTTCTCACTCTGTCCCTAAAATAATTACTATGGAATAATGCTAGTACATAGCTTCATAGTTGTAATATAATAAACATACATTTTTTTTAGGTAATATTGTACTAAAATTCCGTTTGTCTTAAATTTCAATATATTTTCTTATGATGTTTTCCTAGATTAAACTTAGCCAACATTTATTGTGGACCTGGGCCTAAACCCAGGTCCTTATACAATAGGTATAGCTTTAAAGCTATCATATAACTAGAGAAAATATTTTAAGGGGTACATTTCTTTCATACCTACATCGTGTTTCTAATCCGGAATATAAAAACACCGTTTTAACTATTGTACATACGCGGGTCGTTAGATCAATCGGCAGGCATTTCTAAATGCTCAATCGTTCGTTTATATTACATGTTTTAACAAAGAAGTATGTACTTCTATGGTCAATGTTAGCCCGGGACTCATTCAAATTTACAAATTACCACCTTCTACTAAATGTACCTACAACTAGTCTTAAATATTGTAGAGACGCGCAAAACCTTAACGCATTGAAAAGTAATTATTGATTACAATGTAAACATGAATTGCTAATCTTGTTACTTTGTACTTACTTGATGACTAAGATTTACCTGATATATATACTTCTATCTATAATATATCTGATATTATAATGGTAAAGTATTGGTATTTTTGTTTGTAATGAATAAATTCAAAAACGACTGCACTGATTTTAATACTTCTTTTACCAGTAGAAAGCTATTTAACATCAGGCCATACTTCGGGAGAGGAACAGTAATAATAAAACTAGGTAAAGTCGCGGGGGACAGCTAGTACCTGAATAAATCTATCTACTTGTTACACCAAATGTGACAAAAATGATAATTCTTATGTATCTTATAGACCTCTGTCACTATCACCAGAAAAATAAAAATGAAGTATTATGGCTAGTTATGGATCTTACGTTTTAAATAGTAGGTATAAACTGCAGCTAACATTTACTTTCGATGTATTTATCAAGCCACACCCTCAAAGCGTATTTAATAAGAAAATTAACTCCAATATAGCATCCATTTATTTACACGTCAAAGTATCTGTTTACATCACGATTAGACATCTATCTAAAGTATCATATTCGTAACAAATATGTTAAAATATTTTGAAGGATCATGTTAATAAAGAAATTGTATAGTATCAAAGATGCTTCAATCTATACTAAGCAATATGAGGTGGCCACACTTGTTTTACGACTAGGGTTTGCAATATCCATATTAATTTAACCGCGAGGGCTCGTCTTTAGTTTGGATTTTAGTTGGAATCATAAAAGGTGTACTATGCGGCGTTAGGTAGCACCTGATGTCGGGATTTATAGAGTGGACACGCGTGCGGTATTGTGGCCGAGAGCCGAGGGCCGAGCGCCGAGAGACACAAAGGCTTGCGGCAGTGGCGAGCTCTCGGTGCGCATCAGCGGCGGAGGTTCCGTCATCGGCCGCGAGGCCTATCGGCGCGTCCGGCTCGCCACAAAGCCCTACAATAAACTTTTACAACACACATAAAACCCTGACTTTTTAACCCGAGTTATTTGAATTAATATCAATTCGGAGTTCCTCAATGGGCTTTACTGGTCAAACTTTAAAGTTTTATGACAACCACAGAATTGAGGAATAAAATTTAATTGAAATGTTGCCCGAAAAAAGTTTGATTGCGGTTATCAGCTTCCGAATTTGAATATTTACACTGAACACAAATAACGAAAAAAGTCTTGTATTAGGAAATAGAAAATGATGCGCTGATCATTACTCAAATATAAAACATGTTGAGCAGCAGTATTACCTACGTTTAATGGTATTACGTATTATCTTACGTTACTCTACGGACATAATCATTTATGTGTTTTAAACGTATGAACAGCTAACCAGAGGTTTAATTTTCGTGTATACTTAATAAGTTATTAATATATAAATAAAACTGTTCGTTTATAACATACGAAATAATATGTAATAGCTCTAAACAAATAAATTTTAACGAAATGACAAATATCATAAATTTAATAAATCAAAATGTAGTAAAACAGGATTTCATTAGCGTATCGAACTGTGTGGTTAATATTATACAATAACAATATACTCCTACCCACATTCTGCAATATACATATATGTACCGCAGACACAGTATCTATTTCTGAAGTTTGATTAATTGCATGTAAATAAAAAGGAATATCTATTGAAGTACTTAAATAAGAATAATAATAGTATATATTACTTAAATAGAAACTATATAACGCATGTATGTAACAGTTCCTTTATATGAATTACTCCACCGACATTGGTGTGGGTTATACGTTGCTATAGCTCTATAATAAGAATTTAACATTGAATTATTGTTAAACGTTCCAAATGAATTAAGTAAATAAGATTCAAATTTAGTAAATACATAATTGAAACCGTTCTGAATGTTCTGATGACTTTAATTACCTAATTCCTAACGCTTATTACTTATGGAAAACTAATGAACCTGTGCTTATTAATGAGTTTCACCAAATCTCGTAATGATTATGTTGAGGAAAATCACCAACAAGAGGTACACTGGATTGTGTACATACATTATAGTACATATCATATACATATGTATACAAGCTTCTAGGTAGTCGTATCCAAAGTAATCGAATATTGTGTCAACAGTTAGGCAACAGTAGAAAAATATATTTTATTTGTAAGGTCAAATCCTATTGATCATGTGTTGCGGTTATTTGATTTTAGTCTATTGTTTGAATAACATATCAAGGCTTGTAGTAGGTATACACGTAAAGTGATAATGAAAATTCAAGTTTGAAACACGGATGACGTAAGACCATTAAAATACTTACTTGAGTTTTCGGCATCGTTCCATTTGCATAGCCTTCTCGGCCTTCATTACACAGCTATTCCGCAAACTTTGAAATTGGAAATACCAACACGAGATGTATTGTTTCAATGGTTTCAATATCAGTTTGGTCGGTCTTGCATTTGATAATTAGCACCTCCGGGCTCGCATCGGGCGCGGTGTGCTGCTCGGCGCGGGACAATTGCGCCTCGATACCGCCGCCCGCGCACATAATACGTACATTTATCGAAGCGAATGCCATAAACGTCCAATCACTGGACACAGGCTCCTCTCGAAACAGCCTTCAGAGCCACTCGTTGTTATCTTTGATATTTTATAGGGATCTGTAAAACGTCGGCGCTGCGACGCGATTAAGCGACATTCCACGCGCCTAGTGCTCGGTGCGACCGCCGACCGCCGGCCGGCGACCGCTCGAGGGATGAAGCAACGCGCCAACAGATAAAAACGTTATTACAGATAATTAAAAGGCGATAACTATTCACATTGTTCGGTGCGCTCCGAAGGCACATTTTGTTGCGAGCGTCTATGACGGCTGGCACCGAAACCGGGGCCAATATTCGCATCGCGCATCATATTATTTAACCTCGCCATTAAAAAGAAAATGTTCGCAGTACATCTATACGACTAAGTTTAATATTTATAACTCATGGAGTCGTAAAACGATGAATAATGACGCTGCAGTCGAGTGGGCTAACGCTGTAATTACTTCGCTTTATACATGCCCGTTGGTTGCTTTCTTGTTGTTTAATGCTTAAATGTTGAAGGAATACGATACAAACCTTCGGATCTATTCTGTGATGTGGACGTAAAAACAAATTACGAGTTCTTTCTCCTTCGCCGAGGCTTTATGATAAATGTATAATTTTCAATAAAGTTTAGCGTCTACTTTGAGTTGAGCGACAAAAGATCCTTTCAACATTTGCGTTAGTATTTTCTACATTATTAGCTTACAGTAAGTGGTGCCAATTTACAAATTGCGTATATTATACCTGGTTGAATTTAACTCAAGTACTTCAACGTTTGTTATTTACATATATTATTAACACTAACATTCGACAAAATAGATCTGCGGCAATCACTTTTAGTGCAAGAACATGTAAATTTTTACAGGCAGCAATTTTAAATGCAATGTGCTATCAATAGGGTAACGATTCTAAGGTTTACGTGAATCACAACATGGACCTACTACAGGCTCTATGCTACTACAAATCGGAATCGGCAACTTGGCTCGGTCTTTTTATTTGAAAGCCAAGCTACGTAATATTCGAACACACAGTGTCTATCTCTGTGTTCCAACATCATGGAAATAAGACCATAAGTCTACGTAGACAAACAATGTTTAAACATGAGATCAAAATCTATTTAGGAATACATTCTTTTGTGTCAATACGTCTTAAAATAGTTAAACCCTATAACTTTTCAAAAGTGAAATATTTCTTAAAGCAGGTAGTATTATTCAATATTAACCGTAATCATTTTAAAATAGTAAGTATAGATGACTGCATTTATTTGTTAACCGTTAAAATGCTCGCACTCAATAACTGTGTGTATATCGTATTAAATGTTGCTATAATAATAAATATTTGTTTCAGGCTGCATAGGCCCATATATAATATATATGTATACATAGATGCCGATAGAACCTTAACCTAAATTAACTTAAAGCCAACATTTGGAAAATGGTGCTACATAATACATTTTAAATTTATACCTAGACATATTTTAATTATAATGAATATTTGTTATTTATCTATTAAAACAAGCGTCAATATATTTTAAATACTGAAAGTAAAATAACTTTTTTATTCTACTAATGTGGCAAACAAGCATACGGCCCTGATGGTAAGTGGTCCCCGTAGACTATGGATGCCTGTAACACCAGAGGCATCAGTTGCGCGATGTTGCCGACCTTCTAAAAAGCTTTTAACGCTCTTTTTGAAGAAGCCCATACTGTAGTCTTGTGGGAAAACCTGGGCAAGGAGTTCATTCCACAGCCTGAGCGTCCGCGGGAGAAAATTCCTTTGGAACCGTTTGGTGCGGCACCAATTAGGTTGAAAGGTGTGAGAATGAAATCATTGTCGATGGCGTGCGGTGCGATGATAAAAAGTAGCTGAGGAAATCATCTCAAACAACTCATCAGAACACAATCCATTATATAAGCGGTAGAACACACAAAGGGATGCAAAGTCCCGTCTGAGACTCAGTGGCTCAATACCGTCTGTGAGAACTGTTCTGGAA
Organism: Catocala sponsa; assembly: GCA_963564715.1. Lineage (NCBI taxonomy): Eukaryota > Metazoa > Arthropoda > Insecta > Lepidoptera > Erebidae > Catocala > Catocala sponsa. Next base: position 15,651,835 of record OY751330.1, on the reverse strand, counting down.
CAATGTTGTGTGCTGTCTTAGTCAAGTATTTTGCAAAATACTGGTAACAGGCCTAATAATCTTGTCGGTCACGGTTTTTATTATTCTTGTAAAAGGAAAATGTAAAGACAAGAGTAATTTTCTTAATAATATAAAAATGATCATCCCCACACCACCGCACTACATGTGTGCGCTTGATGTGCATCGAAATTTCGCTATAGAGGATGCCTGCCATTTCTAATAGTATCTACTTACTACAACTAGTTCTATTTTAATATAAGTCTATATTGCACTTACCTAAATTATCTGTAAAGCCAAGTTAATCATATATAAAAAATTAAAATAATATAAATCGAATGCATAGCTGGAAAGCGATATCTAAATAACATTTCTTTTCTTTTCTTTCTCGCACATCATCTTCAAAATAGAAAAAGAAAAAAGACAGTGTTGGAATTATCACATGATCATTTTTAATATAGAGCGTTCCTTGCTTACGTTGAAAGACTGCGCAGAAAGTGTTTAACCTGTCAATTGTCGGAATGGCAGACATAATTGAATACCTATCCTATATGGCCGCCAGTGTACCGCTGCGACTCAATAGGTCAGTGTAACCGACGACAAAGACTGGTTTCAGGCTTACGTAATTGTTAAGTTTAAATGGGATTAAATCATCGTAGCGTTTTGCCAAAGGCAGGTGCATGCATATTAAAAACAAATAAAGAAATTCCTAAACCTTTTTAATAAACTAAAGTCATATGTCGATTCCAGTAGTTTAAAATATTTTAAGAACTTAATAATGACTGCGCGGCATTGACTGGTGTAGTGGTTTAAGTGGTCAGCTTGTCATTTGCCAAGCTTTGAGCGTTGTGAGTTTGATCTCCACACGGGACAATACTTTATGTGATCCAAAAATAGTTGTTCTGGTTCTGGGTGGTCTTTGTGTTGTCGTTTGAATCTGTATATAGTCCTTCGCGACACAGGATTTATTCCTAATGCGGAAGTTGCTTTCTTTTATAACAAAACTAATAATGCTTTACTACACTATTGTGTAACTACGGCAATAGTAGATGATAAAAAAATATTTGTTCAAAGTATACATCGTTAATTAGAGTTACGTAATATAATAGAGAAATATGAATAAAATGCTCTGTGATGTAAACAATGTGTTTGTTCAATGTGTTTTTTAGAGTCAGTTGCCTCTGCAATTGTGGTATTAAGTAAAGTTACGGGCTAGCTGCGGTATACATATGAAGAGTATTTATGGTTAAATATGGCATCAAATAAATTTGACTTAGGGGTGTGTAATCGAAAATTATGTATGAAAAAAGGCGCTGACCATCAATATTGTTTATAATTATTAGACTTAGCAGAAGGCAACTCACAAACTCACGGAATTCTAAACTGCGAGGCTTCAAACAGCCCTCATAGATTTTAAATTATCGAGACATGGCGCGGAGTTTCCCATAACTACATTGAAAGAGTCATATCAATTCATAAGCATATAGATAGCGGATATAGAACGGAACCTTCTTTGTCTGGGTGATCGAGGCCAGCTAACTTTTGGCGTAATGCGTTTATGTAAAACTAGCTTTTGCTCGTGAGTTCCCTCGCTCGGTAGCTGTAAATTTTTTTAACTAAATGTTCTTTTTTGTATCCCTGAAAACGGGTTTGAGAAATTTCATGATGATCGATCGTGTAGTTAAGATGTGAAAGCGTAACAAACAAACTAACTTACATTTGCATTTATAATAATTTAAGTTAGGATTATGGTGAAACTTCTATCATATAGGACCGTTGTTTTATTCACTAAGCAGATTTGCATTCCGCCTAAGGGGTGACAGAGCCGTTTCTATACCGTTTTGCCATTTCTGAAGATAGCCGCTTGGTTGTGTTTCTTCTCCATACCAGTGGTTTAAAAAAAATAGAGATTACCGTCATGTCCACGAGTTAACGCCACCAGCAACAAAGACATTCTAGTCATATTGTTTAAATTCGTCCTTTTTAAAATTAAACAACGATTAAGGAAAACTTTTTGTTTGTGCCAATGTAGCCAAATATTCTCAATCACGGTAAAAAAAATAAAAATGGAATGAGTTATTTTAACAATTTGATGTTAACGCACATGGTGTTAAAATATAAATAAAAACTATGAACTCACATTTTTATTTCCAAAATTTAAGTTTGGAAATCTCTATCAGATTCAAAACCGTTACGTTTATAATGCTCAAAAATATTGACATAATAAAAAGACGTTTTAAAGATTTTCGTACATTCTATACTAAACAGAACAGACCGAGACAAAGTACCCAGTTTATTCACTTTTTCTTCGGGTCAAAATTTAGTTTTTGCATGGAGAAACAACATTAAATCATAAAGAATAAATCATGAAAAAATATTTGGGTATAAATTGCTGCGTCTTGAAATTGTTTAAAAATCTGCGCGTCGCGTCGCGTAGATATTGTAACTTGATTTAATTGTTAGGATGACCGATATTGCCTTATTATAAAGTTAAGTTCGTGTAGTTTCAGTTCAAATAATTGCCTATAACAAAGTAAGAAGATACATAAAAACATTACCGGCCAAATAAAGAATCATTCTTCTGCTTGAAGTCACTTGAAACAAAAGTAAAATAAAGTATGAGTTCTCCTCGAACAATTCTCTAAATAATAAAAAAGAGCTCAAGAGCAATAACTTAATTGCGGCTCCAAAATATTAACGCTTATGTCTAACGCTAAAGCTCATGTCTTGTATCTATATTTAAAATATCTATTATCTTATATGCATATACATTACTTTGTACAAAATAGTATTACGTTTATTCTCATTCAAACAGAGTCAAGCAGGAGCATGTAATGGAGATAAAAGCGGGGTTCTCTACTCTATAAAAGATCACAAACTATTATTCTTGAGTGTACTGATAGGTGGCTCAGATCTTCATACATTGCGCTGACAGCAGCACCTTAAGGGACTGCTTTTTTAAGAACGATTGCATATACATACCTCTACCTCTGCCGAACGACCAAGGCATGGAATTCTCTGCCAAGGCACGTGTTTCCTTCTTCCTTCAATCCTGGGTCCTTTAAGCGGGGCGTGAAAAAGCACCTTCTCAGGCCGTCAAAGTAGAGACCTCAACATCGCCTCGGCTACTATGGGGGCGGTGTGGAGGCCACTGCTCTTAGACCATACGACTGCTTACCATCAGGTCGAGTGTGGTCATTTTGAAGAGCACAATAAAAAAAATAAAAAAAAATACCGGTTGTTAAACTACCAAGCGCCATGTCTACTTTTGTGGTGTCGTCGGACCAAATAATAGCATTACTTACGATATTATCTGAATAGGTAAGCTAGCTGATTCTGATAGCATTCATAGTTATTTCAAATAAGGTACCGGAATCACAGACGTAAATATTGTTCGGTGTTTAGCAAGACGTGTTTAAGTGGCAATGTCCTACATACATACATATGTAGGCATAATAGCAATAGGCTTTGGCAAGGAACTATAGCGCGGTCTCGTTGTTTGCTTGTCAAGTATGACTACCAAGGATTAACTTGAAGAGCAATAAGCTAGTACGTGAACTAATATATAATGAGAAATAAAATCAATGTGAAAACCCGTGGTAAAACAGTGGAATTTTTAATTTCAAATACTCGCTACCTAATATACAGCACGCGTTGATGTCTTTTGTTTTAATTATTGGTACGTCTACTTAGTGTCACCTGTAAAGTTGGCATTTAAATACGGAGACTTTTATAACGTAGTACATATTGTCACCTGGCATGCAGTCCATCCAAATCGAAATTAATAATTTATTTCTATTTTTTGAAAGCCATCGTACTGGCCTTTATATAATATTTGTAAAGAACGCAATTATTAATAATATAAAAATGATAATAATATCAGCCCTGTTTATAAATTGTCCCACTTTTGGGCACGGTTCTCTTCTCAGTGCGAGAATTGTTAGGTCATAGTTCACTTCACACATATTTGAGAACATTATAGATAACTAGAGAGTTATCCATAACGTTTTCAAAGGAGCCCGCATGTCAAAGGACTTGCAGGTTTCCATACGATGTTATCCTTCTTCGTTAAAGCAAGCGATAATTAACTATTTAATGCGCACGTAACTTCAAAATATCAGAGGTGCGTTCCTTGGGGTCGAACTCGAGACCCAGAGGTCTGAGTCTGAACAAGACTGCCAAGCAGACGTGGCATACCAGTTCCCACTAGGGTATTGTTGCTTATAGAAAAAATAAAAAGTTTAAAGATTCAACTAAATTTATGGCTGCATTCAAGTATCGTAAGCATTAAGCACCTGATAGTATGCTTCTGCCATAGCCATTGAGCATTTACAAAACCAGAGATAGTCTGATGGGATGCCGCCGACACTGCGTCAACCTCCCAGCGAAAGATAATGACCGTAGATTCTCTTGATTACATGCCCTTAAGGCAATTCCGGCACTGGCGTATACATGAATATTATTTTACTGCGCTGAAAGTACTTGTGAGAGATCATTCACTTCAATCCACCTGCAAACACTACTATTGAGAATTGAGTTGTTCATTGGATTTAGCCAAGGCTAGAGCCGCCAACATACGTCCATTCCATATTGCAATAGAACGCACAGAGATGTTTACAGTGCTGACAGTCAAATATTACCATTATAGTATAATAAAATTAGTATTATCAAAGTATCGTCATTTAATTTTTGCTGCATTAGTTTGGATTCCATTCAAACTAGAACAGCCTGTAGTCTAGTCAACAAGTGCTTTTTTGGTCAACTGTTTCCAGCAGTCTCGGAAAAAATATGAACGAGGTGTCATTCGATTCAGAATGGCATGTAGATGATTTTTGAAAAAATTTAAGTTTCGCTTGCAAAAATTGCAAAAGTTATAAACAATTAACTAAGAAAAAAAGGGATTTACTTTTTGCAAATATCTCAGAAATAACAGAGACTTTTCAAATTTAAAAAAAAAATCAATTAGGGGAAGATATTTCTTAAAAAAAGTCTTGACTCTCGGAATTGTAGAACTATTATTTATAATTTTCCCAGAGGCATGAAAATACGGCCAAAAACGGGTACTCTGGCTTGCGCAAGCCACGCCACGCCTACTTCGGACACTTTATCAATAAAAATATTATTTAAACGTATTAAATATAAAATTTAAGAAATTAAAAATTCAGGGGCCTATTGGATAGATAAATGAACAATAATCCACTGCAACTTTTTATCGCAATTTTTCAAGCAGTTATGCAATAGTTAATTAATAATTTTTTGCTGCTTGAACATGAACATTGCATGTGTGATAATTGTTAAACTATAAATTTAAGATTTTCTCCTTTATTGGTGCTGTTTTTGAAAGGTTTCAGAATAGATCCTCGTTGGAAAAATATATTTTTCAATCTTTTATTAACAATTTACGTAGTTGCAAAATTAAAAATTAAATTAAAGTACGAAAAAATGTTCTAAATGTTATTAATGATCCGTTTTTTGTATCAGAAGCTGCATAGATATATATATTTTTAATTTTAATCTCTTATTGTTTAAAAAATTGTTATAAACAAATGCATTGTTTATAAGATAATTGAACATTTTTTTTTGGATTTTAATCTTTGATACATATAAAGAATATTGAAAGAAAAACCGTTCCTTAAAAAAAAAAATATTGCTTAAAAACGCATTTATTAATTAACAATCATTTTCTACCACCTATAATTAATATTAAGGAACCATTTTTGTTTTAAAATTCATTATATGTTTTTCTTTACAATATAAAAAAATCGTTTTATTTAATTTTTCATTGTTTATGTAATAAACAATATGTTATAGACACATGAATTTTAAGCTTATATTTTTTCATACTTACTGTAACAAAAACAGCCATGAGTTTATTTTCTTTTAATTTTATTAATTTTTTTTTTAATAATTTAGGTTTAACATTTTGCAACTACGAAAGTTGTTAATAAATGAAAGTTTTTAAGTTTTACAACGGGGATCTATTCTGAAGCCTTTCAAGAATAGCTCCAAGAAAGGAAAAAAATCTCAAATTTATAGTTTAACAATTATCACACTTGCAATGTTCGTGTTCAAGCAGCAAAAAAATATTAATTAACTATTGCATAACTAATTGAAAATTGTGATAAAAAAAATCCGCCGAATTATTGTTCATTTATCTATCCAGTAGGCACCAGAATATTTTCGTTTCTTAAATTTTATATTTAATACGTTTCAATAATTTTTATTGATAAAGTGTCCGAAGTACGCGTGGCTTGCGCAAACCAGAGTAACCGTTTTCGGCCGTATTTTCATCCCTCTGGGAAAATTATAGATAGTGGTCCTACAATTCCGGAAGTCAAAACATTTTTAGGAAATTTCCTTATCATTTTGAATCTTTTTTTAGATTTGAAATATCTCAACTAGTTTATAAGATATTTGCAAAAAACGAAACCCCTTGTTTTTTTTTAGTTAATTGTTTATAGATTTTGCAATTTCTGCAAGCGGAAATTATTTTTTTTCAAAAATCTTCTACATGCCATTCCGAATCGAATGACACATCGTTCTTATTTTGTCGAGACTGCTGAAAAAAGTTGACCAAAATAGCACTTGTTGACTAGACTACTGATTGGAAAAGTACTTCCAACATACACAAGATCGCTCCTAAATAACCTTGTGTTGTGACGGGTGTGGTAACTAGAGCTTTCAGCTTTGATGTGTTGCCAGCTGATAGCCTTCTGGTTTGCCGCTTTTTTAGTCGACCAACTACACATGAAACGTACTTTGCACTGACTGTACGAAGACATATTTTCTAAATGGTCGGATCGGTTGCTTTTCAGAAGCTATGTTCAGTCTCCTCATGAATATGGCTGCAGAAAAACAACGAAACGACGGGGAAAGTTTGGGGGAAAGTATAAATTTGAATCTGCATAGTTTAAATAATTTAAATAGATTAAATAGTAAGTAGTCAAGTTTACCAGTAGGAGTAGTAGTGTAATAATTTCAAAATTATGTAATTGTGTATAAATGTAAATAAAGTTTTTTAGAATTAACAACGCGATGAAATTTGTAAAAAGTAGTTCTATTTCAATGTACAGCATTCGCGTAAACGTAAGACAATAATATTATGTTGCGTTAGTTAGTATTGCGCATTTGTGAAAATACTTCCTTTTTAATATACCACGTGCCGCGGGTAGATAGTACAGAATATTGTTGAGATAGTCAAGCAATATTTCTGCGTATAGTTTACTGCCAGCGTAAACTTTGATGTTTGTTTTAATACCAATGAATATTTAGATTTACAACAAAGTCTAGACATAAAATGGACGTTAAACAGGCCAATGTTTAATGTATTGGACGAGTTAATCGACGCACGAGATAGATCTTTGAACAAATTAACTTTACCGTTCATTGTCATTATCTATTCAACGTTGTTAGGTTTATTGAGCCAAGGTCTGGCTATTAGGTTTCTGTCGTCATTATATACTTTCCTTCAAACTGCTGCATAAGCATTTCTGCTTAAAAATATGTACTATTTTATAAGTGCAGGGATAACTGTTTGGATTAGTTCTGATGATAAATAGCCGTGTCGAAGTATTTACAAATACGGACTTAATACTCTATTCTGATCTAAAACCAGGTATTTATCTGTGGTTCATATAAGTATTCGGTCTATATATGAACCGAACCTGATATTAAGGCGATTTCCTGCGCACACGCATTTTGCGGATTTTTTCTAAAGTTTTCAGAGCTACAGCCGTTCTAGCGAAAACTCTAACGAATTAGAAGTACTCAATCTATCGAATTAAAATAAACGACAGAAGATGGTTTATGGCATACTAATTGATATATTCCATTATTTATACTAAGAGCACTGATTGCATTTGGGTTGTACTCTGCGTCACGCATGATCTGCGATTTAATTACTATACCTGCTGGTTACAATCAATCAAATTGCTATACGATTGGTATTTGAGATACAATTTAGAGGTTACGAGTTCGAAATCCATACACTGTATTATTGACTAGAGCCTTCTAATGTATCTATTTCTAAATGATTAAGAAGAAGTAAATTGCAAATATAGCTCATTATAAGAGGCATATATTTTAGATATTTATTTAATATTGTTTTACACTTCCACTCGGCTTTTCATCCAATCTTACTTGAGGTATTGCAACCAAAGTGAGCTACCGGAACTCAGTAAGGCGAAACGCAGTAAAAGAATAAATACTTTTACACCGGTGTCCTGTCAGAGTGTGGTAGTTTCCCGGGGCGAGCGACAAGCGGACCATTGGTTCCGTCACCAGATATGACTGCGCGGATAGTGGTTTAGGTGGTTGCCTTGCCGTTGCCACTGCGTCGAGTGACACTCGGCACAAAAGTTTGTATCATTTGTAAATAGTAGTTTCGAGGCTGGGTGTTCTTTGTGTCCGTTGTGTGTACGTTTGTAAAGTCCGCCGCGGTCCAAGATTTATTTCTAGAGCGGGAGTTGCTCTTTTAAGAAAAAATAATAGAGCTAAAAGAGGGCGGTGACTATTAAAAAAAATCTTTTTCTAACATTAATTAAGTTTTCAGTAAATATTTACATTATTAAGTCTAAACAGAAGGAAATATTAATCCTAATTCCAACAAATATTATAAATGTGAAAGTGAGCTTTTTGTTACGCTTTCACGCTTTAAATACTTGACTGATTATCATGTTTCTGTAAACCTGTAAGGGTTACAGAAAAGGACATATAGAAAAACGGACTGTTCCCGAACGAAGCCCCAGGCAAAAGCTAGTAAGGTAATATTTACAAAACGGTTTTAAGCGTCAGTCACTAATATAATAGATTAGTAATTATGCACTATATTAATACTTTATTAAAAGCAATTAAAATAAGTAACTACTTAATTGCTAAAAGTAGAATTCGCCTGATATAATATTTATTACGAGATTTTGTCCAGTACTTCACTCGCTTAGGTTAGATTACTAACAGTACTTTTTCCTGGATGAACCCTATGCCCTTTTCTGTTCCCCTGACTACGTGTATACGAAATTTGATGATGATCGGTCGAGAAGTTTAGGCGTGAAAGCTTAACAAACAAAGAAACTCACATTCGCATATTTTATAATATTAGTTAGGATAACGACTATGTATAACTTAGTTTTGTGTTACAGGAATACTATTCTCTAGTAGCTCATAATTGAACTAATTTCTGAGTCTGCAGAAGAAACTCTGTCTAGTTTTCTCTGATTTTAGTAAAATATACCTACATTAGCGCTACAAAATATTTGACAAAATACGTTATGTTGGTATATTTTATTGTTTTTAAGTCAAAGAGACATAAGTTTTCTTGAACTGAGATTTGAGATCGAGTTAAAAGATTTACAGAATTGTACCTACGTATAAATTGTTTATTGCATGTTTGATATAAACTACCGAGGAATTGTTAAACATTGTAGTTTTTTATTCACAATTCAATATTTTTTTATAACTACCAATCAAAGAGTTCTATAAATATGAAACTACCTACTGAATAAATTTTATATTTATAGCTTCAACAGACAAACAATCAGTCAGGCTATTCTTTACTGTATAAAGATGTCGGACGAGTTGAGTATAATGGGATTTTAGTTCACCAACCTCAGCGACTCTTTTTATTGAAATGTAAGATGTATGTAAAACTGCATACTGTCTTCAATTTAAAATAAGAAAATATTTTTTAAAATAAACTGTAATATTATAGTGCTTTTAAGGAATGTCGGCGAAATATCTTAATTTTTATTTATACCTACAAGATTTTTAGTTGTACCTACGTATAGAGAGAGAATACATTTGTCATCAGTGGGCCAATTCTCGTAATAAAATCTGTTCAAAATAGACCTATTAGACTATGTATATAACATCAAATGTGTCCCAAACTGCAAATTATTTTCATATTTTACTTACGTTTATTTTCATTTAAGAGAATACAATATGTAATATTTATAACAATATAAAGAGATCGGCACTCTATTTTGATCGGTTTTTATTACGAGATTTGAATCTAAGTACAGACAAAATACAGAACATTATTCGAAAGTAAACGTATTTTAAATCAACGAGAAGTTGAATTTGTCAAAAACCCAAGTTTGAAGGATTGGGACGTTGAACCGACGTAGCCGGTGATAATAGGTACAATAAACACGGGCCGAGGAGATCGTGCCCCAGCCAAACTCACAATAAAATATCCGGCTTATTTGCTATTGCCAATGGTATTCGTGATGCCTTCCGTTTGTAAAGTACCTACATGAGTTTAAAATCGAATTAAATTGACGTTTTGTCTAAACATACCGTAATTTAAAAAATAAATAGTGCCTTGTGATTTTAAGTACGTACTAGGTACTACCGAGAAAATGAAACATATCTTCAGAAATAGGTATGTTAGAACTTCTAAAACATTTTTTAGTATTGGTGTCCATGAGGCTTATGGCTCCAAAGAGTCTGTGTCGGGTGGAGCCAATCGTATCGTCGGCGTCGGTGACGTAGGAGCTCGTGACAAATTATTATTCAATACTTTTTAAAGCATTCAAGTAGGTAGATAACTGATTTTATTTGAAGTGTAATTGTATATTTTTCTAAGTAACCTCCGCCTAGAAAGTTATAAATATACTAGATTTGCCCGTGATTGCTCGCGTTGATGTAGATCTTGTCAATAAATTTCTTTCCTTTGGGAACAAGACATTTTTCTGAATGAAATCCCTATGACCTTTTCTGTATATCTATGTTTCCTGTCAACTTGCGAAATTTCATGATGATCGGTTGAGCAGTTAAGGCGTGAAAGCGAAACAAACAAACAAAATCGCATTCACATTTGTAATATTAGTTAAAGTACTAGTATAGTATTATATTATCTGTGGTTAAAGTAAATTAAGCTTACAAAACTCGTGTCTGTTTTAACCATTTCGTGCGACATTCATTATATGGCTGGTGTTCGCAACTTTTATCCTTGCCTTATATATTATGATTTTATTTATTATTTTAATTGTGTTATACAAGTCGTGTTTCTATGAGTACACAATGTGTCCTTGTAGTAATCTTTGTTTTACTAATGATATTTGTTCATCAGATCAATTCCATAGTCGAAAAAGTCAGTATGAGGTAATCAATTACATAAACCAAGAGTTACCAATTTGTTTGCATACGGATGCCTAGTATTCATGGTGCAATAGTATATTTAGTAAGTACGTGGTGCATTGTAGCTATACATCTACAGTAATTTTATTTTGTTTTGATATTTCGAAACAAAATAAAATGGGCGTGTATGAGGAATGTGATGAAATTGAATGAAGCCAGAGAAGTGTGTCAGGATCGTAGCAAATGAAAATCCGTAGTCTCTGCCTACCCCTCTGGGAAACAGGCGTGAATCTATGTATGTATGTATGTATTTCGAAACAAAATAAAATTAACAATGAAGTACCTAAGTGGATGATGGTGAAGTACTACATACTACTACATAATTGTAATTAATACTACAAAAAAATTGTTTCAATCGATTACGACCGTCATAAAATGAATTCAAAAACACATTTTTATATAAGTATATTTATTACTAGCGTTTGCCCGCGGATTCGCTCGCGTTAATTTAGAATTTGACAATCAATTCGGGTTGTACTCTGCTTGTAATAATATAATTCAATCATGATTCGATAGACACGTGGCGCCATCTATTATCATAAGAACGTTATTGTTGTTTTCCTCGGGAACAGTAACTTTTTTCGGGATGAAAGGTAGTATGTCCGTTTCTGTACACCTGTCAACGTATATGCAAAATTTCAGGATGATCGGTTCAGTGGTTTAGGCGTGAAAAGGTAACAAACAAACAAACAAACAAACTCATTTTCGCTTTTATAATATTAGTTAGGAAGTTAGGCTTAACGTTTTCAGTCGCGGCAGCACACCGAGGGTCAGAAATAATAGATTTTTAATACTGTCTGGTATTCTAAGGCTGCCTATCCATTGAAGCGGAGCGAGGCTGCGGAGCGTAAATATTAACTAATAGGATTGCTTAAAATCTCCGCTCCGCTCCAGTATGCAATCCTATTGTTTAATATTTCTCCGTTTCTTCGCTCCGCAGCCTCGCTCCATTTCAATGGACAGGCAGCCTAAGACTTGGCTGATTAATAAATATAGCACCGGCCATTTTTCCGTTCCACGCTGGCCCAGGAAGGGTTGGTAGACTTGGCCCTTCGATAACATGATGTAGATCTCTCAGACATGCAGGTTTTCTTCAATATGTTACTATTTAAGACACACATGACATCGAAATGTTCAAGATGCGTGTGCCAAACTCTTTTGTAAAACTTTTTTGTGGCACTCAAGGGGTTTTCCTCCTCAGTTATCACGGCTTTCATAAATTATAACATTTTATTACTATGTTAAACCCATTATTTTGAAATAATTTTCAGGCCCAAATTTACTTTAAAAAATATATTTTGATTTAGCTTAATTTAAAACAAATTCAACGACATAAGTTATGTCTAACATTTCGTATGAACAGTAGCGTGTTACTGCCAAATCTACATAAACCAAAATAGACAATGTAGACTTGGCATTTTAAGAAGCTTTTAAACGAAAAACGCTTTTAAGATAACAATATTGCATCTTTTGGTCTAAAGCAAAGCATTAGCGATAATTAAACTTATAATTATATTTAAGTAGCAAATAACCGACATGTATTGCAAGCCTCGGTGGTGACTAAGTTTTCACTTGCTACCATACCAACGTCCTCATCGCTGATTAAATTATGGTATGTAGTCAGACTTTTAACCAGAAACACTCTGATTTGGAGCGAGCTATGCTAGGAGTTTCTTTGAGGGATAAACTTAGAAATGAGGCTATCAGTCAAAGAACCAAGGTTACCGACATAGCTCGCAGAATAGGCAAGCTGAAGTGGCAATGGGCTGGCCATATCTGTAGAAGGACCGATGGCCGTTGGAGCAAGCGAGTCCTAGAGTGGATACCGCGACTTGGTAAACGTAAGGTAGGACTACCCCCGGCCAGGTGGACCGATGACCTGAAAAAGGTAGCTGGGTCAGACTGGATGCGGAAGGCGGAAGACCGGATGTTGTGGCGTAAAATGGGAGAGGCCTATGTGGACTGCGGTGGGCTGATTGATTGATTGACTCTGATTTAGTCTGGGGTCTACCGTCTATTTGCATGTTTATGTTATTTGTTGTTTAGTCTTTCGTTTCTATTCAAATCTTTTCGGCATACCACTCCAGCGTGCAAATCGCCTTTCATTTACGCGTAAAGACGCGCTAGCTTACACCCTTGTTTATCGTAGCGCGCTACTGGAGATTATATGTTACAACAACAATCTATGCGACTTATAATTACGTACGATACGATGTTGTAAACATTGTTCCGCTGTAAGATCGAAGATACATATATTCATCAATAACGATGAAGTAAACGCGCCACCACGAGTTACCTTTAAATCACGGCACTATTCTACTACCTGTTTCAGCAGCCTCAGCGTGGATGCGTGATATTTAACGCAACATGACATATTATATTTCTAATATTAGATTTTACGCATACAGTTCGATCTAAGCAGCCATTTCGTGTTTTAAGTTATTTGGTACATAATAATTGTTAATTTTCCACGACGCACGCGACGGGTCTGTAAGATTTCTCCAATATTAAGAAATAATTGAAAATCATATAATCACAATCGAGAAAGAATAGTGAGAAAATATATTTGCATCAAAAACATTTTGTTTTCGATGCAAATGTATTTTTTTAGGAAGCTTCTATTTTCTTCTAACTAAGACGATACCAATTGTAAGGGTCGCGCGAAGCGGTTAAATGCGGGTGGCCAAAGACTGGTCTGTGTGGAAAACCTTGGAGGAAGCCTATTTATTTATTTATAATTTAAGCATACCAATTGTATAATTACAATGTTTTATAGTTGAGACATTCTTAATTTAACATTGTCAGAGTAATTAAACAAATCACAAGCAAGCATGACATTTCAATGACACTATAATATTAAAGAGTAGGTAGATACTTGTTTATGGTGAAAATATAACAGTGACTCTAAACATTACATAAACCATAAATCGAAGTCTAAGTCTAAGTCTATGTCCAGCAGAAGACGTCTTTTGGCTGATATGATGATGAAGACGATGACTAAAACGATTTTGAAACTTAGTTATTATAGGATAGCGTCTTTTATATATAATTTGCTTTGCATAACAAACTAATTGAATAAGGTGTGGTTTATCTCGGTACTTTGACACATTCTAAATAAGGAATGTAAAATAATATTATTTATCTCCATTCATTATAGACGGCAAACACGTTTTATAGCTTTTAGCTAGTATCTATTCCTTAAACAAACAAATAAGAATAACTTCTGTTATTTTTTAACTGCTTCTATGTATGTTATTTACATATTATTATATTATAAACATATTTCACGCTTAATCTTTTAATTAAGGAAATAAACTGTGCAAATTGTAATTTGTCGCGTGGGCCGACCAGCCCAAATGTTATAGGTATATTTAACGTTTTAACTTTTACTGTTTCTAATTCATACATAATTACGAAGGTATCGGAGCTATTTATAAAGTTTTTTTTTATAAATAGTTTTTAAAGATTATCTGCAAAAGTACATTAAAATCACACCAAAAACATTTGGTAGTCTAGTCGCTACACTTTGAACGTTATTATGAATATTATATTACTAAAATTATATTATATTGTTAAATTTCGGGACTTTCTATCTCAATTGCTCATTCCAAAAGAAGTTGTAAACGTCCATTTAATATTAAATAATGTATTGAATATCGATAGTAAAGGCGTTAACATTTGTATGTGAGGTAGCAACTGTCGTTTAAAATAATTGGGCTATTCGAATATTCAAATAAATCAAAATATGTCAAGCTTTGACGAATGCATATTTAGATATTGATTAATTATTTGATGACTTCTGAGTCTTATGCCAATACGAATATCATCATCGTCATGGAGCTTGACAGGCAGCACAGAGGGTACAGGTAAAATACTTAAAATGGTCATCTGAGGCTATACAAAACATCGTCGACAAACTTCGCCACAATACCAAGACTCATCATCAAATCAAGTCTCAAATTCAATAATGCTTCGATTTATATTGAGTGAAGCAAACATACAAGTCTTCAAGAAGTGAGATGTGGGGAGCACCAGTATTTGCTAAATGTATTTTTTGATATAGTAAAATTATAATAGACTTTTGATCTGATTAAACTGTAAACAAAATTAAACCATTTAAGCCTAGTAACCAAAAATATGACAAAATATACTATTTTCATTAAGTTATGATCTTCGTTGCTAGAAGCACTGTTTACGTTGTTAGGTTATATTATGATTTATTTTATTATGAAATTAAATTTTGCTCGCAAGTTCGCCAGCGTTAATGTCGATTTTGACAAATATTTTCTATGCTTCGGGGACAGTATTTTTTTTGGATTTTATGTACCTACACTGTGTCCAATTCTGTACCACTGACAACACGTATACGAAGCTTTATGATGATCGGTTAACTAGTTATTGCGTGAAAGCGTAATAAACAAACAAACAAATAATATTTGTTGGGATAGGCATACTATTTGTATGTAATATGGCTGCAGCCGTTTTGTCAGTAATCTGCGCACATAACAGAATGTGCATATCATTGTGTTCTATGTTATATTTATGTACTTACTAATTAATTTTCCTCATCCTTTACTTTGAGTATTTAGTGTGGGTATATTAAAGTTTAAGCAACAATTGGCAATAAAATTTTTACCATTTTTGTGGACAAGTCCACATATATTGTTCCCTACTAGTTTCTGCCCGCCGTTTAGCTTCCGTGAATCCTAGGAAAACGCATACCATAATAAAGGTATCTTATATGTTGATCCAGAACATAAGACTATCTCTGTGCCAAGTTTCAACCAAATTTATCCGGTTTATACCGGTGAACGGATTTGGATGAAACTAAACTACATAAGCTTGATTGAGAAATAAATATCCATCCCTCATCTATAGAAACATTTAACATTTATAATATTAGTAGAATCAATGTAGATGGAACTGCGGTCCTGGTTCTCACCACGGTTCTGGCGGTCAATTCTCGTAATATAAATGTCGATGTCGTCTGAGTGTCATTAATATCACAAATGATATTGGGAAGATACATTGCATTTAAGTTCACATTTGATGTTTATAAGACTAGATTGGTACTCTATTTTAATCAGTATTTGTTATGAGAATTGGCCGTCTGATGATTCTTATCGCCGCGCGGCGTTGCAATTACAAAACTATTTCATTAATAACAATTTGTAATGGTTATGTCCCTACCTATGTTATGAAATGTCACGAAATAACTAAATCGCTAGATGTAGTTATTTCGCAAGAAATGAAAATTCACTTTTTTTTACTATATAAAATAACGAAATCGCTAATCGACGTTCATATGTCGCTGACACGTAGGTAGAGTCAAATTACGTGATATAACAATGTGACAATAGAAAATGATCGGTAATTAGTCATAGGAAACCGTTTATTATGGCCATTGACGTCAATAATTTATATAAGAGAAGTTTAGAAAAGACATTCATTTCATTTCATTTGCACTCAACACAATTAATTCACACGGCTCTTTTTAATCAATAACAAAATACAATGTTAAAGGACATTGTTCAGCTGCCATACATTGTATGCCTAAGAACCAACAGCCACAAAAAAATTATAAATATGAGGTTAAGGATGACCACATTCAATTAAAAGTGAATATAAGTCATGGACACTTCTGAATATTGCATACTACTTAACTGAAATACTTTGGTCGAGTACTCGACATGCACCCGCCGCGCCGCGCGCCGCCGCGCCTTACCGCTGATCGGAGCGGGACTTCTACGTCATCGCCCCACCGCCCTACTCCAGCCATCGGCGCTCGTCCGCCACACTGCACCGGCAGTCAGCCACAGACACGATCGCACACGGCCACACTCGCGCATCATTTTGAACTATTGTTTTTACACGCTCATATTTATTTAAATGTTGTAAATGGTTTATCTAAATCATTATACAGTCCACTAGTCTCATTTATACACTCCATTGAGATATCGTCGGCAACACTTATGTACCGATCATGACATATCTATGACGAATTTCAATAATGGTATTTATAGAATAGCATTCGTATTAACTACGTAAGAAAAGTTACGGAAAAGCTAAATAGGAAATAATTTCTCTAATAAAACCGTACATATATTGTTAAAACTGTAGGCATGGCAATACTGCATGTCTCAGATTGAAAACAATGGATGCCGGTGTATTTGAAATCGCGTAAATATTTTATAAAACGAAAACAAGATTCGAAACTGTCCGTGAGATTGTAATGATTGATTAATAAGTCATAAAATAAAATACAAATTATTGTTTAGGTGGAATGTGTGTTGATTCATAGCCCAAATTGTTCATTGTCCTTTCTGTTGAATTTTTACGATTGCGGTCTTTCTAAAATATTTTTTTGTTTTACTAGGATGGCCGCATCGCACATCCTGAGCGCTGTGGAGCCGACGGTCGGTGGCGGCGGGTCGCGCAGCGGCCGCGAGAGAGAAGTCAACGTAGCACTCGATGATAGAGAGCTGTGGGTACGGTTCCAGACGCTCACTAATGAGATGATCGTTACTAAAAATGGACGGTAAGAAATACTTAAAGTATTCGTGCCTACGGGGATTTTTGAATCGCTGCTGTCTTTCTAAACTAAGAATCAAATATCAATACATGGATTTTATTAATAGTAGCGGTATTTACTGCTTTGTTTGCACGATCGTTAAGTTTAAATTCGAATGCTTTAAAAATACACATGTAATTAGAAGATAATGCTAAAACTAAAAGTGAAAAAACATTGCACATATTAAAAAGCTTATAATATAAATTATATTTTTGCTATTATTACACCCAGTGCCATCTCTCGGTATTGTGTGGAAGACTCGGCAGTTCAGTTTAATAATTTATTACAGCGCCATCTATTGACATCTTACGGAACTACGTAGTAGGTAAGCAAATAGTAGAGACAACACTGGAACATTCTCGAATCTTCGTACTTTTTATATACCAGGTATGGCGTTTCTAGAAAACTCCAGAAATACTTTAACCGCGTATAAAAGGGCAAGGCCAGCGCTCGCCGAGTCAGTTTACAATCGTAAGCGGTCAAGTATTCATCGAAGCGAACGGAAGCGAAAATACTACAGACTTTAATGCAGTTATAGTTGGAAAAGTGTAGTATAGTGTTTAAAATTAATTTTGTGCTAGAATAAAGCGTATTTTAGTCGGTAATATTGTTTACATTCTTATCCCTCGAACCCAACACGTAATACTATAAAATAAATAAAGTTCTTTACAAAACTGCACTACTTCTCGGCATTTTCTACTAATTACATGCATACGAATTTAAACTTACTTCGTTCGTTCAAATAAAAACAGTGAATACTGCACAAGTACATTAGTTTAAAAGAAATATGCTTATGTGTTCAGAAAATACAGAAGCGTGATCAACTTGATGGTTGCACAATAAATTTTGAAACGACGGAAGAAGTACTGTGCTGTATCGATCCCATACTATTATTATATATATATGCATATATATATATACATATATATATTTCATATCATCTAACCACCCACGGAGACGTAGAAACAGAATATGTCCACCTGTTCTATATAGAAATAGCCTGTCCCACAAAATGTACTCTTTTCTGGGTAGTCATTTGTATAACAACATTAATTCAGCCCTTGAAATATATTCCCTTCCGAAAAATAAATGCAAGCAAATTGTTTCCCAATGGTTACACAAACTCAGTTACGATGCAACAGAAAATCTTCTGAAAACATTGATATAAACATATTATACATCCATGCCCACACACGCACTCATACACTCACAACACACACACTCTCTCTCATATAACACGCAAGAACGCGCGCGCACACACACACTCAAACACACACACACACACACGCACACACGCACACACACATTAATATTTGTAACTGAAATTTGTTTAACGTCACTTTCATTTATTTATTTTACTTGGTGTTAGTTCAATTACTTTATAGTTCACATAGTTTCCACTAGCTGTGGTTCGATGTATGTATGCCTGGTAATCTGTCTGACAGGATTTTCCTAGTTCAGATACCAGTCTCTCACAAAGGTAGATTTTGTTAATTATTAATGTCATAATAACATATACGTAGTATAAGTACCTAACCTTTGGGAAAGAAAATAAATAAACTTTATAATTATTATTATTACTATCTTTCGGGATAGAGCTGAAATAGCATAAGTAACCGGCCTTCATCACTTCGGTCACCTATGCACAATGGCCCTAACCACTAACAAACCATGCATAGATGCCGTTTTATAAAGGAGACCGACTACCTTGTATGGGACCCTGGCCTGGGCATAAACAATTGTATATTGTAATAACAATATTAATTTTCAGTAGCCTAAACTAAGTAGAAAACATTATTCTATGAAGTTTAGTATCAAGCTCGTTAAATAATAAAATAAAACACAAAATAGCAAACACAAAATCACGTCCACAAAATATCCACTATACGAGCGAACAAACGCAAAGCGAATGACGGAAACAGAATTGACAGATAAGTCAAGTGTTGCTAGAATATGAATATAAATTACCCAACACACTTTACAATTTTGTTATATTTTATCAAATATCATATCATTTTTACATTAATTATTATTGTCGAATTCAAAATATGAATATAGTAAATAATGAAAAAAATTCAACGTATTTTCAGATTTCGTTAATATTTCTAAATGTGATTTTTTTAAACACTGTTCCGATTTTTCCACTGTTTTTTTACTAGGCAACACAAACAATCCATTTGGATCGTCCATTTCAGTTACACATTAGAAAATATTTTAAAAATATTTTTTATTATACCTACGTCAATTTCATACGACTGGATAGTAACCAATATTTCTTATATATTCAAACAAAACTTTTTATATTTTACTTTGTTTATAAGACTATTGTCCACGTTCAAGCTGAATATGGACGGTTTCCTTTAATTATTTAATTAATGTGAATCATTAAACTTACTACGCTTTGCGTTGTAGTTCAGACAATATTTTTCGCAAGTTTTATTTCTCCATAGTTAGCATTTCTCATCTTGAGGTAAAGTGAAAATTACTTTTCAAATAATAGAGATAGGGATAAGTACTCACAGATTGCCACATTAATGTGTATAAGCGTAAGGTAGCATTAAAAAGCAGCAATAGCCTAGTGGGAATCCGTTGCTCTGCCACGCAGAAGTCTCGAGTTTGATCCCATGGCACATACCTCTGACCTTTCGAAGTAATGTGCATATTAAATTGTTAGTTATCGCTTGCTTTAACGGTGAAGGGAAATATCGTAAGGAAAGCTGTGTGTCTGAGGGTTCTCCAGCATGTTTGGCAGTTGTGTAAAACCTGTCAACCCATGCTCGGTCAGCGTAATGGACTAACTCGCCCTTTCTTAGTATAAGAACGGCCGAGGTATCCCACTACCAGTAGTGGGATAATTTGTAAACAGGGCTAATATTATAAGGTTAAACTAAATAGCACATGATCCGCAAGTTTTATGAAACCGGGAATACGGTTGCCTCGAACGTAAACGTTATAAATCAATCATAACGTATAACAAGCCATTTGTGGCAAGCTGTGCAAGTCATGGTAGACCTTCTGGTGTATATCTGTACAGAGATTTGCATTGTCATTACAATAATAAGCTCATATAAGGAGTAAACAAAACCTCTACATTTTAATTAAATTTCTGGGACTGTGTTCTACGTACGATGAGCTATACGTCCATTGAATATGACTGAACTTTTATTTAACACGTCGTAATTATAAGTGGAAGAGTCTGTCACGCCGATGGCAATCAAGACTGCGCCGAGCGAAATGTGTCAAAACAGGCGGTCACAGTTAAGTGAATAAAATCAACAATTTTTGTTTAATACAAATATAAAATAAACATTTACCATAACAATGAATGTGTTTAGAATTACTCCGTGTAAAAACCTTAAAATAATTAATATTTTCACTTACAAAATTGCGTAAATTTGCACGAAAAATGCAGAAACGTAAGCTCGTGCTACGTAATTTTAGATTATAAGTATTATAACAATAGAAATCTATGCTATTTTACAGCTTAAACGAAAAATAAATAGTTATATTACAATTTGTCCGTCCCAAATATTTAATACTAGATGTTCCCGCGGTTTCACCCGCGTTTATCGTTACTGCGCCGCCCCCGTGGGTCGTAGCGTGATGTTATATAGCCTATAGCCTTCCTCGATAAATAGGCTATCCAACACTAAAATAATTTTTCAAATCGAACCAGTAGTAATCACGCAGAATAAACCAGGAGAAACATCGATTGTACTATGTCTGTAATGGGTTATTATTTTGCTGCGATGTTATTTTAAAACTGCTATATCTCCTAAGATATTCATTGAAATCGAATGATGTAAAGGGCAATTTTGTTTTAAATTAAATACTTGTGATGAATAACGTATTTATTTGGATAAGGATTAATATCATGTTTATAAAAATACCTTCGCAAATAATGCATTATTTTAGAACAAATTTCGTTAGCATAAAAATAGTTATAGTGAGCCAACCTTAAAAGATAGACATATGCAGTCGCGGACTTTTTTTTAGAACTGTTAAAGGGGAATAATTCTGTCATACATGATTTTTGCGAAACTTTAACTGTTTATGCAGCGCACGCAGCGGAAGCTCTCAAAAGGAAAAAATACTCTCCGATTTTGAAACATTCTTCATTGGTGCTCCGCTCCTATTGATCTTAGCGTGATGATATATAGCCTATAGCCTTCCTCGATAAATAGGCTATCTAACACTGAAAGAATTTTTCAAATCGGACCAGTAGTTCCTGAGGTTAACGCGTTCAAGTAAACAAACAAACAAACAAACTATTCAGCTTTATAATATTAGTATAGATAATAATAATAATAATATCCAGTTCTCGAGAATGGTCGTGTCACTATGTACTGGGATCGCTCTATCATCACTGATAGAACCGTTGTGGCTAACAAGCCAGATATTGTGGTGATAGATCGATTAGAGCGCCTTGCAATGATCATCGATGTCACCATCCCTCATGACGGGAACCTCGTGAAAGCTGAAAAAGATAAACAAATTAAATATCTGGACTTGGCTCGCGAGGTTGTCGACATGTGGGATGTAGGCTCGGCGATCATTGTACCGATAGTCGTTTCGGTAAACGGGTTAATTGCCAAGAGCCTCGACCACCATCTTAAGAGGCTCGCGTTGAATAGCTGGGTCAAGTCCTCGATTCAGAAGGCAGTATTGCTCGACACGGCGCGCATAGTGCGGAGGTTCCTTTCTCTGGAGCCCTAACCACCGATAGCTTGGTCCCTGCACCCGATATCGGTGGGTCATTTCAGTTTTTATATTTTTAAATATACATAATTTGTATATTTATATTTAAAAATGTAATTATTAGAGAAAATAAGTAATAAAGAGAATAATAATATAATATTCTATCACATACACACAACATCATCTAGCCCAAACTAAGCAGAGCTTGTACTATGGGTTCTAGACAATGGATAAACATACATATATACTTTTTTTTGTATATACATACATATTATACATAGAAACACCCAGACCAAGACAAACATCAATGTTCATGCACACAAATGTTTGACTTGTGCGGGAATCGAACCCGCGACTTCAGGCGTGGCAGTCGGTTACATTAACCACTACGCCATCGAAGCCGTCTTTTAAGTTATTGGTTGAAAATAAAGATATATATTTATCAAAAAAGCACTTCAAATCCTCCATACAATTTTACTATGACGGCCGCGCGCCGATTTGAATATGCGCCGCACTTGCTCTGTCATTATCTGTCTTACGCTCGGCGCAGTCTTAATATGGCGACGCGGACGGTTAGTACGGGCCCGCCGAAGTTTTATCCTCGTAACAGTGATGCTACCAGCAGTAACACTATTTCTGCCTTTCTTCACCGGACAGCTTTCGTGGGCACCGCAGATCGAATCGAATGCGATTGCTGTGAATAAGATCAAGGGTTCGATGTATATGTCGGGCAAATATAGTTATTGGGTATTTCCCACTTTTAGGCGCGTCGCCCACTGGTAAGTCGAGGCACGGTTGCGGTGACATCGCGGCACGGTCGAGGCGTGGCGTTTATGTAAAGTCGAGGCGAGGGCGGCTATGCTTCTTTCACACATTCCAATTTATTCAACATGTCGTCGTCAGAAGATGAAGACGTACTTGCACTTATACAAGTTATTAATTTAAATAGGAGAAGATTTTACTTAAACTTAAGAGAAACAAAATGACAAAATGGCGGTGGAGTCGCGGCGCGGTCGTGCACAACACCCCGCCGCACCGCCACGCTGCCCCGCCTCCGCCTCGACTCCACCTCGCCTGTGACGCGACTCTTAGTGTGTGAGCGGACTGCCATTTATTCCTGAAGGAAACATAGAAGCGGCGCGCGGCGCGCCGCTCGTACACCCGCGCTTCGACGCCAGCTCGACTCCAGCTCATGTGGGCGACGGGCCTTACAATGGCAGCCCAAAGGTGGCAAGCTCAGTGTTTCGAAAAACATAAACAATCGTTGGTTCTGCGCCCTATCTCTTTCCGGTAGTTTCTGGTTGCCGTTCTATCGGATTATGAGAACAAGAGTATAGAGAGTGCCCTTGTGTTTGCGCTAACGTTGTGCATTATAACGATATGCTGCGCAGATGGCAAGCCTCTGTAGGAATTGGCGGTCATAACCGGAATTCGCAATGAACACTGACCCCCAAAATACAGGCACTCGCTTAGTTTGGGGATCAGTATCAATATGTTTTAAATAAAATACAACAACAATGTTCTAGCAGAATCAAAATTGTAATGTGTAACACGTTTGTATTTATCGAAGACAATAAAGATATTATGTTTCTCTTATCACAGGTATTTTCTAACATATTATATTAAAAAACACCTGGCCCTTTAGGAGGCTTACACAGAGACATGGGTCCAACGTGAAGAGGCCCTTCAAGAGCTTTAATCAAAGGTGGGATGGAACACCTACCGCGGCACTAGCCGCAGCAGGCGTAGGACTATTGCTACGTATGGATTCTAATATATGGGCTATGGGTATGGGTGTTTGGTGGACCGGTATATACATATAAACTATGGATGGAAAACGGCGTCTGCCCTGAATACTCTAATAGTTTCAAAGCAATGGGCAGACGGTGACTCGCCAACTCACTAGATGGGCCCGAATAGCCACCATAGGCATATAAGCCAGCAGTAGAGGGCAACACCGGTGCGAGCGGCTAGGGGTGTCGAGCGGTGCGGCGCCGGTTTCACCATCACGGGTCTCCTGACAACGGAGACCCGGAGCGAGGTTCTCCGTAGTTATGCCCTTGAAAATGACACTTACCCCCCAAGCATATAGCTCTAGCGTCGCCCCACTGACCGGCCGACCAAGGCAAGCCAGAGTTGAGAGTCCTACGGGCGCTCTTGAAGTTCCACCCCAGCCACCCAGTGAAGGCAAGCCGGGGACGAGGCCCGTACCGACTCTCTGAGGCATTCAGGACCGCAGTGTCGCCACTCACATTCAGCTGGCCACAAGCTGCCCTGCAGTTTGTGCGGTTTTATTTAACCTGGTGATAATTTTTTTGTTTATATCACAAGGCGAAGGTGCTAGTTTTAAAAGCTAGTGTACTATGACCTCCGATATCATGTTAGTCTCATGATGAGATAACGACTGTCCCAGAGGGGTATTTAATATATTTAGATATATATATATATATATATATATAATTATTAGGCTTTTGCGCCGTAAGTGCAGTAAATGCAGAGGACTAATATTAACATCGCCCATTCCTTTTTTTTCATCCCGCCTTTAACGTCTTTGCATAAGGGTTTGAGCGTAATATTGATACCGCTGCTATTATTAGCGACCATAGGCTACTGTAATCGCTTTCCGTCAGGCGGTGGCATACATGTTTGCCACTTTTGTTATAGAAAAAGAAAATACATAGTTCAAAAATAACCTTTCAATCCTTTAATTGCTTTTTTTTCTAGAATTAAAAAAACGTAAAATCTCTTTTATGTTTAGAACAAAGACTTTAAACTATAAACTTAAATCTCTTTGGTTCAGAATGAAACATTACTCAGAGTAAACGTTGAAAAAGCGATGATGGTAGTTACACGGTCACATTTTGCCAGTGCTAACCGCTCGCCGACCGGCGGCTAGTTTTCAGCTATTAACGCAGTAGGTCGTACTCATTAACGCTGGGCGGCTAACTGATACCGCCCGATGCCGAACCAATGACGGAACACGGAACCCTTACCCTTGACGAGATGACGTTCTGTTCTAGTACAACGCGGTGATAACTACTCCTGTGTATCTTGTTTGTTGTTCTGCAAACGTGTAACAAAAATATACTTTTACGTAGTTATTGTCAAGTCCGTCAAAATTATCAGGCCACTTTTGCAATGGTAGTGATGGTGGCCTCCACTAATTGTATTAAAACTGCGAACTAACATGAGGAGTAGAATCAGTTAACCATGCGAAATCAATAAATAATAATGTAAACGATCTTGCAAGAGCGAAAAGTAGATATATTTTTTCATTCTTGGCAGTGTTGCGGCAAATCTGTAGACGAAACATCTATGAATTTAATCATAAATGAGAAACAAAGTGCGCTGTGGTTAGAAACTAAGCAGATCCTGCTACAATAATCAAGAAAATTGTTAGAATTAATTAAATTAATAAAAATTTAAGAAACAAACACCACAATATTTTTATATGTCTATTAAGCATTTAAAATATATGATCGGAATTGTTTTTCATTTAGGCGGTTTAATAGTGCGAAGTTTAAACATATGATAGAACAAGAATCATCATTCATCAACCAGTGGTAAAATACGAAATCAGAGTAAATATAATAACATTCTAAAAATCTAATGTTGCCCTAACATACTTACTCGGCTTACTGCAAAAGATTATTACATAAGCACAATACTCAGAGGCTATCTCTTGTTAATGAGTCAATGACATAATAAAAAATAACATTATATCGCCACCCTCGGGTCCGAACTTTGTCAAAAAAATTTAAGATCACTTTCCAAACTTTCCAACTGTGTTCTAGCACTGCAAAAATAACACATTAATTTCTGCAAAGCAAAAGAAAAATGTTTAACAAATCATTTAAGTCTTATCCTATTTTGAAAGGGTATCGACAACAGAAGACCATAAAATTATTTAAATATATACTTGGGCTACTTTTATCAGTTATTTACCGGCGCTTTATTTGACCACTACCTGTTCACGCTGGGCAGGTTATTATATAGATAAGGAAAAAAAAAGGTTAGGCTTATCGTGGTCTGAAATTAAATGATGATAGGTAGTTACACTCACAGACAAATAATTAACGCCTGCTATGATATTAGAAATATTAAATGTATCTTTATTTTGTTCTAGACGAATGTTTCCTGTAGTAAAAGTAACTGCTAGCGGTCTGGACCCGACGGCTATGTACACCGTCCTCTTAGAATTTGTTCAAGTAGATTCTCATCGTTGGAAATACGTTAATGGAGAATGGGTATGTATTTATAAATATCTAAATTATTATAATATCTACAATTGAAATACAATTATATCTTTCATTTTCCAGGTGCCTGGTGGCAAAGCGGAAGTTCCACCTTCAAATGCAATTTATATTCACCCTGAGAGTCCAAATTTTGGAGCGCATTGGATGAAAGAACCAATATCTTTTGCTAAGGTCAAGCTAACAAATAAAACTAATGGAAATGGACAGGTATTTATTCACTTATATATTTGTAAATAAAAATGTAATAAATAAAAGATTTAGTTACTAGGTAGGTATACCAGTATAATACTACACCAAAAATATTTATAAACGATAAGAGAGAATGTCTGTACAAAGGACATACTTTGGAAAAACTCATAGGGATCGACACTTAACACAAAACAAATAGTCGTTAGATTTTATGTTTGTCTGCTTTTCTGTGTATCTGTTGGTTTCGCAAAAGTTATTAACGGATTTTGTTGTTCGCGGTTGAATTCGCGGGCACCATAATATAATACACTATGCTAGTAATGGTCTTCGTGCCGAATTTTTGTCCTAGTGGCAACTAAAGCACTTGTTTCTTTCTAAAACTTTTGTGCAGATACAGAAGATATTTTACTTCAACACAAACAAACTCAAACATAGGTTCACTCTTATAGTCTGAAGGGACGGCAATCCGTTTCGATTGCAGAGACGAGTAGGACCAGCATTGTTTATGTGCTTTCCTGTCAACTAGCGATAAAATACCACCAATTTCTTAAACTCCGGATGTTACTGGTATCTTGATAAAAGAATTTTATTATACTTTGCTCAACCAAAGAATTTAAACACGATACCGCATGCATAGCAATCTCCACTGCAGGACCACTGAGCAGATAATTTAACGAAGCATACAATATAGAATAGTGTAATGCCTTTTATTGCTTAATTAGCAAATTTCAATTAAATTTTCTCTGTTCTAGTGTTACTAGGTTGCGTGTTTTACCAATCTGCACGTTTATTTTGTTGATAGTTAATTTGAAGTTAACTTGTAGAACTCAATGTAAACGCACCTATCGGTAGACGTTCGGCGATATGCTTGATGATAAACTCATGCATATTTTTTATTTGATGATTCGTATTTGAAGAAATATTTTGAAGTATATATATATAAATTTCCTAGGAATTTGTAGAATTGGCAAGTGCAGAGAATATAGAATCTTAATATCATAAAAACTTGAGCTTATGCGCATCCTTGCATCCGCAGACGTTGCAAATTTATTTTCATAATTAAAATGCATCTACACAAATAGGTTCACGTTAGTGATTCCGTCCAACGTCTTCGTAAACTTAGCCACAAACATTACATTTACATTGTATGTCATGAGCATAAATGAGCCGAGGCAGGATAAACACAAATTACGGATTCAATATTTATAGCGGTCTCCACGGCTGATTATGTGCCTGACCGAGCATAATAATTAGTTCACAGTATAGTCAGAATACTAATTTTATGACAGATAGGTTTCGATAGCGAGGTGCGACAATGCTACAGTTTCGTGGCTACCGCTAGTTCATAGAAGCCGGTTCTCACGGCTGTATGTGGTGCGAATGAATATGAAAGCAAACATCTGATACATCTAGATCCATATGTTGACGGCTCAGTGTGAAATCTGTAGCTTTACCAACTGTTTAGCGGGTGCCTGTACGCACTATCATTTGTAATAATTATTGTCTCAGCGTTATGTTTACATCACACATATTTCAGTCATAAGTTGGATGCCCCTGTGATCGCTATGCTAATATTAATGTTATCGAAATATAATATTATGTACATATATATTATTATAGAAATATAATATAAGTATGTGTCATTCTCATTTCATATCACACCTACTATAATAAGTGTTATTAGCTGATATTTTTTAATGAGAACAGTTTTTTGTTAAGTATGTTAATATTATAATCTATGGATTTTAATATCTTACCTCTCTTTACTCAGTGTTATTATCTACAAACAAATTAATAGCTTTGTTAAATGCGTAGACATTAGTTTTATTTAACTATCCGACGCTTATATTTTGATACTTAGAAGGTGCGTACCGTTTTATTTAGTAGGTAGGTGTCTGTAAACAAACAAGTTTTATAGTCATTAGAGCTGAAATAATTATTATGTATATTACATACTAGCTGTTACCTACGATTTCGTCCGCGTAGATTTTAACTAAAAAATGTTTGTTTCCGCGGAACCCCATTTTTTTCTAAAATGTAAGTAGCCTAAGTTACTTCTTATAACATCAGCTATCTGCGAGTGAAAGTCCCGTCAAAATCGGTTCAGCCGTTTTGGAGATTAGCCGGAACAAACAGACAGATAGACAGACAAAATTTCAATAATAGATGTTTTCGTATAGGTTCCTTATATACTTTCATATGCATTAGATAAAAAGCTGTTATTTTGACATTACAAACAGACACTTCAATTTTATTTATTTGTATAGATAACATTTTATTTACATTATAAAACACTACCGGTACTAACAGTAGTTGTAATTGTATTGTATTGATTTTAACATGCTTCCTTGTTATAGATTATGTTAAACAGTTTACACAAATATGAACCTCGAGTACACCTAGTGAAAGTCGGTACGGACCTTCGACGCATCATGACATATCCATTTCCCGAAACACAATTTATCGCAGTAACTGCATACCAGAATGAAGAAGTAACTTCCCTCAAGATTAAGTACAACCCGTTCGCGAAAGCTTTCCTGGATGCGAAAGAGAGACCTGAAGGTTATTACCAACGGGACTTCGTGGGTACACATTATCCGCAGCAGAGCTCATCGCCTCATCAGTATCCACAATGTAAGAAGCATTTAAGTAATATTTAGGTAAAATGATGGATCTATTACCACTAATCTCAATTAGCTAAATGTAATTAATCATATAAATAAAGATTTGCGGTCACCCAGTAATGCATACATGAGCTTTTATAACATAATAATATGTTATTAAAATAATTACCATGCCAAATGACACACTCCTTTGTGCACGCAATAAGGTTCAAAATGGGAACAATATTATCCTTTTTCATAATATATGGATAGAAGTATATTTATGTAATTCATAATTCCTATATTAAACCTATACTTAGTGTATTTAGGAACGCTATGTTTCTGCCATGCCATGCTTATCACTAGATTAAAAATAGTTAGAATTTTTTTTTCTAAGTACGCTATGTGTGTAGGTATTGTCGGAATGTATTGTATTTTTGTGTGATAGTTGCGTTAGCATTCCAGTAAGGCTTAGATAGTACTTTTAGCCGTAGTAATATTATTTCACACTCTAAAATTGGCTGAAGAGTGTTTGATGGTTGACGTTTCTACATGTCACCATCTTTAGTCAATTATATGTGTATAAACATAGGTACATAGGTACATGGTCTCACACCTATAATTCTACCTACCTCTGCGTATTTAGTTGGCAAATTATGAGTAAAATTTATTTCACCCATAATTCGTCAACTATATTTTAGGTGCCACGTAATAGGGGGCGAGCCTATTGTCGCTTACCGGGCACAGTTTCATACTCCGTGCTGTTACTGAGAATTTTTGACAGAATACCTCAATAACACTTTACTCCTTACCTTACTTACCTGCCTCCTTTTATGCAGGCTGGTTAAATTGTGAATGAAGACTATATTATCCGTTTCTTTAATTTTAAAATAGAGTTTTTATGTCACGGTTGAAAGAATATAACATGGCCTGTATCTCCCCTAGGGATTTAACGCACATGTACCACACCCAATTTTGTATTCCCAATAAAGACACGCAAACAAATGCCTAGAGCCTAAGTAATGACAAATTTTTACTTACGATTTTGGCTATGGCTTTTGGCAGTACACGACGTGATATGCAGTTTTGCCAAATTTTGGTAACATACCCAGGCACATGTATATGCAAATATGACAATTACATTTACTTAAGATATTAATAAGTGAAGAGAAAATGTTGTACGGATTTTTATGTATATAACGGATATATGAAATTATTTACATTTGAAAATGAATTACAATCATATTCCAAATTTAACCGTAATTTAAATGAATATATTAGATAGTAAATAACCAAAACACTGTGCATGCGCAATACGATGTTCTCTTCACTATTATAGCTCGGCGACGCTTGTCGGCATACCTACGTCAGTCGTCAAAGAATCGAGGCATACAGGTTGATATTGCATGAGGTGTGCAATACAGAGGTTAATATTTGTTACCTATAGATATAAAAATGACTTCAATATGTTTTTTTATGGTAGGTAGGTATGTGTTTTTTATTGATTCGTGTTTAGAATAAACACTATAATCATCCACATCGGTAAATATCGCGAGAATGTACATCAACACCTTTTATATTATGTATAAGCTTACAGTTAAGCAGTTAAGTAGCATAAGGTTAAAAGATTTTGCTTCGTTTTTCAGTTGGCGGTTGGTTCGTGACTTCTCAATCGTTGTACGGCGCCAGTAATGCTGCCTCACGAAGACCAGCGCCGTATCCGCCGCGACCTCCGTCACGACCGAGGACTCTATCACCTCCTTGTATGTAGACAGTACCTACTGTAAGATAAATTAATAGATTAAGGGCTTGTCCGTCCACCTACAAATAGCATTTATCTATAAGATAAAAGTCTCGCCATCTCTCTTGTTTAACCTAACATGAGTGAGACAGCATGCGATTTTTCTTTCGGATAACTTTTACTTGTTAGTTGTGGGACTGACTATAAGTCTATTTAATTAAATTCACATGAAATTATACCGTATTAATTTGAACTTAAACAGCTTGAGTGGGCCACATGCAATGCGCAAGCTATGTAAACGTTCGCGTCAGTCGTTTATAATATAAGATGCATACAAAACTTCCCTTGAGTATATTACCTGTATCGTGTATAGGAGCCACACAATTTTCGTATCTTGATACACGTCTAATGGCAAACATGTTACACTACTTATATTTAGACAATAAAATATAATGCTTGAGTATGTGACGGAATTTTCTAAAAAGAGTAAATGACTGAGATTTTAATCATATTCGACTCATTAAGCATAACATGACGTGAAGATATTTAGATTTATTTAAGTAGGTACTAAGACATTATAATCGACCATTCTAAACTAAGCCTGAAAATCTAAGTAAGGCTGTCATGAGAAAGGATTTAAATATCTCCTATGATTAACGGTAGTTTTAATGTTGACATTAGTACATGTAACTATAGCTGTTTATTAATGACTGTATATTTTCCAGCTACATATAGCAACTCAGAACGGACAAGTACAGCACCGAATGGCAGCGGTAGCTATACATGGGCAGGCAGCAGTGGTTACTGGAGTTCTGCTCAAGGCAGTAGCTCTCCTCAGCCTAATACGTCTCCCGCGGCGTACCGCACTCCACCTCATGCTTATCCCGCTCCTCTGGAATACGCACCAGCGCCTCCAACGAGTACTTCTGCACCATCATCGGCGCCTGCGTCACTTTACCCACTACAATATGAAACTCCTGCGCAGCATCACTCGCCATACTACCAGCATGCATACGCGCCTTATGCTCACCATGCGATCGAAGATATTTCATACTGGCCTAACAGGTAAATTGATATTATTTGGACCATTTATTTTAACACTAGCTTTTGCCCGCGGCTTCGCTTGCGATCTGTAACTTTTTATAGTTGATTCCTACTTTGATAAGTAGCATAACGGTCGAATAATATTTTAAATAACTTTCGTTCGTAATAATTCCTAGTTTATTTCTATAGCATATGCCCCCGCGGCTTTGCTCGCGATTAGTTTATGACTGGCCTCATAGCCGGGACGGTCAACAAAAAGAGTAGCAGGATTACCGATAGCGACGCTGGCGTTAATTGCAACAAATGCTCATAAAGATAATCGTGACAGGGACGACAGATAGTCACCGCAGGACATCAATTGAGAGCATTAGCCTACACAACATTGTCAGTGAGCCCATCCGGAATATGAACATAAAGGTTCCTTGGACTGCTCACACGGGAAAGAGCGACATAAAGTTGACCATGTGAAAAATGACTCACGCTAAGATCTACGCCAGCACAGTTCAAGCCAAATTCGGTCTTCGGCTCTACATTTAAGGTCGACAAACTTATTATTTGCGATTGGTACAGTGACCGTGTCTAGGGATTGAACCGCAAAATTAAGTTTGTTTTTTATTGTATATACTTTTCCGGGATAAAAAGTACCCAGTGTGGTGCCCAGGATATTAAAGTATAATAATACGAAGTTTCATCGTAATCAAACTGGTAGTTTTTGCGTGATGCTTGAATAAACAGACAAACAGACAGACAAAAATTTTTTTATCGCATTTTTGGGTTCGGTTTCTATTTAGTAACACCCCCTGCTATTTATTTTTCTAATATTTTCAATGTACAGAATTTACACTTCTACAGATTTATTATATGTATAGATGACACGATAATTTCCAGTTTAATAATAATATAATATTCTATCACATACACACAACACCATCTAGCCCAAACTAAGCAGAGCTTTTACTATGGGTACTACTATATTATACATAGAAATACCCAGACCAAGACAAACATCCATGTTCATGCACACAAAGTTTGAGTTGTGCGGGAATCGAACCCGCGACCTCAGGCGTGGCAGTGGGTTACACTGACCACTACGTCATCGAGGCCGACTAAACTAATTAAAGTAATAAATAAAAAGCTAATAACTGTAACGTCGTCAATTACTTTAGTTATAATTGATCAAATAAATTTACAAAGTTTTAGACAATTATATTGTTTTAGAAATCTTTATATTCACACTATGAAATATTATACCTATATAAAAAAGTCATGTATATAAATGAATATGCAATAATTTTATTTCAGTTTGAACAGCTATGGCTATCAACCATCTGAGTACGTCGGAACAGGTGAAGTAGCATATGGCGAAGGCATGACTTTTGGGCCAACTGGGCCTACGTTGGAAGCTGCCACGACCGCAGAAAGCCGAGCCACGCCCCCTGTGCAGGACAACACTCACAGTGACAGAGAATATAAGTTTAGCACAGAAGAGGAACGTCATTCGCCATGCGAAGAGTCCACTTTACCACCACGATCACCGCAGTGACGAAATAGATTTTTTGTAGTTACTGGAATCTGGAATCCGAGGCCTTATTACTATTATTATATTTTATATTAGGGCTGAAATTTTTAAATATATCGTAGGTTGAATTTCTATGCTGTACACTTTTACTTAAGATAATTATTGTGTTAATGTAAATAATTGTAGGTGTAATAATATTATTGAAGCGTAAGAGTACATTATTATTAATAGTTGCATACATTTCTGAACTCAGTTAGTATCTAACCTACGTATTCATAAATGGTTTTCGTATTTGACTCACTTAAGTAGTAGATAAATTGCATTTGGGGTTTAGATTTAGAGTAAATAAAATCTGTTACTTAAATATGGTTAAGTGCCACGCAACATTTTTTTATGTGGTTGATATTACTTATTCGCTTTTCTATCCGCGGAAAAAGAGGAGCGGAGAGGATATGTCGGGCTCACCCGGAGAAAGACGGGAAGTCCCGGGTCTTATCAACTAAACCCGGCACGGTGTGTCTTCTTGATGCCTTGAATTGTAGCTGGATCGCTTGAACCTAACTCAACATTTTTAATACCTTACTTACCCTTATTTATTAAATGAATATTGCATAAAGTGTATCTGGATTCGCTTCACATCGAGGTTCGATTTAAGGAGAAGTAGATATAAGTAGCTGTTTATACAATGAAACCAATCATATACATATAAAGTAGGTACGATACAAATATGGCAAACAAGGATATTCTTTCAATGTTTTTAATATGCTATTATTTTGTCTGTTTATTATTTGAGTTTGTGATGCACTATATACTAAGTAGGAATGTGTTCTATCAGTCTTTTAGATATTAACTGTAATAAAGTACCTGTGCCCTCAGCTCATTGATTTATAATCGAATAAAATATTGGATTGTGTGTCAAGTGGTCTAAAATGTACATATACTATGTTATTTAGAGATAATTCATTTTTAGAGCTATCTAAATAAAGTACTTTGTATTGCCTATGAGGGCATCGACAATAAATGACGTTTCTGTTAAAAATGTTTGTTTGTTTCCCTAATAATTATAAGTGTCTTATTGTTAAAGTTCTTGTTAATATTATATTTTGTGGATTTTCAGAACATTTGTACTTATCTGCTGCATATACGTATGAACTTTTTATGTATGATATAGCGTCATAGTTTTTTCATATAAAACACAAGGCGCGGTTGTTGCACTGAAATAAAATTAGATTATTCATCATTGTCTCATGCCAAAAATGGTTTGGGATATGACTAACGCTCTGGCTATAAGTAAGTGCAGAGTTACATCGGGCAGCAAATTGATAGAAAAGAGCGCACACTAATAGGTGAAAAGAATAAAGAGAGGTTTTGTTCATTGATTGGGACCAGACAAATTCAGAATGTGTAGGATTGTAAAGAGAAATCATTACAATCATATACATTCTGAATCATCGTGACTACTGTTAGAAAATTGTCGGCACTCGTGCTGTTCTAGTGACCTAGTTTATCAAACTACATATATCTGCCTAGTATTATTTGATTAGAAAATAACAGCCTCACAGTAGGAATTGTTCCTAAAACTGTCCTTTTGTTTATGCTTATTCTTTTATGCATTTATTAAATAATAATAATAAATTTTATTCATAAATAAGTAGTCTTTACAAACACGTTACAGGCTAATTATTGTATTAAATTCACATTAAAACTATATTTAATCTAAAGGAAAACATTTACAATTTAAATATTGGACACAAGAGACTTGTTTATGAAGTCTGTTTTTATATTGTATTACCTGAACTAAGTCAGAAACCTGTGTTTCAGGCTGTTTAGAATAACATCGTTTTACCCTCAGAACAGTTTTCAACGCGTGTAATTTCAAAAATAATGTGATCTCAAACAATGTTCGTGCAGGGTAGGTAACCATAATTTCGATTTTATTTGGAAATATTTCTAACTGGAGACCAGCAATTATATTAGACAACATGTAGCTCAATCTGCAAAATGATTAATACTAAATAAAATAAAAAATATGTTTTAATAATTTGATATGTTTATTCATCATAGCTTGTAAAACTAACAAACATAATTTTATCAGTGAAACTTTTAATTGGCCTTTATGCCCTTCACCTTATTAGTATTATGTTAATAATGTATTTTAGCTCTAAGTTTTCCTAAAATGTTAAAATAAAATAAAAATAAATATCTAATATAAAGATTACAAAACATCAACAAATAAAATAAAATTCTTTAAAAACATCTACAGAACCATTTTTATAAAAATTTAAAATCTGTAAGTACTTACAAAAATAAACCAATCAAATAATACAAATAATAATTTAGTTACACCTCTATAAAACCATATATGAGAAAATGGATCCAAACAGAGACTTTAAACATTTAGATAATTTACTTTTGTTGTCATCGTAGCAAAATAGCCCGGCTTTTCTTGAAAACTGAGTTAAACTGACACTTGTAGTGAGCTATTGTTCCAAGGATTGGAGGAATAGATTCAATAGCACCTAACAATATATAAACGGCGGTAGCCCAATGGATAAGGCATTGAACTTGCGATCGAGAGGTCGCTGTTCGCATCCCACCCATTGCACAACTGACGTGAACCCACTCCTAATATAAGTATTCTAGCTTAGCTAGAGGGGTTTACAATAAAGGGATAATCTTTTTTGAAAAAGAAAAAGAAAACATTTTGTTTAACTATAATATTTAGATATACCTATGTCATGTAACAACATCATTTGTGTGCCATTTAAATCAAATGTTACTATTTTTATAATGTACTAGCTTTTACGCGCGGCTTCGCCCGCGTGGTACCTACATCAATAAAAAGTCACCTATGTCCTTCCCCAGGTTTTAAACTATATCTGTGCCAAATTTCAACTAAATCGGTTGAGTAGTTTAGCCGTGAAAAGGTAAAAGACAGACAGACAGACAGATAGACAGACAGAGTTACTTTCGAATTTATAATATTAGTAAGGATAATAAGGATAAGCAAATTCAACTAATTCATTGAATTTTCTGCATCGTATATTTTCTTAATATACATGTATTTCGTAACACATTGAACGCCGTGCCGGTCATAAATGACCGCGAACAATAAATTTTCTATTGTCTGTTATATGGCAGTCAATGTGTTAATGTTATAATTGTAAAGAAAATTGTTAAATTACCATTTTCGTCAAAGTCAAAAATCGTTTATTCCTTTAGGTCACAAAGTAACAGTTATGAACGTCAAAATATTATACCTAGGTATAGGTTAGTGAGTTTACTAAGTTACTGAGGCTGCATTTAGGTTAGTTGCTAGGTTCAGGCAAAGGATTGAGCCTATGAGAAGAAAATTGCAAGAAACTCAAGGCCACTCTTTTAAATCGCCAATTAAATATAATTTCAGTATTTTATGGCACGTTTACACACTTGGCAAACTTCGGCAAGTGTTCACGAACACAAGCGTGTAAACGAGGTGTTCTGCTTGGCTTGCGTGAGCTTGACGCCGATCCGTGCTGGTGTCGGTTTTTGAACACAGATCAAAGGATGCTTGTG
Organism: Catocala sponsa; assembly: GCA_963564715.1. NCBI lineage: Eukaryota > Metazoa > Arthropoda > Insecta > Lepidoptera > Erebidae > Catocala > Catocala sponsa. The sequence goes on along the minus strand of OY751330.1, from coordinate 15,614,526 downwards.
GCAAGCGCTTGCGACGTATTTACACGTTGGCGCGTGCTTAGTGTCGCTCAGGAGCTCACGCCGAACGGGTGTTTCTATGCTGCGCTGTATACGACCGTGTATGACTACCTCGTTGGTCTAATGGTCGCGAAGCGCGACCGCTGAACACGAGGTCGCTCGAATCCTGGGTCGGGCTAAGTAATTAGTTACAGGGTTTTCCCTTTTAGAATTACTCAGTAGCAGCCGAAAGTCAGGAAGTTGATGGTGGTTACACCCCCGTACTTCGGAAGGCACGTAAAGCCGTGGGTCCTGTGCCTGATCTCTCTCCGGTCGTGTCGGATTTTTGTTCTATCGGACTATGAGAGTGAGGGAACAGAGAGTGCACCTGTGTTTCTACACTTGTGCACTATAATATACTATAATAACTCGGTTTAGATGGGCCGCCGTGACCGAATTCGGTTAGGACGACATTATAATGTCTTCCAGACCGAATTTCGGTCACGGCGGCCAGTCTTAATTAACGGACACTGACCATCTGCGCAGGACATATTATAGTGCACAAGTGTGTGCACAAACACAAGTACACTTTCTGTTCCCTAACTCTCATGATCTGATGGGACGGTAATCCGACACGACCGGAGAGAGATCAGGCGCAGGATCAACGGCTTTATGTGCTTTCCGAGGCACGGGGGTGTCTAACACCGCCAACTTCCTAACTCCGGGCTGCTATTGAGATTCCTTAACAGAAAAACCCAATAACTTTTTTGGACCGACCCGGGATTCGAACCCGAGACCTCATGCATAGCAGTCGCATTCACTACCGCTGCGCCACTGAGGTTATAACTAAAATAAACAAATAAATTTATTGTATTCTAAAGAAAATATATTCTACAATGCATATTTTATATAATAATACTTTTTAATAAAAATATGTCAAGCCAAACGCCATAGCTGACACAACTTCAGCCTTCACGTCTGCCATGCTTGCTTGTTCAAAACACAATGACGCACTCACAAACGTGTAAATAGCATCCAAGCGTTTTTAAAGCCTTGGAGCTTGTGAACGTTTGCCAAGCCTCGGCAAGCGTGTAAACGTAGCATCACAAATCATATCGTCAAGGTGACTATAAAAAAACTAAACATAACAACAATAATTATATTCAGAGTGAAACATATTCATAGGATCGTCACTTTTAGTAGAGACACCTTCGTTTCCCCAGTTTTCAACATACGAAGATATTTCTAAAAACACAGTCGTTTGAAAACGTTTCCCTTACATTAGATTTTTGTTTTAAGCAATATTTATTTCTTGGTGTTAGTCTTACTTTTTTATGTTTTATCCTGTTTTTTCAATCCTGTTCCAAATAAAAAATATTTCATTAAAATAAAGGTTCTTAAATTATTTTATTTTATTTGTTGTTTTTTTGTAATTTTATATGTTTGTTAATTTTGCAAGCTGTGATGAATAAACATCAAATTACATCAGAATACATACAATTTTTAAGTTAAGATGAATATTAGATATTAGTTAAATATTTAGTTAAGTTAGAAATATTTCCAAATAAAATCGAAATTATGGTAATACCCTTTTTTTACGTGGGTTAATGCTGTGACGCATGCCGCTCCGCGGGGGTGGGCGGAGGAGTTATGTCGGACTCGCCGGGGTAAAAGAGAAAGATGGAATAAAAATAATGTATCGCCCGGAATACCAACTAAACCTACCACGGTGTTCCTCGACAAAACCACTATCTGCGGAGCCGCGCGAAACACTTGCACATGCGGTCGCGACCCCGCCGTGGTTTCGGTCCGCCGTATGAAATGGCAGGCCACTACACGAAGAGATCTACCCTAAGGTCACCACTAAACAAAAATCCCTACTGTCCCCCCTCTAGAGGGGAGACGGACACGACACAGAGGCGCGCGTGGGAACACGCACGCCGCCTCTCGGACCTGGTGCTGAACGGATGGCGGGCAGGCCCACAAAGCCCGCCACCCCCAGGTTAAACCTCAGGGTGGCTGGACGTCGTCTCGCGCCCTCCGGCGCCCGGTTCTGCGGTTGGGGACAAGGTTATTCATTATTACACAATTTTTAAAGGTTTTGCCAAAATCACAACATTGTACTCTGTTAACTGAATTCTTCAGTAAGTAAATAAGGTCCAAACTGCCAAACTGGAGGGCCTAAACTTCTGTACACGGAGTACCGAACTTGACGTGAAAAGACACAACACCGGTGAAGATGCTTGATTTCCTGGTAGACTCGGAGGAACTGATGCTCAACTCGACGTGAATATTACAGAATACAACGGAAAGGAATATAAAATGACATGGGTCCGAACCCATGTTTAATCCAGCTATTTTTTTACAGTATGTGAGTAATAGGTAGGTATGTAGGTGAACAAAATACGCATACCCGCTAATAATCGACACCAAAGCTACAAAAACATCGTACTAACCTACGTCATAGTAGCACGTAAGATTTTTATTACTAGTGGGACCGATGGACGATGCTGCGCTCGAATCTATAACCTGATCGCAGCGCCATCTATCGGGTCCAATTGTGAATCTAAATCATCCAACGTCTATAAATAGTTTTGATTCACAATTGGATTGTTTGAGGGATTCAGACACAAAAAAGTTCATCGAAATTGGTCACGCCGCGCGCCGCGCCGTTTATAAGAAATTCAGTGAATACAGAAGAATTGTATCTCTAAGTACGTTGTGTATGTACACGACATCTGTGCTGTAAAGGTTATTAAAAAAATGGCCTGAATTTTATATACCTACGTATTCTGTCGGCGCTTAGACCAACCTTTGGTTTCCTTTGTTCTCCCAGATCTGATAAAGGTATGCGGTGAGTAAAAGGTCGATGACGATGAAATGTTATTGTATGAACGTGTTAAAAAGTAGTATAATTTACAAGCTTATAAATAATTAATCTATTATGGCATCTTCTACTAAAAAATAATTAGGATCATAGTGGGAAATTGTGAAAGCATATTTAGAAATATATTTCGCTGTGAAATGTGTCATTAGATGGCGCTCTATATTTAACACGATTGTTAACCAACATCCATTCAAGTGGGACCTGGTACGAAATCGTGTTGGATTAATCTCCTATGTGATATTTTTGCTTCAAATGTAATTGCTTAGTTTTTGAACAGAATAATAAATGTCAACTATTAGCAGCGTCTATCCTCTTTGGTCTACCCGTCTCTCAATGTCATTGACATCCGAAACTTCAATGTCAAACTTGACAAATGGCATTTGGCGCGATAAAGATAATTTTATTGAAGTATGGAGATTGGAGTCATAGAATAAACACTTATGGAGTCTACTGTGTCGGTTTCAAAGGTATATAGCAGTATTTATTTACATTTTTATGCGATTATAGAGTCTTTATCTAATTTAAATTTCATTACATTATATTATACGTTTAGTTACGTTTATTTTGATCTGAAAGACGTTTTTCTGAGACATCATTTTTAATTGTCTATATAGAGAGCATTGTTAGTATATACCTAAATACTTACTAATCATTCGTTACCCACCACGTAAAACTCGTGGTCGTAACTATGAATAAAAGCGCATTTAGCTATTTATTTTGATCTTATTATTGTGCTGAAGAATGTCTTGTCTGTTTTGTAATATTCATTTTATTTACCAAAGCCTCAGACATATGTATTATTATGGATAAATATAAACTACCCAAACAAAAAAAGATTGACTTGATGTAGATTATATTAAGCATCTGGTTATTTGGTATTGCATTAAAATTTACTTATTAAACTTACATTTCAGGGGGTATTCCTCTTCGCCAATGGATTTAAGAAAGGTAAAACCACAAGTAAAAAGAAGAGTAGACAAGATTTGTTTGAAAAGGTTTTTATGAAAGAATGTTGGTATGAGACATATAAAAGAAATTGGAATGTTATTGAAAGTGAATTGCTGGTTAGTATGGAAACTGTCTAGAATAATAAACAAATTTATTATTTATAATTTTGTTAACTATTTGAATAAGTACAAGAAGAAAAAGAAAGACTATGATTTTAATTTGTCAAACCAGGATACAAATCATTTTCCGACCACTAACTGTCAGTGGCTGTAGCTAACTAAAAACCCAAGTTATCTTAGTTTTATTTTATTCATAATTCTGATCAAAACTCAAAAATTTGGTATACTTAAAAAGTATATATACTGGTATTTTCAGTCAGGAATAATTTCTGAACGGTGTCTCTGTCTCAGAGTTTATTAAAAAGAATATTTTTATTACTTTCAGGAATTACACAACAAAACATACAGCCTGCTGTTGAATGATGTAGTGGATCACATAAAACATTGTAGAAATGAATCTTCTACATTGGAAGGAGTTATACCTAGTGCCACATTATTAACTGGTGTCAGCCAACCAGACCATGTGTCTCAGTTTACATCACTTATTAATATTATAAAGTAAATATGACATCTTTGTTAGTTGCATGTGTTTATCTACACTTATTCTCACATTTGGGCCATTGCGTGTAAGTGACAGACCCAAAAAAACTTTAGATTCTTATCCCACATCAGCTCTGTCCAAAAACATAGCAATAATATCTTATTGGTGTAATTATTAAAATTTAAAGGTATGCTACTTGTTACACTGACTTGTAAACTGATGTCTAAAAATATATCATGTTTCATGATGACTGCATCATGATATATTTTATGAACAAATGTTAAATTATCCAGAAAAGGTAAGAGTTCACAGGCAAGGAAAAGGTTCTGGATAAATTAACATTTAAAGAGATATTCTACATTCCAGTAAATGAAGATGAAAACTGACTGATTGGTATAGAAAACTACTAACACTGATTTTTTAGATATACCATCTTCAATGGGTTTAAAATGGGTGGAATCCTTTGTAGATATAATTATATTCCAATGTCAGAAACAAAGGTACCTATTAGTTGCTTACACATTTACAATACTGAATAAATGGGTGGGTGACTGACAAATTTAAATATCAACCTGTTTAGATATATTTGAGCTAGATTATCATAGATAAATGAATAAAATACATTGTGATTCAATTTACCCAGGTAATTGTATTATTAAGTCTTACTATGGATGTTTGCTAATAGTTTATTGAAATTTAACATATTAAAATCTAGGCAAGCAAAGCTGCAGTAAACAGCTAGTTAATTATATATCTCTTAATGCTGTGAAATTCTATTTTTCCAGGGAAGAGGTGACACCACATGTAGCTCTAGTTAATTCACAAGATGCAGCCTCAATCAAACATTTAGTAGAAAATGCTGTTTGGCAGCTCATACATGGAAAGGAAGCCTTGGTAAATATGTACTAGTTACAATTAACACATACATCATGCTTGTAAAACCCCACTGCTTAAGTCCATGTGTGCAAAATGTAGACTTCAGACTCTGTGATGCCACTGAGAAATGTTTTAGGGAAATACCTGATTACAAAAATGGCCCTGGCCACGTGTTCCGTTCTGGCCCGGCCACAATCGCTTTCGTTATCGCAAGTGATGGAAAAGTCATGTACTTCAGGTATACTTAATGTACTTAGAAGAGATTTTTTGTGTACCTCAAAGGATAACTCGTAATATACTTAACAACGATTTTTATAGATAGGATGGTTAAAATCAAACGTAATATCAATTAAATACTTGTAACTTTATTGTTCTTCCATTTTCTATGTATAAATCTACATTAAAACTTCCTTACTTTTGTTACACAACGAAAAAATTATTACTCATAATTTTGTACGTAGAGCCTGTACAAAAAAATAGCAGTCATGGTTTTTAGCTTTATCTATACAAATAAATAAAATTGAAGTGTCTGTTTTGTACCTATACGAAAACATCTATTTTTAAAATTTTTGTCTGTCTGTCTGTTTGTTCCGGGTAATCTCCGAAACAGCTGAACCGATTTTGACGGGACTTTCATTGGCAGATAGCTGATGTTACAGGGAGTAACATAGGCTACTTTGATTTGAGAAAAAAAATAGGGTTCCGCGGCGACAAACACTTTTTAGTTAAAATCTACGCGGACGAAGTCGCAGGTAACAGCTAGTTACTAAGTAAAATACTTCAGATGATTACATATTACAATTTTGTTTTAAACTGCTATTTTTTTTGTACAGGCGCTATGTACAATATTATGAGTAATGCTTTTTTCATTGTGTAAAAGAAGTAAGGAAGTTTTAATGTAGATTTATACGTAGAAAATGGAAGAACAAAAAAGGTACAAGTATTTAATTGATATTACGTTTGATTTTAACCATCCTATTTATAAAAATCGTTGTGGCCTGGCTGCGGCGTACACGTAGCAGCCCGGCCACTTTGTTACGTATATTACGAGTTATCCTTTGAGGTACACAAAAATTCTCTTCTAGGTACATTAAGTACACCTGAAGTACATGAGTTTTACATCACTTGCGATAACGAAAGGGATTATGGCCGTGCCAGAACGGAACACGTCCCAGGCCGGGAAAATACACCTGAGAGCTTTGCAATCTGGTTTCATTTAAAACTTCTTTATAATTAAAAAATAAGGACATTTTGTTATTCTAACAATATATGACTATGACCAAAGTTATGTTATCTTAGAATATATATATATATATATATATATATATATTATCACATTTTGATAACATAATATAATTATCATACATTCTACTAAAAGTAAAACATTATAATTTCTATGCATTCAATATACAGGATACAACTTATGAAGATATAGAGGAAAATATAAGTCACTTAAAGAAATTAAAGAAGTATCAATGCACTATGAAGACACTTAACAATTGGTATCAATCTAAATACATTACTCCTTCACCAACAAAGAAGAAAACACTGCCAACAAAAAGAACACTAGTTATAATAATTCCTGATTTTGAAAGCTTTAACTGTAATGTTCTTCAAGACTTTGTTATGATCATAAGGTAAGTAAATTACTATCAGTTTATAATACCACAGTTTAATACTTATAGGATAGACATAGAAAATTCCTAGATTTGATGTTTCTTCATAATGACTGTACTCATTTGGTCCGAAATAAAGGTGTTACCTGAAAAATTTTCCGGGAGTTTTGAAAATTGGTAGTATTATAGATTTCGATGTGCTCTTTCCGAATTTCCACTTTGCCACCTCGTACCTCTGCCGCTAGCGCCGTCATATTGGAAAAATGGCGCCTGATGACAGTTTTTTGACAATATCTCCTTTCCAACTCATTTTACGTTAAAAACGTGTTCTACAAAATTAAACTAGAGAAAAATTCCTTCAATTTATGCAACAACATTTTTTTTGTGATATCTATAGTTTTGGCGTACGAGCGCCGTAAACTTTTATTCATCCACAACAACAGGTGTTTTTCGTATATTCGCTTAAAATAACTATACTATGTCCAGTGCCGCCAGATTGTGAATACAATTATGATATATCATTTTAAAGGGTATGAACTGAAGAAGTTTTAAGAGAAGTTGAAAACCTCCATCACTATTATTATTTATTAATTTTTTTTAATCATGCAAAGTCGAATTTTTTTCTGTTTTTAGCTCTTTCCGAAACTTTGACAGCCTGTTATAATTTTTTTACAAGATGTCTATAGGAAATAATAATTTTAATGAAATGTAGCAATAGTTAACTAAAATAAAAAATATAATTATGACAGCTAAACCTATATTCCTTTAACATTTTTACAGTTTTAGTCCAAATTGCCGACATTTTATTTTAAAAATTAAATAATATCATATCGCCGAAACTTTGAGACAAAATTTAATTTGCCTGAGTCCAACGCGTTGGCAATAGCCCAAACCAGGTCTCTATTTTATTTGGACGACCGTGTGCCTAACAGCCTGTATAATCCATAATTAATATGTAATAAATTTATATTATTTTAGTTTTTAGTTTAATGTTATATGTATAGTACCTGCAGTGTTTGCTTATTAATTAGTTGTACATTTATTTAAGAAATTGATAGATGTTGTACCTATATGTTGTACAACATATGGGCACGCAACGATCGTGGCGGTAAGTCCCGTTTTTGAGGAGTGGCTGGAGAGGCGGCATGGCGCCCACACCTTCCGGTTGACACAGGTAATGACTGGCCATGGTTGTTTTGGCCAGTTCCTGTGTCTCACAGGCCGGCAAGAGACGGATGTCATTATTGCGGCGACTGTCGCGATGTTGTTGTGGACACGGCGTTGCACACTTTGGGGTATTGCCCCGTCTGGGCATCGCAGCGCCGTGAGTTGATCGCGGCAGTCGGACTGGTTGCCTTCTCGCTCTCGGCCGCGGTTCAGTCTATCGTCCGGAGTGAGAGATCGTGGAACGCCGTCGCCTCCTTCTATGAGGAAGTAATTTCCATCAAGGAAGCAGCGGAGCGGTAGAGGGAGCGTTTAAACACTCCCCAACCGCAGAACCGGGCGCCAGAGGGCGCGAGATGACCTCCAGCCACTCTGAGGTTTGACCTGGGGGTGGTGGGCTGCGTGGGCCTGCTCGCCACCCGATCAGCACCAGGTCCGAGAGGCGGCGTGTGTCTTCCCATGTGCGCCTCTGTGTCGTGTCTTTGTACGGTGGAGGAAGTATTTCTGTGTAGTGGCCTGCCGTTTTGCTCGGCGGGACGAAACCCCGGCAGGCCGCGCGGCCTCGCCGTCTATGGTTATGTCGAGGAACACCGTGGTAGGTTTAGTCGGTATTACCGGGGTATCTTTTCCCCGGTAACACCGACATAACCTCTCCGTCGCCCCGCGGAGAGGTATGCGTCAAGGCATTACCCCACGTAAAATAAAGAATGTTATACAACATATTATTATATCACTGTAAGCAATCCATACAGTAAATAAATAATCATTATGCAAATAATTATTATTACACATTGTAAACCTAGGATAAATTTATCTATGGATAAAGTTTTATCTTATCTTATCTATCTTATCTTATCTTTCTTATTATAAAATAGTTTGCTAAGACAGTTTTGGGATTCCTTGACATCCTAATAAATCATAAAAAAGAATCAAAAAGAATCTCGTATTGATGTTATGTTTTGCTTGCCGATTTTTATATTTATGTTTAATTAACTTTTACAATGGGAGAAGAATAAGCATTTTCCCTGTAGAAACATTATTCAAATTTAACTAAAGGCCCACATCTATCCTATTTTCTTGCTCTAAATTACAGCAGTTTTTGTTGCGACCTATCATTAATTCTTATTATTTTTTCAGTTCTTATGTATCAAAAATACCAATAGTGTTAGTATTCGGCGTGGCGACATCAGTATCAGCGCTCCACAAGTCATTTCCGTATCATGTTTCATCCAAGCTGTTGATCAAAGTATTTCATTCACACTCTTCACCTGTTTACATGAACCAAGTAAGTTGAATGTTAGTCTAATATTGTGTGGTCTTATGTCTATAAAACATTGCACTTTTTATGGACTATACTATATAGCATATTGAAGTTAAGTTTTAGATTTTTAGTTGATGTATTAAGTTTTAACGCAAATTCTTTATTTATTGCAGGTATTAGAGGATATATTCTTAACCCATACAACCCCATTTCATCTCTCAGGCAAAGCATTTGAATTGTTGACGGATGTTTTTCTTTTTTACGATTTCTCTGTGACGGGCCTAATTCAGAGTATTAAGGTATTTATTACAATGTATTACAATGAAATTGTATATTGCTATGATTAATTTAAATTAAATAATTAGGTTGTCCTCCTGTACAGGAAAGGATATATGGTACCCTTCCTCCAGAAAAAAGTAATGTTCCCAAGCGAGCGAAACCGTGGACATAAGCTAGTTTTTATCATATAATTTAGATTACAGGTTTTTTTATATTTCAGTATTGTATGATGGAGCATTTCTATGGAGACAACATAAAGTCCCTGTGCTGCGAGAGAGAGAACCTCGGGGATGCGATTATGAGCCTAAGTGCAGAGGATCTCGAGAATATACGACAGCTAATGTCCTTCAGACCGTTTTTAGAACAGCAAGATTGTAGAACCAAGATAAGTCTGTTTGAAGACGATAATTTCTTCAGAGAAGCACTGTACAAGCAGATGAATAAACTTCATGATTATCTTCACAGTTTTTACATGTGTGTGAGACTATTGAATGTATTGGTTAAGGATTTACCAAAGAATATGCTTGGCAAATCTGTAAGTACAGTGATATTAAATAACATGACATGATACATAAATTATGAATCCATATAACCAAATTTTCACCCTCGTTGTTCCTGCGAACATCGCGCTTATGTTTGCTATAAGTTTGAGTAAAGGGTTTGAACCCCGTATCGAGGAAGCGTTTTCCGGATTTTCTGTTCATAAGTAATGAGCAGCACAAAGTAATGATGATATTTACATATCTATGCATTTTTATGATGAGGGTTATCCTGATTTTACCTTGACCAGTCTAAATGAAGTTACTCGGGTATGTGACTCCAGTATAGTAGGACGTCAGTTTTACTCCTACTTTCTCTTCCTTATCACAAGCCGGCAGTCTTGTGTCAATTAGGAGATCCCATATTTTTACATATTGATAACATCCCTTTATATTTTATAGGTTCGAGAACTCTATACAAGATGCGCTGTGGAATGTATTACAGAAACTACAACGTTTAAAGAATGTATGCAGCTATTGAAATTTCAATCACAAATGAAATTGGTGGAAAGTATTAAAAATGCACTGAAGATAATCAACACTTACTTACAAGTATCATCGCCAGTGAAACCTCTTCGAACATCACCAACAAAAAATAACTTAAACAATATCTATCTCAATGACGATCTAGGAGAAAATTTCGCCAAGACTTTAAAAGTCCATTTGCTTACTTTCTTGAGACAAATAGAAAATGCCAGCACAGAGTCTACTGTTAGTATAAACGTGTTATCAGAGACTGATAGTAATAGCGAGAATGTACCTGGGAACAGATATAAATTGAAGGAGGTAAGATATTATTAACTTTTTATCCTATGTATGGCAGAGGAATTAAATATATTTTCGATATTTTAAATTTTTATGTCCTTTTATCGGATCCCTATCCATTTGCATAAAATTTTAAGACATTATATAACATGGCATTTTTTTTGTCCTGATATTTACGCCTAACAGCTTACGCATAATTTTTTTTAGCATAATCATGGTAGGTACATAATAAGTTGATTTTTATATTATGGCAACTGGCCGCTTGGGTAGTCATTAAATAATTATGTCAACATAAACTGTAGGTATGCAAATACTATTATGGCAAAGTAAAATTATGCCAAAGTATGTTAGGAAAAAAACATTATGCGAAAAGAAGGGAATCCCCCTTTTCTTTACCCCTGACACACGTCATTTTGTTCCATGGGAAATTTTATGATGATAGCTCGAGTAGTTAAGTCGTGAAAGCACACACAAACTTACATTCGTATTTATAATATTAGTTCGGATATTGGCTTACTTACTTTAAATACATTATGATAGTTCCGTCACTTGCCATCCTTGAGAGATTTTGGCGAAATTTAGGTCTGTTTAAATTATGAATTTTTAATGAATTACAGTAAAGAAATTTAGGTGCTGTACTAAATAAGTTATGTGAACTGATTTCCTGTAAAATAAACTCAAAAAGAGGTAAATTTAAAATCTGTTTGTTTTCAGAAATTGCTAAAAGCAACAAGAGTGGACAAAGTTCAATCGGAGTTTAAGATGATCCGCAGCAGGTTCGTGAGCTACCTAGAAGAGATGTTAAGTAAAGGTCTGCGGTCGGCGCATTCGCAGGCGCTGCACGAGGTGCTGGTGTTCGGTGACGTCAGCGCCGTGCGGAAACACGTAGTGGGGGCGCCGCGAGGGGCTGTGCATACTGCGCTCACTAATCCTAAGCATTATTTACAGGTAACTATCAATTTACTGGTAAAGCCCCACTCTTGAATTTTCATTTATTTAGTTACTAGTTTTTGCCCGCGGCTTCGCTTGCGTAAAAGTAGCTTATGTCTAGGTTAGGTTATGTTATGTTGGCCTGCCTGCCACCCGATCAGCACCAGATCCGTGAGGCGACGTGCGTGTTCCCACGCGCGTCTCTGTGTCGTGTGTCCGTCCTTCCTCAAGAGGACAGTAGGGTTAAAATCTAGAAGTGACCAAAGGGTAGGTCGTTTAATGTAGTGGCCTGCCGTTTCATACGTCATACAGCGGGACGAAACTTCGGCTGGGTCGCAATTGCATGTGAAAGTGATTCGCGCGGCCCCGCCGATTGCGGTTATGTCGAGGAACACCGTGGTAGGTTTAGTCGGTATTAACGGGATGTCGCTCACCATCTTTTCCTTGGCGAGTCCGACAAAACTTCTCAGTAACCCCGCGGAGAGGTATGCGTTAATGCAAGTAAAAAAAAAATTTATGTTAGTAACAGTCCATTTTTAATAGTTTTCTAAACGTGTTCCGTTCTGGCCCGGCCACAATCGCTTTCGCTATCGCAAGTGATGTAAAACTCATGTACTTCAGGTGTACTTAATTTACTTAGAAGAGATTTTTTTGTGTACCTCAAAGTATAACTCGTAATATACTTAACAAGCTGCTACGTCTACGCCGCAGCCCGGTCAGAACGACTTTTATAGATGATGTTGCAGGCGTCCATAGCCTACGGTGACCACTTACCATCAGGTGGGCCGTATGGTTGTTTGCCACCATAGTTTTATAAAAAAAAACTTCACATTTGTTATTATCCTAGTTTAAATTTTCTATTAATTTTATTCCATAGTGTTCCTGTTGCTATCTGCCATCTTCTGACAGCGTGATAGACACATTACCTGACGTCTGCTTAGCCTACAAACTACATCGTGAGTGCGGCAAGCATATCAACTTGTACGATTGGCTACAAGCATTCGCTGCTGTCATTCGACCTGAGGAAGACGATGAGCAGCGACATCAAGATCCTAATATACAGTAAGTTATATCATCAGCCATTCTTAGTCTAAAATCTTTCCTTAGTTGAAAGTGAGCACTCTATTAATTCCGATATTTTATGTCGTAGCTTATTATATTCTTCAAATGTTAGTTGATACTCCATATATTTAGAAAATACTGCAATATTCACAGTTCTGCAAAAATAAAGAATTTTATCAAAATATACACAGATCGACCCTTCGAGGATGAAATATTGTAAAAGCCATTTGGGCGAAATTTAGTTACTGATGTAACCTTATTAAGTTTTCCGAGCTGCATCGACCAGAGTATTTGAAATGATAATATTCGCAAAACAATGGTTTTACTACCCAGAAAATATCGCAACATAAGAATTTATTTTAAAAATAATGGTGTAAATAATACTTTAATCGGCAGCAATCCTGTAAAAGCAGTCTTACCTTACAGAACTGCAGGTCTACATTTTACAGCAGTTTGAAGACGAATAATTTTCAGTTGTTTTAGTGCTTCTTTTAAGGCGTGTAGTTTTAATGGGTCCTCAAAGAGATGCTGAGCTGGAACCACCACGAGAGTGTGGCAAGCATCCGCAGGCTACAATAATTGCTGACGACTGATGACCTATTAGTATGAGATCCGGCTACATGATTGCTACATGAATCGAGTACATACATACATAGTTTCACGCCTGTTTCCCAGAGGGGTAGGCAGAGACTACGGATTACCATTTGCTACGATCCTGACACACTTCTCTGGCTTCATTCACTTTCATCACATTTCTCATACACGCCCGTCGGTTCAAGGAGCTCTTAACCTGGCCTTTGTCCAGAATGCCTCCGATCTGATCGAGAAACGTTCGCCTAGGTTTTCCTCTTGCGACTGTTCCATTCACACTAGCCATATAAACTTTCTTAGTCAGTCTTTCCTCGTCCATTCTTTCTACATGTCCAAACCAGCTTAACATACCCTTTTCTATTTCGCTAGTTCCAGCAGGGTTTTTAAAAGCTATGACGTCAGCAGAGCTGACGTCACTATTCTCAATAAATGGATCACTCATTGCAAATAATGAAAGTAATGAAACACGCTTTCGATAATAAACACTTATCATTCTTAAGCACAATCTTAATCTTAACTATGTAAGGCAACACAGTAAAAATCAATATTAAATTTAGTATCACAAGATTACAATTTTTGAAGCGTTCTTGCAAAGAGTAAAGTAATACATAGGGAAAAGAGAGCCCTCTTATGGTCAATTTCAGCCAACCCTATTTGAAACAGCGACATCTGGACTTTTGGCCCCGAACTAATTCTTCTATACATAGCTATAGCTATTCTGTATTCTGTGCCTATAGCTATTTATATTATGTATTGCCTTACAATTATTGTAATCCAGGATTCGTATTTAAATTGTTTTGTATCAATCGTATTTTTGTGACATAAATATGAAAATAAAAATTGGGCGTTATTAAATTAGAACAAGTAAAATGTTACAAAAATAGATCCAAACAAAACAATTTAAATACAATAAGTGTAGAGTGCATATCGTAGTACAGGAATAAAACAACAACAAATAAAATTTTATTATGTTTATTAAAATATAACTGTGCAGCGAATTCTAGGGTTCACAGTGAAATGCGCAGCATCTCGGCATTTTTGTTATTGGAAAAACCGCACATCACTAAAAACGAAAAGCGTAACAGTTTTCGGTGGGAAGATTAATTGACACAAGGTGGAGAAACACAGGGCTCGACTGAACGCACTTACATAAGACCTTCACAGCCGAAAAATATACAATATAGGACGAAAAACTACCAACGTGCGCACGGGCAAGATGCAGTCGCCATATTGTGACTGACTTATCGTAATCTATATCCGACATATTTACTAATTTGTATTTTATGATATTTTTATGATAAAAACAATTAAAATGAGAATAAAATATGAACCTAGATAAATTAAAAATATTAAAGTAGGTATAGATAGGAAAGAACTGAAACTAAATAATAAATAAAAATTTGTTGAAGCGCCATCTTCTGCGATTGATTTACAGCACAAGTACGGGGCCAAAAACACAGATGTCAATTCTATCTTTGGATAGAGGAAAGGTATTGGGCAGTGTCTCCCCCTCCTGCGTTCTTGCCTCCGAGAGAAACTCGTAATAGAATCAAAGAGAGAATAGAATGTTTGACTTTACAATTTACAACACCAAACGCGCTCAAGATGGCGGGCGTTGGGAGGTCAATACACACAATATTTCACTACTAGCTATTGCCCGCGGCTTCGCTCGCGTTAATTTAGACATCTTTTTTGACAATCAATTGGGGTTGTACTCTGCTTGTAATAATATAATTCAATCATGATTCGAAAGACACGTGGCGCCATCTATTATCATAAGAACGTTATTGTTGTTTTCCTCGGGAACAGTAATTTTTTCGGGATGAAAGGTAGCCTATGTCCGTTTCTGTACACCTGTCAACGTATATGCAAAATTTCAGGATGATCGGTTCAGTGGTTTAGGCGTGAAAAGGTAACAAACAAACAAACTCATTTTTGCTTTTATAATATTAGTTAGGGTTATTTTAACACACACTTCCTTAATAGCTAATTTAATTACGTTAATTCTTTACAAAAATCAACAGACTGTTTTTAATATTAGAACATTTTAATTTCAATTCAAATGTTTTAATAACAGACTTTTTCACACTTCAATTTAATCTTGAACTACTTTTCGAATTACTTTGAACTTAACAAAAATATCTAGAAATAAATTCGTTATTGCTTAAAAATGAAGTCATGAATTTAGTAATTGCTTAATTACTTCAAAATGAATGTTTAAATTATAATGAGTAATAGTTTGTCGTCTCGAACAACAACAAACCATTACAACTCTTATTTTAAGCAATAACTAGTAAAACTCGCATAAACAATGTGGTAATCATAAAATAATCTTATTAAATAAATATAGACCTGATTATAAGTCAATTAGCTGTAAATTAATGTATTAAAATAATTGGTTATATGGACTTGCGCCGACATATTATATTAAAAATAGATGTTATTTTCATACGACTCGTCTCCATGTCTAAAATACGTTAATTAATATAATTGTCTTCATTGTAAATACCTGTTTATAAATAAGTATAGATAAGCATTATAATCTTTTTTTTTATATTGGGCACTTAAATTCTTTGTATTGTGTGACCTTTTCACAAATTGGCCATTTTATTATACCTGTTGTGCGCATGTGTGTTGGTATTAAGATTTTAATATGAAATTAATATTCATATAGAGAACGTTATTATGTTTCCAGGCTGAGATTCACGCGAGCCGTTGCTGAACTACAGTTCCTTGGTTTTATAAAATCGTCTAAGAGGAAGACCGACCATGTAATGCGTTTGACTTGGTGATCTTGTATCTTTCTTCTGTCGTATTTATTAAAGCATTCTTAATAATTGTGTCGTTTTATTTATTAATGTCGTCTAAAATTACTTCATTAATAAAACATCGATATCATCTTACGCATTCCATTATAATAAAAAGTTGTATTTTAATAAAGAGTAAGAGTGTTTATTAGAATAATTTAATAATAATAGTCAATGGAATTGGGAATACCCATTTATCAGTTGAGGAATTAATTTTTAAAACTAATTCGTTCACGCTAGTAAAAGGTAAGCTGTAGGTATTTTAGTTATATAGTTTATACAGAGTGTTTGGACATAAAGATGCTATTTAGGGGACGTATAGTGCAGTCAAAAAAATATGTCGTTTATCTTTCTTTTTTCGCCGATACTGTATATATAATTATACATATACTTTCAAAAAGTATAACTTAGGCACTGATTTTAGTTTTCCGTCTGCATCCCCCACGCTTTCGGAGGATAGCGATGCGATGTCTAAATTGTAACATTCTACTAAAATAATAAAGACGACAATTCATTAAAATTGATAATGTTGTTAGTATGTTTGTGTTAACTTTTTCGTTTTTACTTAATCTCTTTCATTTTGTCTGGATATTTGTTTAGGCTGTCATGACTTTCATATGCACGCTATACGTATGTGGTCATTATACATACTTTGGAGTCGCCTAAACCATAGCATCATACGAAATTTTAAATAATTATCTATACTCTATTTGGTTAGGTACTTAACTAAAGGTAAACAATCTTGATGTGTCTTTTTATCTACAAAAACTCAGTTTAAAAATAAAATGCTACTAAGATCAATGTAAATACAACAGTAACGATTACTAAATCAATTGAACCGTTAGTTTAAGCAGTAGTTTATTTGTTTAATATGTGTTTGTGTAAAAAGTCACATCAAGATTGTTTACCTTTAGTTAAGTCCCTAACCAAATGGAGTATAGTATCAGTATTACTATATTAACCTTTTAAGCGCTTGGCTAAATATCGATTGCCGTGCCCCTAGCGCCCGGCTACAAATCGATAAAATAATACCTACAATAATTAGGGAGCTGCAGAAATACAGAATTTAAGTAAATGTTGAAAATTATATCTCAAGTTCAAACCATTATTCAATAATGGATTTAGTTGTACCACGCAGTTAATAGAACGAAAATAAAACAAAAGTATCGTGCATGTTCTCTGTCGCAGAAATACGACACGGGCGGTAGAGGCACGGACATATGTGTCGCATAAATTCGACACAAGCGGTAAAAAGGATAAACACTAGCTTATTTGCCCGCGGCTTCGCTCGCGAAAATTTTGGTTAGGTTAGTTGTAATTGCTGTCTAATGGTAAAATAAGTTTAAAAATCGGTTAATGTAGTTTCTTGTAAAATCATTACAAACAAAAAATTTAATCTTTCCTCTTTATAATATTAGTATCTTCGATCAACAATACAACTAGATATCGGGTCACGTACAAAATCAAAGCTAAATGCTGTCTGCGTGACAATACGTATACAGCAACATTTGTTTACTAACAAACGGAGAAAAAAGTTTTAAAACAGTTTTAAGTTAAACCTAATTACAACCATGTAATACTACTTACTTACTTACTTAGTAATAAAGTCACAAATCTTCAAAATATTACTTATCTAATACTTACGATCATTCGTCACATACAACAACATTTAGTGTGAAGTCAACCTTAAGCGGCAACAAATAAAGTACTTTTTCGCGTTATTGCCTTGAGAGCTAACAACGTTTTGTTCCGTTTATTTTTGTTATAAAAGTTTGTACGTTTGTACGTTGGCGAGCCTTGGCCAAATATTTGTAGCGGTCGGTGGTTTAAACGCGGTAATTTTGTTCAAAATTTGATATTATTTGTTAGTTTAAAGCTTAAAATATAACTTATGCTTCATGTACTTACCGGAAGTAAGATAAATTACTTCCGGTAAATTGCTTTAACAGTAAATTAAATTGCTTTTAACAGCCGGAGTATTATATTTGCATTATATTTGCAACTTGAATACACACTGCAGCATTGTGAGACGTGTTTACATTGGCCGTGTTTCAAGCGAACTAAACAAGATAAGAGCTCGCATCTCAAGTGCGCTGTTATTTCCCGAGACGTATTTTTTGCGCCGATCCGATATTTAGTTGTATTGTTGATCGAAGATTAGTATAGATAGATAAACTGTTGCCACACGGTGCGGCATTGAATTTAAATGTAGATCATTCACAGCCCAGTAAATTTCGATTCGACTGATTTTGATCAGTGCTTTGTTAGGTCTTGCAAAAATGCCCATGACTATCCCATGAACCCAAGAAGGCCACAGATCTCTTGACATAGGTATTATACTTTTTCAAGAGTCACTAAATTTTTTGATGACGGTCACATCGGAAAAGCTTAGCTTAAGAGATAGTAACCTTAACTTACAACCACTCAAAATTTTGCACTATGACTGGAGAATTAACTTTATCTTGATGAAGTTGCCTTGCCATGTATTTTTATCTTGTTATAACGGTGAGGAAAGTTTCCTAAAATATTAC
The DNA here is from genome assembly GCA_963564715.1 of Catocala sponsa. NCBI lineage: Eukaryota > Metazoa > Arthropoda > Insecta > Lepidoptera > Erebidae > Catocala > Catocala sponsa. The sequence goes on along the minus strand of OY751330.1, from coordinate 15,595,694 downwards.
TAAACGAGATATTGTGGAGTCTGCAGGTGGTAGTGGTTTAATGTCTCTTTCATGGAACGGCAGAGCATGAGTGTTATTCCTAGTATTGCAAGTGGCCGTATTCTTGTTTGCCATCTTAGTGAAAATTAACCTATAACAGTTTTTACAATCCAGGCATCGAACCAGGACTTCATGGTCAATAGCTGACCATAAAATAAAATCGACGAATAAGCGTAACCTACTACTATTGATACAACAAGGCGCTTAACATTGCTGTAGGTATCGTTCAGGATTATTCTCTACTAGAAGTAGTCAAAGGCCGATCTATGGTACCTACTAATAAAAAAATTGTTTTTTGATACATATTCTTTTCTGACTATGAGCGTCGTAATTGGACGAAGCGGTGACACCTGCCGCATGTATTTAAAAACGCGTACTTTTGTGACGTTGTATAATGAAATCCCTTATGTCTGCCTCGTTTGTCCCATGTTTACGCTTACGATCGAATATGAGGCCTCAGGCTCAATTACCGGGTCAGCGAAAGTTATAGTTTTCAAAGTAAGGGCTTTCCCAATGTATCGGCCAGACAGCTATACGATAACTCCCGGGTAAATTACACAATATGCTGCAATTTACTTACCCTGCGGAGAGAACAGACCTATGTATAGGTAAGCATATCCATGTTTGCGACCACCTCAAAGAAATGAAATCCTTAAACTCAAAGATGTAAAAACTAATATATATTGCTTGCTTAAGAGTGCCATGCTGTCGTTAGACTTCGGCTATTTGCACTTCGTAAGTAATAGCGTAAGCAACGCGTTACGATACTAGTCGGTTCGTACGGTCTATGAAATTAGCACGTGACATTTATTCATACTATCTGTTGGTCAATTTTATTGTTTAGCTAGGTGTCTACTTAAACACGACGTGTACTTGGTAGCTGTTATTTTATTATCATATTCGTGGTTGTTCAATAACAACACAATTATAAGTGGGTTCTTATAGTTACGCAATGATTAAGTTCTTGACGCGTTGCAAAAAGTTAATATCTTCGGCAATATTGGTAACAAGGTTTTGATAGATGGTGCAATGAAATAATACTTAAGTAATATGCATGAATTCGCATACGTGTCATGTGTTAAGAATGTGATTTGCCTCGGCGGCATGATGTAGGTATTTTAGGAAAATATAGAAGTTCAAGTGCAAAGTTGACGTGATATGTAGGCTAGCTTGAGTGGCGTGTGACGATATATTCCAGTGAAGGCTTATAAGGCGAATATTTTCTTTATGTTTGTGTACCTTTTTACCTCTTACTAGATACTATATCTACATATCTGAAATTAGAATTAATATAATGTTTCTAGAATAATATATGATAATGAGAGCAACCCTGTAATAATAATTATGTGTTTAATAACTATCGAAAGCGTTAATGAAAGATTGCACAAGTCTATTCATTTACCTTTAACTGAACGGACGGCGGCGGCGTAGTAATATCTATACCTATTAACTTTGTTATTAGGCAACTGTAGTGTAACGGGTTCGATCCTGCCACAGATAGAAAAATGGTGAGTTCCATAGGATGGTTGACCTAGTTTTAATGCTATGTCAGTTTTATGATTTGTAAATGCAGCGCGCCATTAATTGTATAATTACCTACTAGAAAATACTTATATAATTTTTAAATTGAAATTATCCGAACTAAGTGTAAATAGCATTTTTCTTAGAAAATTATAGAGACAGATATTCGACGTACATAAATGAGAAATGAGAATGTCATACTACGACGGGTATAAAATGACTATATAGCCTTTAACCATGCCTTCGCCTAATTGTTGGTATAGGCACCTATTGAGAGTTCTGAGGAAGCAGACTGATTTACTAGTACCTACCTACATAGGTACTTTTAATGTCTGCAAGGAAGACGCTAATAAGCGCCTTTGCCTAAAAGGATACCTAAGAAGCATACCTACAATTTTCTATATTATAATAATAATATAATATTCTATCACATACACACAACACCATCTAGCCCAAACTAAGCAGAGCTTGTACTATGGGTACTAGACAATGGATAAACATACATATATACTTTTTTTTTTGTTAATACATACATATTATACATAGAAACACCCAGACCAAGACAAACATCAATGTTCATGCACACAAATGTTTGACTTGTGCGGGAATCGAACCCGCGGCCTCAGGCGTGGCAGTCGGTTACACTAGCCCTACGCCATCGAGGCCGACGTAGGTATATATATATATATATATATATATATATATATATATATATATATATATATATATATATATATATATATATATATATATATATATATATATATTTGAATTTTGTGTTTATTTTTTTGAATAGCACAGGGGTTACGCCTCCATAGCCCCAGGATAAAAACCTATAGTTAATTGTTTTTTTACACTTAGATAGACAAAGGAACGTGTTTACAATTTGTTTAAAATTGTTCTATTTAGAGTCGTGAGCTATAATTTTGCATATGAGTCGTAAAATAGGATTTATAGGTATTCAGCAAAAAAAGTCATTCTGATGATCTCACGCATCGGCTCAATTTGGTTTTTGTCGTTGAAGGTCACGACCTCCTTACGAAGTCGTCTGTACCTACCTATTTTACCTGTTTGTGTTTTACAACAGATGGGTCATTACGACAGTATAGGCAATTGACTAAAGAAATGAATAAATTTATAGAAATATTATGATTATTTATTAAGTAGAAGCCACATAAATATGATTTTCTTTTATGTATTCTTAACCGAATCAGGTTACACCCGGCTCCAAAGCAAAGCTAAGTAAATATAAAAAGGCTTATTTTACAAAAAAAAAATACATTAATACAAACTGTTACACGTGACTCTGTCCACGTTTCAAAAGAAGGTACTCTATGTCCATTCCCCTATCAAGCTACAATGGTTTTTTTTGCCCGTCTTTTAATTGTTTGGCATTATGTAGAAACTTCTGAACTCATTTGGACGCGGATTGTACAGTTTTGTAGCTAAAAGTACAACTTAATATCTAACGAAGTGGCAACCTTATCGATACGATAAAAGAACCAAATATAGATAATTCACAATTAATATCTATTCAAAGAGCCATTTTTTTACTTACGTTTTGCTTTAACAGAAGACATAATTATGGAAATAATTAGGATTAAAAGAACACTATCGAGCTTGCCTTTGTCAAATAAGACTTAGTTTAACTAAAAGTACCTAACTAAAATAAAATTTGGTATCATACTTATAAAGCTGTAGCCGTTCCGTGCCTGCACTAAATATTTCGTGGAAGAGCCACAGCCGAGGAGTCAAAAAGTTGCATGCGGCTCGCGCGCTGCGGGTTGCCGACCACTGGTCTAGTTGATATTTTTTTACCTGGTGGCATTCATTGGCGCATACCCCTCCGCGGGGGCGGGCGGAGCGGTTATGGCGGACTCACCGGGATAAAGAAAGATGTTGAAATTATGATATTAGATCTCCCGGAATACCGACTAAACCTACCACGGTGTTCCTCGACAAAACCGCAATCGGCGGGGCCGCGCGAATCATTTGCACATGCGGTCGCGACCCCGCCGAAGTTTCGGCCCGCGCCGTATGAAACGGCAGGACACTACACGATTAAGACCTTTGGTCACTTCTCAACAAAACCCTACTGTAACCTCCCTAGAGGGGAGACGGACTCGACACAGAGGCGCGTGTGGGAACATGCACGCCGCCTCTCGGTCCTGGTGCTGAACGGATGGCGGGCAGGCCCAAAAAGCCCACCAACCCTAGGTCAAACCTCAGGGTGGCTGGAGGTCGTCCCGCGCCCTCCGGCTCCCGGCTCTGCGGTTAGGGAGAGGGTTTAAGCGCTCCCTCTCCCGCTCCGCCGCCTCCTTGATGGAAATCAAAGTCAAAGTCAAAAATCATTTATTCATTTAGGTCACAAAGTAACACTTATGAACGTCAAAGTATATAGGTTAGTGAGTTTACTAAGTTACTGAAGCTACATTTAGGTTAGTTGCTAGGTTCAGGCAAAGGGTAGAGCCTATGAGAAGAAACCTGCAAGAAACTCACGGCCACTCTTTTAAATCGCCAGTTAAATATAATTTCAGTATTTTACAACTCAGATTAACAAGGTGTTACAGCCATTATGCCATATACTACTGACTATAAAAAACTAAAGATAATAACAATAATAACTTAATAATATTATAGAGAGGAAATAATTTGAGCTAAGATATATTATTTAATATAAATCTAAAATAGACAGTAAGATGGCATGATGGCGCATACACTTACACTTTGTGACTATGCAAAGGCTTAAATTGACTTATAAGTAATACAGATCTTTGAATCCTGTATGCAACAAGCAACTAGCTCCATGAGTTTTTGTCATTTAAGTAGTCGTTGACTGAATAATAACCCTTCCGAATAAGTTGTTTTTAACGGCGTTTTTAAATTTAAACAATGGTAAATTAATTATAGTAATAGGTAATTTATTAAAAAAACGTATACCGAGTCCCGCAAATGTATTGTGAACTTTATGTAAACGATGATATGGGCCTACTAACTTATGCTTATTTCTAGTGTTTACGTTATGGATATCACTATTCTTATTATATAAGTGAATGTTATGTTTAATAAACATAATGTTAGCAAATATATATTGCGACGCAACAGTAAGTATGCCAATTTCTTTAAATCGATCTTTCAGGGAAACTCGTGGTCCTAAATTATAAATGCTACGTACTGCACGCTTTTGAAGAATAAAAATTGTCTCAATATCAGCTGCCTTGCCCCACAATAATATACCGTAGGACATGACACTATGAAAGTAACTGAAATATACTAGTCTGGCAGTATCTATATCAGTAAGCTGTCTTACTTTCCGAATTGCGTATGCGGCTGAGCTAAGTTTCCCTACAAGACACGATATTTGAGCGCCCCACTGAACTTTATGATCTAAAGTTAATCCTAAAAAGACTGTTGATTGAACTAAAGTAATAATTTCATCATTTAAAATTATATTCACGTTAGGACTCTTTACGTTTGTCAATGTAAACTTGATACATTTAGTTTTTGTAGAGTTAAGTAGTAAATTATTCGCCGTAAACCAGTCCAGGACTTCCGCGAGTGAATCATTAACAGCACGTAAATTTGGTGCTTTTCGGTCTACCTTAAAAATAAGGGATGTGTCATCCGCGAATAAAACAATGTCACACAAATGCTGAACAAAGAACGGCAAATCATTTACGTATACTAAAAACAGAAAGGGTCCCAAAATCGAGCCCTGTGGCACGCCCATTGTGACTGGTAATCCAGAAGATCTACTTCCGTTGATATCAACGTGTTGTAGTCTATCGCTTAGGTAGGAATCAACTAGGTCAAGTGCAGTATCTCGGATGCCATAATGCCTGAGTTTTCGCAACAGCGTTTGATGGTCAACGCAGTCAAAGGCTTTAGAGAGATCACAGAATACGCCAATGACATCATGCGAATTCTCCCAGGCACTGAATATATGTTTTAAAAGCGTAACACCCGCATCTATCGTAGAACGGCCCTTCCTAAAACCATATTGATCTGCATGAAATAAATTGTTTACACTGAAGTGGCTCTCTAATTGCTGTAATATAATCTTCTCAAATATTTTACTAATAGCAGGTAATATTGAAATCGGCCTAAAATTACTGGGGTCACTTTTGCAACCATTTTTAAATAAAGGTATTATTTTACTACATTTCATTAAGTTTGGAAAAATGCCCACATCAATGCATCCGTTGAATATTGCGGCTAGGTGTGGCGCTATATTAACAATAATACTTTCAACTAATTTTACCGAAATACCCCAGAAGTCAGCTGATTTTTTTGAATTAAGCGACTTAAATACTTTAATTATATCATACGGATGTACACGCTCAAAACTAAATAGTATCTTGTACTCTTCCACGTTGCACCTAACTAAGTATTCTGCTCGAGCTGGGCAAGACCTAAGGGTACTAGTTATGTTTAAAGGTATTTTTGCGAAGTAGTTATTGAATGTATCGGCTACTTCCAAATTATTTGAAATTACGCTATTATTTATATTCAGTTCAAATTTATTATCACGCACCTTGCTGCGATCACTTCCTCACAGAAGGAGGCGACGGCGTTCCACGACCTCTTACTCCGGACCATAGACTGAACTACGGCTGGGAACGAGAGGGCAACCAATCCGACTGCCACAATCCGCCAAAGTGTGTAGCGCCGTGTCTTCAACAACGTCGCGGCAGTCGCCGCAGTGATGGTCTAGTTGATTTAGATTAATGTATAAGAGCATGAATAATAATGTCTATCCCCTCATCTAACGCTAAGAGATGCATAATGTACATTTCATTATTATTATTATTTGGAAATGAATTGTTTTCACTGCTTCTTTATTAATAACTAGCTGACCCGCGCAACTTCGTCTGCTTCACATAAGAGATTTTTCCTATTTCTGCAACATTTTTCATTGATTCTCCGCTCCTATTGGTCTTAGCGTGATGTTATATAGCCTATCGTCTTCTTTTTTAAATGGGCTATCCAACACTAAAGTAATTTTCAATTCGAACCAGTAGTTTCTGAGATTAGAGCGTTCGACCAAACAAACAAACTCTTCAGCTTTATAATATTAGTACCTATAGATTGAACGAATATCTCGGTTCCCAATTATTTTTTGGTATAAGATGTATCCTATAACCTGTCCAGGATTAAGAACTATAACTGTACCGAGTTTGATTGAAATTCCTTCAGTAGTTTTTGATCCATGCGTGCACATACAGACAGACAGACAGACAGACAGACAAAAGAATTACTAATTGCATTTTTGGCATCAGTATCGATTGCCAATCACACCCCAATAGTTATTTTGTAAATATATTCAATGTACAGAATTGACCTCTCTACAATTTTATTATAAGTATAGATATAGGTTTTAATAAACTGGCGATTTAAAGACAGCGCTTCTATATTTCAACTTTAGATTTAAGAATGTCGTTGTTTTGGTATTTAAAAATTCAAACCTACGTAGTAGATTTTACTGATGCGACGAAATATTTAACTAATACCTATTATGCAAGGCTGGTTGATTTGCCACTAGTATATCTGAGAGAGGGTGGTCATGGCCCGTCTGACTACTTTGTAAATCTGCGTTCAGAACCTAACTGTAATATACTGTTATATCCTACAGAATAATAAATAATAATTTATATTTTTAGGTATATCCTACATAAGATTGTAAACAAACAAATGTACATTGTATTCTGCGATTATCAACGCATTCTCAAAGGCCTTGGAGTCTTTCCAGGGCCCAGATCTCCAACGCATCCTTAAAGAGCCTGTAGGCTTTCTAGGTTTCTAATATTTAATGCATCTTAACCTTTTGAACGCCAGAGTATAAACGTATCGCCGTACCCCCGACGCGCGACGCCAAGCCATTTTTTCTGTAAAATGACCTTCAGAAGTATAGGGATTCCAAAACTTTATCGAATATCAACTGTGATTTTATTTTCGTCTTAAATTTTCTAATAAACCCTACTCATGACACTAATATTTATTTAACCACAAAAGTAATGATATTTTTATGTTATTGTTTATTTTTATGTTAGTTAGTTGGACGTGTGTTATCCGCACTTAGCCCCACAATTGGGCCATTGTGCGTATTTTTATGTTATGGTGCCACGTATTTTTTGTCATACATATGTGACGTTGGCGTTGAGGGCAAGATTTCGTTTGTCACGTATATGTGACAATGGCGTCCAAAAGGTTAAAGATCGTAGCGGGTATCTCTAACGTATTCTTAAAGAGTCTAGAGGGTTCCCAGGGTCTTTGATTTCTAACGCACCGTCAAGGAGCCTAGAGGTTGTGCTGCCAGTGGAGCTTTGTACCGTACGCTGACAGCATGACAACTTCTTGTAAATGAGTTAGCATCACGACAATGCTAATGATGATGTTGTTAGCGTACATAAGTTACGGTATCCGTCTGCCATTAGATGGATTATATGTTTTTATGTAAATAATAAGAAGCCACGTAATGGAATGTCCCACTGCTGGGTACGGGCTTCTTTTCAGTATGAGAAGGCGCGTTTCTATGCAACCAAAAATTTTTATTCTGACCATTTTACACTACATATTCTAATTGTCTAGATTATTATCTAATAAGTATATGTAGATAGGTTATCCTAAAAATACGATCTATCCGGTATATATGACAAAATAAATTTATTGTCTAGAATAATTTAACGATGTGAGCTTGTTATAGTAAGAAGTGACATGTCTAATATAAAAAATTCTATCTAATTAGGTATTTGTTCGTATTATCATTTCTTTGGCTATTAAAATAGGTAGGTTGTTTATGGCATATGCATATTAATCCATGATTATTAGAAGTAATAATAATCGTAAAATTATTAAAAGAATTCGAAGTCTTCTTAACGTGGCAGTTTTTAAAATGTTATTTAGTATTATCCTGTTTGTAGTACCTATTCATCCTGTTTGGTTGTTATACAGGTAATTTGCGTAGGCGAGTTGGGCTTCTTTAAGACAAGAGCAGCAGTCGCAATCACTACCGCTGTCCACGGAAGCAGTAGTTTACAAGACTTATAAATTAAACTACTACTAGGTTATGCTTTGAGATTTCAACATCCAGATTTTGTATTACTTGCAAAGCCTGGAAGTAGTCTAGTCTAGTACGATCTAAAAAAATACTTAGTAGACGACTTACTTTGTTTCTTCTCAACTATGTGAGTTACTAGTACCTAATGTGATTAACACCTCTAACTAAACGTTTATGATAAGAGTGTTTAAATTGATAGTTGCAGTGTTTGAATCCCACGTATAGTGAGTCATACTCGCGCACCGTGGGGTCCGTACTTGAGGAGAAAACTATAGAAAGATACCTGTTTCTTTAAAGAGGTAGGCAGACTTGGATTACAAGCACATGTCACCAGCTATAGCTTTTGAACATCTAATTTCTTTTTTGCGACTCAGTATACGAACCTGAAACTTCATCTTATGCACAGCAGCCGAATTTACTATATCACTAAAGCTACGCCACTGCGGTGTTATAAGAAGTTATAATGTAACAAAAGAAAATGTGATTTTTGATGCAAATAAATTAATAAATAATTTTTATTTAACTTCCAAGACACAACTGATATTGATGAATTGCTTGTCTGTAATGTAATATATAAATTGAAATAAAAATATTGCCAGCATGACATTATTTAATTTATTTTTAGGTTAACTCACTAGTGTAACGTTCAGATTTTCTTGCATATCATACAAACCAATTTCCACGGAACTAATGTGTCGACTGACAAAATAATTCAATTTTAAGGACAGGCCAAATGTCAGAATTTTGATTGGCACTAAATACCATGGAATTTACAATTAGGTACCTATGACATAAATACTTATTAAATCTTTGTTAGATCCTCATTACGGGTGTCATAGATGTATATGACACTTAAGACTACGTATTACGTGCTTTTTATGATGGTATGGAGTACCTATGTAATGTACCTACCTATCTTTTTTGACCGTTACCCAGGTATGAGGCAGCCGGCGACAACGATAGTGAAGCACTTTGATCGATGGATTTGCGTGATGGTTACTACGTTATTGGCGTCTTTCAATTTAGTTCAAATTAAGAAAAGAGATTTAGGTATCTATTTTGCATTAGTGTATTTAGGGTTATTTGCCAGTAGGAGCTTGGCACCGTAACAGCAATCGCTTACATAAAATCCTATGATCTTGAGTACCTACAACTCAAGTACAGTCAACATCTTGGGGTGGGCACCAGATATAATTCTAGGGGCCGCACAGCTCACCGGGTCCCTCTTATAAACACTAATGTCCATTTCCTATAGGTACTTACTACTTCTTTAATTACTATTATTCACAAATATATTTCTTCATTTGTACTTATATTACAAATGCGGATCACCAATCAACTACGTCATCGGTACATAATCACGAATCTCGAAACACCGGCTTTTTGACAGCTAATTTTATATTCCATAAATTTGAAACAGGTATTACGTAGGTACCTATGTCGAATTGCTATGTTATAAGTTTTGTCTAAAGCACAGTACATTACTTGTCAATAATGCATTGTGCCTTATGGTTCTATCTATTAATATAGCGATTTAGTGGGTCAGCTGTAAAACCGTAACAAACATAAGAGTTTATCTATTTATTTATAGAGATTTAATAATATCAGCTCTATATGTAAACTGTTCCACTATTAGGCACTTGGCTCTTCTCAGCTGTGAAAGGTTAGGCCATAGTCCAAAACGCTGGCCCACTGCAGACTGGCAGACTTCTTATATCTTCGAGAACATTATGGAGAACTCTAAGACTCTAAGACATGACAAGGAAAACATCGCGAGGAAATCACAGTGGAAGCGAGCGATAATTAATACGCGTAGGTATAGTTTCGAAAAGTCAGAGATGGGGCGGGGCGCCTTGAAATTGAACTCAAGACCGCTGCGTGTCCAGACCAATGGTTTCCCAGTAGGCTATCCTGTAGTTTAGTCGGTTTTTAGTTACTCTAAAGTTTAATCTGGTTCTTTGTGGGATCTGCATAAATAATGTCCTCGTTGAAATGCTTTCCATGCGGACGCAGTCCTGAGACACCGGCGGCCAGGCACAATCGTTTTTAAATATGTCGGCTATTCCAAGATTTGACAGGTTAAAATTGAATCGATGTGATTCTGACTTACAAATACTCACCGAAACAACAAAATATAAGATTATTTGTCGCTATTATCTATAGGGTCTCCACCTGTAGATCCTTAACCAGCCAGGCTGCACCATTTTCATCAAAATCCTTGGTTTAAGCGAGAATGCCTCTACATTACCATATTAGTAAAACGCTACTGACTTATTAGACCTCATCGAAGACATTCTGGAGGAAGCCTAAGATAAGAGCACCTTACGCCGAATGAAGAGAGGAACCAAGGATCGTATTATGTGGAAATTTGTCGTCTCTGCTTAGATCATTGGGCAAAAGGCGTGAGATTGTTTTGATTTTTCATAAAATAAAACTAATATTTATGATAGTTTTGTGGTTTGTAATTACAACGGAATTAATATTTATCATGACGTGCAATGTAGTAGATATAGCTACACTTTATTGACGCAGTTTTAATGAATTCTAATATAAATTTAAGATGTGAGAGGATGTAATATATAATTATAATAGGTATTATCAAATTATTCTTACAATATAAAACATGTCTATAATATTGTTATTTATAATATATATCTACGCAATGCAGTAATATTTTAATGTAAAGTCAGCAACCGCTAACCGGTTACCATGGTTAATCACCCACAATTTCTCGGTATTTTAAATAATCTGGCAAACTAGACTGGATAGCAGCTTTTTATATTAAAGCTTCTTATACACTTGTGTACAACGTACAAGTTTGCCAGTTTTTAAATGTCATGTCATGTCACATTGTTGTTCCCACCTTACCTGCTTAATCCATAAATAATGTATAGAAAATTATATGTAAATAAAACTAGAGTAACAATAATATACATATCTATTTTTAATGGAGGTCGATGAACTTGAATTAATGTTTAAAATTGAATATGAAAATTAATCTACTTTATACGGCTTCTATTGTGGTTTATTTTATTAACAATACCTCTGTACTATTATTAAACTATATTATTATATAAAAGTACAGCTTTCTGAAATAAACGTCGATAGGATCTATATGAAGTAGTTAAATTTCAATTTATAACATTTGCATAAATGTAACGTAATATTAATGTTTGGAATTTATTTTAGTAACGACATTTTGTTAAAAGTCAATTTCTAGCGTAATTGAGATATCGTAAGGAGGCTTTTTCAGTGTTTAAATAACGTGCAGTAAAAGAATTTTTGTTTAGGTACTCAGCTATCTGTAAATCTGTACAAATTGTTTCTTGTGCCGCGTGGGAATCTAACCCGCGACGCTCGACGGTTTCCTAGTATTGAGGTGAACTTAAAATATTGCACCATCCAAGCAGCCACTCAAATATAGTAATAACTATTGTGTATAGAATGGGTTACAACTGAATCATTGCGTAATGAACATTTGTCACCATTACTGAAAATGTGTTACGTTATAGGTATACAATGATTAATTAGCAGTCTTATATTAAATATTGAGATTGGTAAAATTAACCTTGGAAGACTAAATGATTGGGCAAGGATACCAAAATATTTTCACATAAAATTCGTAGAAATAGTGTAACGTAATGTAAATAATCAAATTAGTAATATTATGTAGTACCGCCTCTAACAGTAGGTACTAATCGTAGTATGTGGTTAAAGAAACGAAAAACAGATAGGTATGTAGAAGAACAAAACCGCGACTATCAATCTCTTACTAACTTAGGGATGTTCAGGTAAAGATCAGATTAAGTAGTAACCTAATTGACCAACAATTTAATACATGTAAATTGTAAATATATTTTGATAGTGAATGAGGCAAAGTGCAAACGGATAAGTAAGGACTACAACGAATGGACGTGCGATGTCTCAACTTAAACCTCGACGAAACTTGAGCATGTATAAGGTGCATACCTATACATGCTCAAGTTTCGTCGAGGTTTAAGTATAAATTATAAATTAATAGGCATTAATTATAAATTATCCCACTGCTGCCCACAGGCGTTTTCTCAGTTCATTTGTAGAGTTTATGAATGTATAGAGAGATAATTTGCATCCACATTATGAGTATAAAAACACCAATGTAAACGGACCATTATAACCACTTAACGCCGGTTTAATATTGTTGTCGGCCTCGATGGCGTAGTGGTTACTGTAACCGACTGCCATGCCTGAGGTCGCGGGTTCGATTCCCGCACAACTCAAACATTTGTGTGCATGAACATGGATGTTTGTCGTGGTCTGAGTGTTCCTATGTATAATATGTACTTATGTATGAATTTACAATAATAAATGTATAGGTATATGTATGTTTATCCATTGTCTAGTACCTATAGTACAAGCTCTGCTTAGTTTGGGCTAGATGGTGTTGTGTGTATGTGATAGAATATTATTATTATTATTGTAAACAAAATTGTAAGTATTCTTCAACTTTCGATTACTACGACTTGGTATTTGTCCACGAGGCGGGCACCCAAAGTTAGCTGATGTCTCATGGAGGCCTTGCTGTTTAATTAGCGGTTAATAAAACAGCGGCAATACACACATCCTCCTACCTACCTGTCGTAAAAACAAACCGACCTTGAATTATAATTTCACGATATAAAGTATGGATCCGACCTCTGGAAAGGTTAAGAGCACATCACTTTTATTCGTGGCTTGCATACCTCGACGCGGGACATGTTCTAGCCTATTTACACCTGTTTTTATTTTCAGACTAATAATATACTTTTTAGAATCCAGCCATTTTTTTGTCGATTGACCTTTTGAATATCAATTCGTTAGAAACGTCTCGGATCGTCTATGTTTTGTTTTATTCCTACTCGAAGAAGAACTGTCAGGTAATAAATTCCCTGTGCTTGTGTGCCAAGTCGCACACATATATATTATACTCACGCCTGTTTGCCGGAGAAGTAGGCAAAGTCGCACACAGAGACAGTAATTCACCCATTTGCTTTGTCGTACTAACTATGGGAGCTTTCTTGTGAACACATTTTATTTTCTCTTCTTTAATTGCCACAGAAGTGCTCTCACTTATGCTGTAAGACTAACAATGAGGATTTCCATCCTAAAATTAAATGTAGGTACTCTATCAAAAAGCAATGCCTCTAAGAACACTTATAAAGTTCGGTACTGGTTTGTATAGATGCTTTTATAGTAGTTGCAATATGGTCAGTTGCTCTAAAATATCATGGCCAGCAATAAACTACAGACACACCCCCTATTTCTGAAAGGCAGATCAACACAAATTTGTTAACAGGCGATCAAACACTTGTCAACTGACAATTGCTAATTCAATCAGCGGATCAGAGAATCGGCTGATTGAATTAGCAAGAACCAATGAAATCATTTGAGATGGGTTTCAATTTGACATGTTGTTAATAAGCTGTTTTGAACCCTAGTCTTCATCTAGGAAATTCTGGGTTATGCGTGCATTCTACTACTAAATACACGGAAAAATCAAGAATTGTCTCGCCTAGAGCAAGACTTAAAAAGCTTATGTATCTGAATGAAATATTTAATAAATCCCTCATCCCTTAATGATGAAACGTTAATGTTGCTAATTTTAGAAACGCTGTTATGTGTGCAAAGCAATTACAAAAGTTGTTATTTTATTCACTTATACCTATTAGTTTTACACTTTTCTGTCTTTATCTTCAGAAAAATATGGCTACAAAAGTTTATTGAAATGATAACCAACTTATAGCTTTATCACTTTTAATCACCTGTTATACAAAAAAAACATATTTCTTATTAGTTTAAGTACATATTACTGTTCACAAAACTTCCTTGACCACGTTGAATGTAGGTAGGCATCTGTACGAAAAGTTCAAAGGTCAACTAATTTCGTATTCATAAGGATTACGTTTTTACGTGAGTATTAATTAATTATATTATAAAAATAAAGAGGTAGAACCGACAAATATATGTTCGTGTGTTGAATGTTTCTTACGAATAATGTATGTATATGCGTGAGTTGCGACAGGATAGCATACTCGTGTGATCCTGTCATTACTAGACTTCCGAGTAAGATATATATTACATATTGGGTTTACGTGCATCCGACTCAAACATTCTTAGAACTAAATCTTGCTACACATGTAGATAATTTAACTAACAAGAAATATAGTTATTACTGTGAGTGTCTGTTATTTTCTGCTTGCACCAGTAAATTTACACACACAATTCTAGTTAGGCTGTAATTATTGAACTCGGCACTTAAGATTCTCATACGGTACCATCAGACAGAAAACATTATGCTTAGGATGCTTAGAAATATCTCTGTTTGAGTACAGTACGATGTCAAACAAAACCTTGCAATGATCACTATGCGTTGACGCGTTTAAGACACACACAAACACAATGTGGTCAAATATATTTATATTCTAAGTGTACACACGCGCATGCGCTTGTACATCGATGACCGAATCCGGAATATCGACATCGAATGTTTGCAGTCGTTTGACATTAGGCGCCAAAAAAATGTATAAAAGAATATGTCTCGGCTGTTTGAGCATCAGTCGCTCATCAGCCGCAGACCAAAAACACATTTACCAAAATGAAATCGGTACGTTTAACAATTAATAATTCAATTACAACGTATATCGGTTTGCATATAAAAACTATTCCTAATATTTTATTAAAACTAATTCTTTGCTCATTTAAATAAAAATAAAATCTCGTCCTCATAGCAATGAAGTACACACATAAAGAACACATAATAAGTTATTTAAATTTTAACTGATATTACAAGTATGGTTTAACAGCTAGCCCGATTTTTATTTGTTCTGTAATGTTTATTATCATAAGGTTGACACATCAAGAAGAAGTTATAAATAAACAGCAAAAGAATCAGTTTAAGTTCGATGTGAAGTTTAATCGTATAATTAATCTAAATAACATATCTTGTTTTATTTAGATGATCCTCGTCGCTCTTGCCCTTGTGGCCGTCGCCATCGCTGCTCCCACTGAAGAGCCCCCTAAGATTCTTCGCTCTGAATTCGACCAGCAGCCCGAGGGTGGCTACGTTTTCGGGTATGTAGAATATAATATAATACCACGCCTATTTTTTCAAAGGGTAGTAGCATAGATGCACTACACACATTACGTCTGCTATGGTTTTACGTACGAAGTAATAAATAGGAGCGAGCCTATCTCCTTCTGAGAATTTGGTGACAGAAAATCCAATAACACTTTTGCCGACCCGGGAATCAAACCCGAGGCCTTATGCATAGCAATCGCATACACTATACCATTGTGCTACTGAGGCAAACGTTATCCCTTCTTTCTGTGTTAAGTGTATTATTGTAACTAAACAAATTTTTACAGTTTCGAGACCGAAAATGGTATCAGCCGCCAAGAAACCGGTGAATTGAAGCAAGCTCTCGATGAGGAGAACAAGCCCCACAATGTCGTTATCGTCCGTGGAACATACAGCTACATCGACAGCGACGGCAAGCCCTTAACCATTACTTACTTCGCTGACGAGACTGGCTTCCACCCGGAAGGTGACTCTATCCCCAAGCCTGCCAGGCGGTGAATTACCAACGACGAATCGCTAATAAAAATCAATTAATTTAAACTAAATAAATTAGTCGATTGTTCATCTAGCTAGCCCGTATTACGTTTCCATGACTCTGATACTGTTTAGGTAAATAACACAAAACAGTTATCATGGACAAATAGGTGTGTTTGTGTACCAAATACATTTGTTTGTCTTGATAGTTGTTATCTGATGCTCACTGCCATATTTTGTACGTTTTTATATTATTTGTTGTGTTTTAATGACGTGATTCAATAGCAATTAAACTTTAATTGAAGTCATATTCTCCTTTTATTTTAATTACACCCTTATATACTATACCTATACCTACTAATAGCAGAAAAAGGTATTTAAAAATAATTTTATGACATGTATGCTCTTTAAATTTACATAAAATGTGTAATTTAGTAACACGCCATTGTCAGTCTTTATGTTGCTGATTCTTTTTAATGTGTCAAACGCTGGAAAGCTTGGCAGCCGACGGGCCTCAGCAACTCAAGACGTTTATACGTGCTTAAGAAAACAATATGGAGCTAGAGTTTTAATGTATTATGGTATACATATCTACAATAGTTTTAGGCCCGTGGTATTAGATGTTACTACTAACAAGGATGCGATTTTGAACATAATTATGTTATTACAGTAAAACCCGCTTACGACGATACAGAAGTATGAAATCATCTTTGTCCTTTTGATCGTATTTCCAAAGCTATGTTACAAAGATTCTTTTTTTAAGTAAATTCTTAGAATACCTGACTTCATTAAAAATCTATTGTGTCTGGCCACCGCACGGTGTGCCCATGCGACTCAATAGGTTAAAAACATGTAATGTGATTTAGTTATACTATCTACTTTTAAGCGTCAAATGCTTTCTTTCAAATCAATCAATCAACTTGGATTTGCCTCGTCTTTATCAATATCGACATGATCACTCACAGTCGATTTTCAGTTGATCTTTGGTTCATTTTTGGAATGCCAGACATAGTTAAAATCCTGTTGTGTTGGCCACCGGTATGCCGCTTGCGAATCAGTAGGCTAAAGGCGAGTCCTTTTAAGTGTACCAAAATACCTATATAGAAAATAACTGAAGCTAAGTAGCTTCGATAGATCTAATAGTCAGTTAGAAGTCATAGAACTGGAGGTATTAAGCCAAAAAGGTGCATGTCCTTGGTATACATGATATGCGCATGTGTTACAAGATTAACATAACCTTTAAAACGCGTTGTATTTGTTGATTTACGACAGACGTCCAAAACCTGTATTAGCCATCTTCTGTACATAATATGACCTCTCTCGATCTCGTATTTGTCTATCTCTGGTGTTCCAATAACCCAATGTAAATTTATTCAACCTATAAGGAATTCTATTAAAAATAATTATTTGTTTTGTGACATTACATACTTTTATTACATACGTATTATGCCTGTCTAATCTACTCCAAAATTAGAAAGGCAATATTTGGTGTAATTGAACCGAGATCCAACTGTTTGCTTACGACATATTTTTTAAAGTTAACGCGCTGTTTGTGAATGCGACTGCAAGCTGTCTATGAGAGGTTGAATACCCGGCTCTGGGAGAGTGTTACTGAGTTTCAAGAAATTCTATGTAGTAGCACGACGTCTGGAACTGTGCCCGATAGACGACAGTAGGCTCGCTCTCTATAACTTGGGACCTAAAACCATATCTGGTGATTTCGCCAGAACCCCTCCCCCCTCTTCTGAGGGAGAGGGAGGGGACGCAAATTTAAAAGGCCGGCAACGCACTTGTGACTCCTCTGGTGTTGCGGGAGTCCATGGGCGGCGGTAATCGGTTACCATCAGGCGATCCGTCTGCTCGTTTGCCGCCTATACCATAAAAAAATAGATTTGGTTTTAGGTGTAGGTGAATGTGAGTGGAAACTTTTTGGGATACAGTCATCATTTTAGGGATGTGTATCTTTATTCTTCGTCTACAGCCTGGCTCCATCCATTGCTAGACATAATTATGCCTGTTTGTTGTTGTTGTCGCTCTCGGTACTCCTGTGCCAATGTCATTCAGATTCGTCCCACATTTGCAAGAGTGTCGTCTACTCATAGTCTCACCAATCCAACGGCCAACAATCCTTTACCTACTCTGTTCTTGGTCGTGACAAGGGTAATGCCTTGCTAGGTATCCTACCCTACTCTATTAGAGATTCATTGTAAGTGTGACTTCTGCATAATTATTGTACTAGCTTCTATTTGACATACGAGACAGTGTTATACTAAACATTTCTTTCTTTATTATAATCCCAGCTACAGGACAGGTTGTGGTATAGAACAATTAGTAGACAAATCTGTTACGTACTGGCTTCAGAATCAAGGCGGGGACAGCAACTATTTAGTGTATACAAAAATATTCCTCCGTTTTCTTCCTGAATATTAGAGCAACATTAATTTAGAATAAAATGGATATCTATCATTGTATGTCTCTATGTTTCAATTAAGCAATAGAAAAGTCTAAAGTTATAAAAATTGCTCGGTTATTTTGTTGTTTTCAACAAAATTAGCGAACTGTAAAACAACAAACTAACCGAGCAAATTTTGTAATTTTAAGGCTGCCAGAAAAGGTATTTGTAAAATAAATAAAGAGAACTTGTAAAATAAATAAAAATAAGCAGATGTTGTAAAAATCTGTTTATATTGTGTACGGAAAAATGAATAAAATTGATTTGATTTGAGAACTGTAGTTATGTCTTTTACATATTAATATTTGCTTCGAGCCCAGTGCGACAGCACCGTAGAGGAATAGGTTCATTTTACATACGACGCATATTATTTACTGGCCTCTATATCTAATGTACTCATAGCGTCAGTGTATGTAAAAACATTAAAACGTGATCTATGAAGATATCCAATTAATAATACTTTACAATAATTTAAATATATTAAAGATTATCAGGCAGCCGCGATCTGCTTTAGGTTTTTTAAAATATCCATTGTCAGGTTTTTGCATATCAAGCTTCATTACAATCAGTTCAACCGTAAAAACATAACAAACAGACAGAGATGGAAATATAGCGTGATGTTATATAGCCTTCCTCGATAAACTGGCTAACCAACACTACAATAATTTTTCATTTCGAATTTCTTCAGCTTTATAAATTAGTATAGATTAATATGATGGCACGGTAGGGTACCGGTCGTGTGTGCGACTGGTGAGCATGATGTGTTGGGTGAGATTTACGGGTCAATCAAAGTGATATTAAGATTTTTGTCAAGAAATTGTTCAGTAGCAGCAAAAAGTTAAGAACTGTGCTCGGTAGACGGCAATAGACTCGTCTCTTATTCCGTGGGATTTAAAACATAATCAGAGAAATGTGGGTGTACTTCATCTCTGCCTACTTCATCAGGGCTTCATCAAACTATGTATAACCTAATCCCAATACAAACTAATATTATAAATGCGGATGTGAGTTACTTTGTTTGTTTATTTGTTACGCTTTCACGCCTTAACTACTCGACGAAATTTCGCATACACGTTGTCAGGGATACAGAAAGGGCATACGGTATCGTTCATTCCGAAAAACTAATGTTACTAACCAGACCTAATCTAACCTACATTTACACGAGCGAAGCAACGGGCCAAATCTAGTTTTTAAAATTACTATTACTTAATTTGTAATTAGTTTAAATTCCTATTGCTTTCGGTTTATTACGCTGTGGACACTACATCATTCAGGCAGCGGTACGACGAAATCTATGCATAAACACTCGCTGAGAGGTGTTGAAATAGTACATACACATTGTCCTTTACTCTTCATTAAACAAAACACACGATACTGTTTTGGGTCATCGCTTTACTCCAGCAATATTTACCTACGTAACAGAGTATTATTTTCCTATTATATTTTAAAAACTACTACAAATTTTTAATTATTATTAGAATTAAATTAGGATTATTTGGTTGCAATATCCGTATATTGCAGCCTATGTTCGATCTCAGGTCTGTTGTGACTGCACGGATGGTGTAATAGTTTAAATGGTCGTCTCGCCGGTGCGACTGGGTCTAGTGTTGTCGGTTCGAATCCCACAAGGGACAAAAATTGTGTGATCCACAAATGGTTGTTCCAAGTCTGGGTGTACTTTGTGTCGGTTGTTTGAATGTTTGTAAAGTCCCCTGCGGCACAGGAATTATACCTGGTGCGGGAAATGTCATTTAAAAAAAAATGTAAACTGGGATGTCGAGGCTTCTTTAGTAGATACTCTGTATATGTTGTTGACCAGTTGACCTATGCGCTGTTAACAGTGCCTAGGTCAACTGTTATCAACAACAACAGCAATTGCATATTTACCGGGACTGTGACTCGCGTGTGATAACCTAGAGCTTGTGAGCGTTCGTCTGCCGTCAACGTTTATTTACCACCTAAGTAGTAAAAAATAATATAATAATAGGTAACATAATTATGTGGTACTATTCAGCTAATTTGATAATAGGATTGAATATTGATTCATAACACTATTCAAGTGCCGCGCCGGCGCCGGTGCGACCACCGAGTTTAGCTACACTGCATTAGCATTATTCATTGTAATCACGCGTAAAAGATTTTATTAAGTTATTAAACGATATTATATAATATTATATATATATGTTTGTAACACATTTACTACAATATTAAGCTGTATAAAATAGAGACAGGCCACCTTAAACTCTGAGCTAAAGCGTCACTTGTCGTCATGTCTATAGGTCGGCATTCCGTCCAATATTATTGACCTACTCCCAGGATAATCATTTAACATTTTTTTTTAACTTTGGTAATGCTTTGACGCCTACCCCTCCGCGGGGGCGGGCGAAGGGGTTACGTCGGACTCACCGGGGTAAAAGAAAGATGTTAAAACGATAAAAATGGCCCTCCCGGAATACCGACTAAACCTACCACGGTGTTCCTTGACAAAACCGCTATCGACGGGGTCGCGCGAATCACTTGCACATGACCCCGCCGAGGTTTCGGCCCGCCGCCGTATGAAACGGCAGGCCACTACACGAAGAGACCTACCCAAAGGCACTCACTCACTTATAAACCCTACTGTCTCCTCTCTAGAGGGGAGACGAACTCGACACAGAGGCGCACGTGGGAACACGCTTGCCGCCTCTCGGACCTGGTGCTGAACGGATGGCGGGCAGGCTCACAAAGCCCACCACCCCAGATCGAATCTCAGGGTGGCTGGAGGTCGTCACGCGCCCTACGGCGCCCGGCTCTGCGGTTGGGGCGAGGGTTTAAGCGCTTCCTCTCCCGCTCCGCCTCCTTGATGGAAATAACTTTCTTCCAGAAGGAGGCGACGGCGTTCCACGACCTCTTACTCCGGACCATAGACTGAACTACGGAGCGAGAGGGTAACCAATTCGATGGATAATCATTTAACATAGATAACAGTAGGAAAGAGTGGTTAGCTATTCACAACCCAGGTTGCTAGGCTAAGTATAAATTAGTTTCTATTTAAAAAAAATATATATCTGCATTAACAATATTCTCTGTGTAAAAAAGTTCCTTGGGCTTTGTAAACAACCGTGTGGTTATACACATGTACGAGTATTTGTCCATAGGGTAAAGTCACCGAAGAAGAAGTCGTATCTACTTTTTCTTTTTTCTTTATTCAAATTTAGAGGCTTAAAATCTAAACAAACATTATGCTAGCCCCATCATAACCTAAATAAAATACAAGCGTCAAAGAAAGAGGAATATTAATTTCAGAGTCGAGTTCTATTCAAGATCTATCTATTGAATGCAATTATTCTTCTGTAGACCTAATTGTAACCCATGCCTATATACCTATTACAAAATAATTTATAGGTGATTTAAAAAAAAAAATAAGATTTTGAGATTTCGATAAAATATTTAATAATAATTATCGCTTTTCATATACATACATGCAAAATTAATAAAATATTCTTAGCATTTTAAAGGATAAAATAAATCGGTTTAAAAATAAACGAGGCAATCTTTATATAAACATAAAAACAACTAAATACATTTTATTTTCAAGATATAATTTCTTAGTAAGAACTATGTATATTTCTGTATAAGAGTTCGGCAACCCAACGCATTTACTTTGGTTCCTTTTGTTCATGACAATAGATTTAATTGTTTTCGTTATATAAACTGCGTACATTACTTGTTTTTATAAAGACATTGTGATATTTTGTATGTTGTCAAAGTCAAAGTCAAAAATCTTTATTTCCATAAAAATATGCAAACAATTCTTGGAAACGTTAATTTACTATTATATTAATAAATAAAAATTATAAAAATAAATAGAAGGAAATAAACATTTTGCATTGAAAAAAGCCTGTTCGAGGAGTAGAGCTTTCTTGAGAAGAAGCAGGCAAGAAACTCATAGCCACTTTTTTCAATCGCCAAATGTTTACATCAATACAATTCAATGTTATGTTATTTTCCTTATATTATGATATAATATATGTTATAACTGTGAATAGAAATAACCTGTGAGTGGAAGCAACTCAATCCCAAGCATTTTTATCTTTTATATATTCAGTGACTGAGTAATAACCTTTCGAATATAATTTACGTTTTACAAATGTTTTAAATTTATTAAAACTTAGATTTTGAATATCACTTAGAAGTTTATTGTAAAAGCGCACATATTGACCTTTAAACGGCTTATTAATTTTTTGAAGCCGTCTAGTATCTAATACCTATTAAACTATTACATTACGTTACCATTGTTAAATTATTTTATTACTTACACACTTTTCGTTTTATAGTTATAGAAATGTCATAAAGATTAATTAGTAAGCTCGACTAGCATAAAACGAATAACATTATATATGGAATAATAAAATCTCAAAACAGGTTCAAACACGCTTCGGCAATATTATCGTATGTGTATGTTTAAAAAAGACAAGAAATTTTCTTGAAAAATGAACTTCTAGAAATGTCTTCTTGTAAAATGAACTTCTACATAAATCTAATTTGCATTGTAAAGTTTTGAAGGTTATTTACAGGTATAAAGAATCAAGACAAATAAGTGTTTATTTTAAAATACGAGCTTTAGTGCTTGATTTGTAAATTATATTACCAAAATAGCTAGATAAAATAGTAAACAATTGTGATATTCATCATTTTACTGGAATGTTACAAATTAAAATAATATCTACTACTTTTTATTATGGAAGTGAAAGTTGGGTATGGCAAAAGAAGCATGAGAGTAGAATAAATGCTGTAGAAATGAGAGCGCTGAGAAACATATTATGTGGTGTGAAAAGATAGAATAAGGAATAGTGTGTGACACAATTTAGAACTATTTATTTATGAGAAGTTCTTATCCAATTATTGTTTTTTTAATAGATAGGTAATCATTGTTCACTGCATCTTCGTGGCTGTCGCCGTCGCTGCTCTCGCGGATCCCGAGTCTGTCATGCTTTTGAGTTCTGAACATGACACCATACCTGATGGTGGATACGTCTTTGGGTAAGGATCTACTTCATAAAGGATACCTCTTAGTGTAAAAAAATAGGCACTATTAAAAATAGATAACTATTTATTTCTATTAATTAAGAGAGTACTCTGTATGTTTATTTTTATCCTAGATAATTAGTAGGATTATTCTTATCGATTTATTACCGTCAACAGTTTCGAGTCAGCGAATGGTGTTATTCGTAAGGCCGGCGAAGTCAAGGAAGCTTTTGACGAGGAGAACAAGACGCACCAAGTAGTCGTCATCCGCGGCTTTTACAGTTTCTTTGACCCTGATGGCTATTAACAGACTATGAACTACTTCGCCGATGAAACTGGCTACCACGCTGAGGGAGACGCCATCCCTAAGGCTCCAGTCAGGAGATAAGCTATCTAGCTAGACGTCGATTTGTTGATGAATGATCAATTGATCTGTAAGCTTTTAGTCGATTGTTTATAATCTTTTATGTGACGATTACGAACTAAACGAGGACTTACCATAATAAAGGAGGTAGCGGAAGAGCATCGCTGCACCTATGCTGTAAACTCACAATAGTTTCATGCTCACTCCATTCGTTGTACTACCTGTTGAGTTTAAATTGTTTTAATCTCGTTGTATATAAATTTATTCTGAATATATTTTTGATTTTCTTTGACTTTTTTATTAAAAGTGATTTAAAATCCAAGTTATTTAGTCTTAACTTGGATTTTAAATCACTTTTTATTCACGTCTCAAGCTGGAGCAGTTAAAAAAATGCAAGGGACGTGTTATCCTATTAATTTAAAATCGAAATAATTAATTTAAGTCATAAATCTGACTGCATAGATGATTCAAAGGTTGAGACTTTTGGAGATACTAACACTATATATTATTATAACATTGTGTGATCCCACACACAATTATTTTATTTCTGGGTTTATTGTCTGTGTTCTGGGAGAAAAAATATCTATAGTTTATTATTCCTTCAATAATTATAGTGGTTAAATTTTTTTCTCTCTATTATAATCTAAATAAAATGATACTCCGCTCATATTTCTACAAACATAAGATAAAACTCAGGCAATTACACCCAGACATAAAAGAGACTATTTTATGTCTGGGTGTTGATTAGTTCACCATGACACCCACGTCATGTTGTACGGGGAGACCGAATCTCTGTAAGTTACTCAAAGCCTTTAAGTAGGCTCTGCAGTCAGACTTATTTATTAAATTAATAATTTTGTCTAAAATGAGCAAAATAATTAGAAATATTTAGTTAATACAAAATCTAACAAAGTCACAAGTATGCAGTGTGGATTATTTATTTAAAAAGTAATATCTAGCATGTGTTGCGATGCTAATGTGAATATCTCAGATTTTTGTCAGATACATTCGCGGGCGCGCTCATAACAATTACACAAAGTTTCTTCGCCATAAAACGAACTGTATAAAATCACATACTTTATAATATACATATGTTTACTTCGTTTAATAAAGTATATTATACTAAACCAATTAAACAACTATTTTATTTTTGTTATAAGTAATTCGCTTTTTTGCGAAGAGGATCAGAATGCGTAATGCAATATTAAGTAAAACTAGTAGCGGTCGCCTAGTGCTCGAAATTCGACCAAAGTTTGCCTGTAAGATATTGCTGATATAAGTATTATGTCATTATATATTGATATATGTAACCATAGTTACGCGCTTCGACTGCGATTGTCAAATGCATGGTTGTGTGCGTGTAGTATTTTTCGTTAATTTAATGTATTTCTAATGCATATTTTATAAAAATATTAGGATTCGCCCCTCCTTCTCCATATAAACTTTAACTGTGCCAAATTTCATACTCCTCCGTCTGCGCAATTTTTCTAAAAAGGGGTACAAAGATTTTGCTTCACTTATTAATATATAGATACCTACTCTAGGTGTGTTAGAGGTATGCATCGGATATGGGACAGACGCATTAGATCTACGACCTTGTTGTTATGTAAAGTGGGATGAGACTAACCGCAGACACTACAAGGTTATATAAATTATTATACATACTATTAACAATATTATAAGTATTCTTTTCTTAGTGCGATATACCGTTTGATACTACTAAGTACTATTGTATTCTATTTATTTTCAACAGGGGGATAACAAGGAGGCAAGACACAACCCTTTATTTGAATACGTTAACTTCAGCCAATATATTAAAATGTAATAATGCAATTTGGTTGACAGTCGTTTCCGTGAAGAAATTTCATATATTAAACCTCTCAACCAACGTCGTCGGCGTTCTAGACGCCAGCATCCGAGCTTAACCAGACTATTTAAAACGTAAATTTTGTTATGATAATCTTCTTTTGTTTAAATAGCTTTTTTGTTTTTCGTATTTTTGATAACTAGATTGATAGGGAGGTTAAATCTTGCCACAGGCGATAAAATTTACACCTAAGATAATATTAGCAAAAATAACGTCTTGAAATGTCCTGTAACGCATAACATTAAATTATTTATCCCTTTCTGCGTCCTATGTAAGCTCCCAAGCGAATCTTACTAATGTGGTGTTAAAATATATATATTTTTTCTAGCAAACTGTTACTGAGACACTTCTTTTTATTTCATAAAGTAATATAATTTGATTTGGCACCGTCTCCAAATTGGTTAGAAATTTCAATTGGGATAATGATGATGGGAGTGACGATTGCCTTTTTCTCATTTTTGTGACGATTAAGGTTCAACTCAGATTGAGTGGCTATATTATGTCCGAACCTGTTCTATGCTGTTACTCACTCCTAAAGTAAAGCACGCATATTTGCTCGAATAGTTTAGTAAGTCAGTGCGATTGATCAATGATTCGTCATCCATTCAATACGTGTGCTTTCTATACTCTCTAGTACTGCTTCACGGTGTCTGGACAGCACGCTGAGGGCCGCCTTCGGTTGACGCCACGCACCGTCGTGGCACGCGAGTGTTCGAACAAGCTCGGGCATGTTTGAGACACGAAGAGGATTATCGGATGCACGCCGCTATCCGGTGGGCTAGGTTATTCTTTTTGTAAAGTCCATCACAGACGGAGCTATAACCGACCAGACATAGACCGTACATACGTGGTGCACAGAGAACCATATGGTACTGAACTATGAAAAATGTTACCACATTAAATTTATAAAAAAGAAAATTCCATTTAACATTAATTATCCTATCAATAACGTCATGTTACCCGAAACCCGAAGTATATACAATACGCGACCTAGGCTTTACTTTTGATAGTACTCTTAGTTTCAGACATCATATAGACAGTATTGTGAATAGAAGTTCTCGACTAGCTGGATTTATTAATAGAGAAATGAAAATTTTTAAAGAACGTAACCATCCTTGTTTACAATTCTCTAGTACGCGGCATGTTAGAATATTGCAGCACAGTGTGGAATCCATGTTATCAAGTGCATATAGATCGCATCGAAAGAATTAAAAAAAAAATCTTATATCATCTTGCATACTCTAATAATAATTGCCATATTTTGATGTCCTACGAAGACCGCCTCAAATTCTTTAAAATGAAACACCTTCATAGTAGACGTAAAATTGGTGACATTGTATTTTTAAGCAAACTAATTCATGGCCTAATAGACGCTCCCGAAGTTCTAGCACGTGTATCGTTCTTCCACTTACCTCACTGTAAAACGAACGTCGCCCAACATTCGCCTCTGTACCGTATGTGTTCCTCCGCAAACGACGTCAGATCAGACATCGATTTATTTAAATGTAGTTCTATGTCCTCAATAAAGAAAAGTCTTAATTGTCTATATTGATATCAATTTAATTTTATCAATAATTTAGCTAAGCATAGTATACAAAATATGTCATATAATTATAAGCATGTAGTGTTTGCATCTAGTAGGATACATCTTAATGTAAGTTTATTAAGCTATGATAAATACTATTGTACTATCGTTAGATTGTATCCAGTTTTGCGAACCATTAAAAAAAAAATATATACGTTATAAATAATAATAATAAAATTGATTGTGTCAAGTAATTCGTTTCACGGAAAGTTATGTTCGGAATCTTCTTTTAAGCAAATAATGCTTGTAGTAGAAAACTCCGCTCCTCCATATTTTACATAGCGTGATAATTAACACAATAATTTGAAATGATGAAATTAACTCTAGGATACATTATATTAAATACAAACTTATACTTTAAAATGTGTGTGGTGTATGTATGCGTGTATGTGTATGTATGTGTGCGTGTGTGTGTGTATGTGTTTATGTATAGACAGCTATGTATATTACGATATATGCAGTCAGCTAGTGAGCACTTTACGCATTAATATTCCAACTCGATTACCTAGAAAGCATACCTATAACTTATTAGATGTACCAACTTCCAAAACAAATTTGGGTCATTATGCTGCCATACCAAGGCTCTGTAGGCAGTATAACAATATTTCGAGGACAAATGAAATTGACATTTGTGAATCCTTAAGTAAATTTAAGAAGTGTTTAGATGATTACTTTTAAAAATTTGTTTGTTGTCAGTATGAATACAGGATGTTTATTTATTGGTTTGTTTAATATTATAATATGTAAGTACTTAGATATTATACAATTTATCATTGTTTAAAATCTCTCTTTATTCTCTGTTTTGTCTAAATTTTAATATTAGCTATAAATTGTTTTACACTTAAGTTACTTAGTTGTAATATATCCTTGCATGCTGTGGTCTCCTGTAACTGAAGGAGTACACATTTAAAATTCTTATGTGCGATTTAACCGTGTAAAATAAAGTGTATATTCTTTGTTGGAGATCCTAATAAAAAAAAATAAAAAAAAAAAAATATATATTTTAAAAATTATCTTAAAAATGTACAATATGTTTACGAGAGTTTTAAAGCGTTTAGTAAAATTTACCGCCGACGGAAAGTTTCTGGCAATATTGATTATTAATTTTGAACAATATTTTCTAAAATATACATAAGAATCAGCACTGAGAATTTAAGAAAAGTGAGTATTATCTTTACCTGTACCTGGTAACGGACAAATGGCCGCCGGGCCAGGCTAGCAGGTATGCATGCACTCAAAATTCATACTAACACTACAACTTTATCCCATACATTTTATTTCTGAGAAAATAAGTAATATCTGGGGGCTCTGGGATCATGGACTACGGGGATTACGTACCTACGTTTAAAGTTTTGACAGCTTTTATATAGAAAATATGCATAAAAGTAATTTGGTAATTAGAAAATTCTTAAGGTTACTAAAAATTTTGTTTACTATGTAATCTATAATATGTTTAATTCCCAAAATTGTAAATAGATTTGTGCTAATAAAAATCATTTGTATGTACACTCAGAATTCTACAAAACTTATGGGTTGAACTGTGGTTTGATTTTTCAGTTAGTTAGTTTATGTTTTATAGGTATGGAATAAATAAATAAATTTAAAAAAGTATATGTATAACTATAAATTATGATATTTTTAAGAATGACTCTGTATTTTGTATTTGTACACAAACTATTTTATTTTTATTACCTATATAAAATAGACTTTGTAAAAATATCATCTTCCCCCACCCTAAAGTGGACATTTAAAATACTGGGCATTATACAGATTATCGCTAGCTTGCTTTTGTACCAAATACTGGCTTAATAAAAGTTTATTTTAATATTTATTAGCAAGCATAATTGATAAATCAATAGAAATGATTTTGAGTGATGCTTGATGCTCTTCGTAATTAAAACGTTTAATTCGTGAAAAACAGAAACCGGCTATTAAACATTGCAGATTTGTATAAAAGGACCAAAAAGTCTTGGTATAAACGCTACCAATGACCGCATCCGAAAAAACTACTGCACTTTGACATTACGATAGGTACCTGACTAGCGTATATAAGAATTTGTCAGGACTAAATCACCATCAGTTGCTCACCAAGAAGTCACCGAACATAACCTATCCAAAATGAAATTGGTACGTTTCACAGTATATACTAGACATCGCTCATTATTTAACCTAACTTATATTTTCGTATTTTTGCAAGAAGTTGCCGCGCCATTTATTGTAATGTTTGTTTTAGCTATTGACATCTTGTGAAATAAAATTCTGTTTAATTTGCGCTTTAATATGTTTTGAAGGACAATGTCAGTACATAATATCATAACATTGGATTATACATCACTTTGATCCGACATATGTATCTCGTATCCAAAATGTGTTCTAATATTAACTTCACAGTGATATTAGCGGTATTCCCTTAAATTTATTACGAAATTTATAAATATTGCTTCAAGCATGCTAAGCCATACAAGCTTGTAAAGTCATATATTCTTAATAGAGTTTTACAAAATATGTCAACTGTAAAATGGTCTTTAGTATGTACACAGTGAGATATTAAGTAATGGTTAATTTACCATTTACGCAAGTAATTTATTGTAATGTATTAATGTTCAATAGAGGAATATTTATTTATTTATTACACATTTTTTGGTTTGATAGATAATCCTTGTTGCTTGCGCCTTCGTTGCTGTCGTCGTCGCCGCTCCTGCGGATCCTGAGCCCGTCAAGATTGTGCGGTCTGAGTTCGACACCAAGCCTGATGGTGGATACGTGTTCGGGTAAGGATCTACTTCATGGTATACCTATTATAGTACCGTTTGTTATTAAACAGTGGAAAGGTGACAAATTAGTAAGTTTTGCATATTTTTCTATATTTAGTTGTATAACTTAGAGCGGATTCTACCCGTTTCTATTTCTTTCATTTAATTAATTGAAATATACTTATTGATTTATCAACACCAACAGTTTTGAGACGGCGGATGGTGTTGTACGTGAGGAGACCGGTGAAGTCAAGGAGGCTTTTGACGAGGACAAAAAGCCCCACCAAGTAGTCGTCGTCCGCGGCTCTTACAGCTTCACCGACCCCGAGGGCAACCCACATACCATCAACTACGTCGCTGATGAATTCGGCTATCAAGCCGAAGGAGAATCTATCCCCAAAGCTCCCGTCAGGCGATAAGCTACTGCTACGTGTCTTAAGCTAAGCGACGATTTATTGATGAATGATCGATTGACCTGTAAGCTTTTAATCGATTGTTTATCGATTGTTATGTAACGATTACTGGCTACACGAGGACTTATTAAAATGACGGAGCGTGTGGGGGAGCATCGCCGCACTTCTACCGTAAACTCTCAATAGTTTGATGCTCATTGCCATATTTTGTATTACCTGTTGAGATTAAATTGTTTATATTGCTGTAAATAAATTTTATCTGAAGATTTAAGTATCTGACTTTTTGTTATAATATTGTTATTCTCAAGTATATATCGTTATATCGATAGAATACAAAAATAGATCATATCCCAAACCCTTAGGACGAAAGACTAACAGTAACTTTAGACTGACTAACTTACATCACAATATTTTTATCTCCGCCACCGAAACTTAATTAGAGTTGGATGTATTGAAATTTATTATATCAGTATCTTTCTTGTTTTTTAATTGTTTAAATTTTCTTATATTATTGCTACATATACTCTAGTTAAAAACAAGAAGAGTAAAGAAAATTTTGGCGGAGTCCTCCACTTAATATTTTTCTTAATTTACAAAAAAGACTGACAACAAACACTCTCATAGAAGTAGACTGTTTCTGGATCATACAACATTATTTCTCGCACAGGGATCGAACCCAAGCACGGTCAAAGCCTTTGGGTTTTAGACTAAATTATTAATTTTAATTAATATTCCAGATTTTCATTTGAACATAATATCTATGAACATAATAAACGGTGGCGGATTATTTATTCGTATATAGTTTACTTTTGTTTATAATAAACTATATTTAGATACCTACATATAAAGATTTTTATTATAAAATACGTTCGTTGTTCAAAATTTTTAAATGTAATAGGTATGATACCTTTAAGTAGAGTTACCCAGTTTAAATACTTAGATCATTATTGTTACTTAGTACCACATGGATGAATACATGGGATGCACAGGACATCGATAAGGAACGTAAGGCATTCTCGAAGCGTGGTGACATGTCAACGTTTAGGAATGCTCGGTGTACATCGGCTCAAGTTGAAATAACGCGATTTTAGGTATTCAGCTCGACGTTTTACACTGACAGCCTGTAAAACGTACGGTAGAATGCTTTTAATCGTGTTATAAATTTTACAATACTACTTATTAACAGTAGTATGTGTATATGTTATTACAGATACATAGATGTCTCTCCTACTATAACAATATATTATTGATGCCGCCATTTCTTTAATCGAGTGCAAGTGATTAATATAAAACTATTTAGTGTGAGTGGAAAATAAAAATAATAAATAAATAAATAGTAAATCTACTCAGAACATTGAGCAGTGCTTAAATACTGGCCGCAGAGCTAAGATTGTAGGGAAACGAAATTACTAAGGTTTTAAAAATTGTCTTCATAAGACACTTCATCATTTTATTCTTTGTAAGAGTAATCCGTACATATATCATTTGTCAGTGTAAATTAATAAGTTTTATTTTATAATGCGCACATAGAGGTCTTTTTATATAATACCCAATTTCATATCTAGTATAAATTGCATGACACCTCTATTTAATTTTTTATGGTATTTTATTTGTAGAAGCATTACTTATTTCTATTCCAGAAAGTTGAAATCATTAGTAGCTGGGATAGTCAGACGATAGGCAAGGCAAACGGTCATAGGTACCGGCATGGCTCAGTTAGGCATTCAGCCCGACCTTTGCATCGGCAGCCTGTAAAACGTACGGCAGAATGCCTTAAATATGGTTACAAACATTACAATATTACTAATACAGCAGGGAAGGCGTAACATTATTGATGACGGCATTTCTTTTATCGAATACACACTTGTTTTTTATTAATCTAAGTCAATATTAGATTAATAAAAAATCGTAAATTGCGAAAAGGACTCGCGCGCCGAGGGTGTCATACTTTACAAAGAAACGCATAATTTTAATTATCTTTAAACGGTCAAATATCAATCAATTCAAATAGTGAATATATCCAGAACGTTCATCATTGCTTATATACTGACCGTAGAACTAAAATAATAGGCAACCATTTTCTACTTAATTTAAAAAAATTGTCTTCATTAGACACATCGTTTAATTATTTCTAAAAGTAATCCTTACATAATATTTTGTCTCGTTAGTGTCTTTTTCTATACCTAGTAAATTAAATAAATTATATTTGGTAATGCGCACTTAGGGGTCTTGTTATACGATACCCTTTTTCACAACAACTATAAATTTCATGACACCCCTTTTAAACTTATTGTTTAGTAAAATAAATCTTGAGGTAGCATTATACAATTGCAGAAAGTTAATAGCATTAGCAAAGCAGTTGTGATAGTCAAACGGTAGGCAGGGCCGACAAAGTCACACCATAATGTCTCCGTTAGACTTTTGTAAAGAAAATAAAGAAAAGGAAAAGAAAATATAAGTATTAACTTATAATATATACACAAATTATTTACAAGAAATATTACCTAAACAGAAAAAAATATTTGTTTATTTGATGTACAATAAGTACAATATTGTTAAAAAAAATAAAGGTTCCATTGGCGGTTAGGCTTAGACTGGTTGTTAGGAGTTGGTTCAGCTTCTATTTGTACTTTAGTATTAACTTTAAAATTCATTTTGTTTTTTTTTTAAATAGACAACTGCTGCACTAGATATATTTTCTGTGTCGAGAGGGCTTTACAAACATTCAAACAACCGTAACTCTCTAAAATTTGTAGATGAATTGAACCGACATTTGTAAAAAATTTGCCATTTTTATTTTTATACATGTATATATTTTTTAATGACAATTATGAATTATTCCTGTATCACGGGCGAGTTTACAAACATTCAAACAACGGACACAAAGAACATTCAGACTCGGAACAACCGTTTGTGGATCACACAAATTTTTGTTCCGTGTGGGATTCGAACCCACAACACTCGGCGTAGTGGCAGTGGCGAGGCGACGACTTAAACCACTACGCCATTCGTGCAGTCTGTATGTTTGTTCGCGCATCACGCAAAGACTACGGTACGAATTTAATAGGGTTTTTACGGTTGTATTGCTAGAGGTCTAACGTAAAATCAGATGCATATTAATTTCATCTTCATACGCCGCCTAGAAGTTGAATATTAATGATAAGACATGTTTGGAACGCCGCTTTGAATTACGCCTAGTAACAATAAGAAATGATAAGACGGTCGGAGTGTGAAACATAAGTTAATTTTATTACTTATTTCTTATAAAAAATTCTATCTATAGGTATGTCTTATATGTGTAGATTAACTTCTTCTTACATGCAAAGATATAAAAATATGGATAGGTATCTACTTCTAAATTCTTTTTTTAATCTTTATTTTAAATAAGAGGTTTTTATCCACAAGGATACGCCAACCCCATCGTACCTTATCGTACGCAACACAACATTATCTTAATATTTACCAGATAAGGGAGCAGCGATAGCTCAGTGGGGAGACCAACAGACTGCAATGCAGAGGGTCTCGGGTTCGAACCCACGTCGTGCACCTCAGAATTTCGGAAGTTATATGACTTTTCGAAATTATGTGCGTATTGATTAACAATAATTATCGCCTGGTCCGTGCCTCGGAAAGCACGTTAAGCCGTTGGTCCCGGCAGCCATAAACATCTATGGCAGTCGTTATTGGGAGAGTGTCGACACAAAAGATCCCACTGGGTCGAAGTGTCGCTGGTCTGCACTGACTGGCCCCCACATAAGATAAGATAAGATACCAGATAAGGGCATTATTGACGATTAATGCAGCAGACTTCAACCAAAGCACAAAACCGCATTGGACTTCTAAATTATATGCGTACGAGGTCATGAGCAAAAACTAGTATTATATAAGTATAGTTACATAGTTAATATACACACATCAACAGAATCTAGGGATATTTTATATTTCATCAAATACCTAAAAATCTATGAAGAATTTTCGGATACAGTAAATGCAAGAATGATAGGTTATTTTAAGGTCTGTAATAAAAAATAAAAAATGTATCGTAATTTTTTTTTGTTTTAAATAAAAATGATATTTTTTTAATTGCCGTAGAAAATTAGTATAATAAAAAAATCTTCATTTCTTTTTATAAAACTATTAATGTTAATTAACATTGTAAGTCTTATAAAATCTAATTATTAATAATCAGTGTTTCCATCTCTTATATTAATTACACATCGACATCGATCGTTCATACTTAAAATTAAATTGTAAATGTCTTGCTGCGGTATGAAGTCTCATGTTCTTTCCAAGTGTTCGTAAAGTTGTTGTTTCGTCGTCAAATTTGGCGGGAAATCTCTCAAGGGATTTAAGTCTGCCGACTAGGCAACTGTGCAGGTCAATCCAACTTGAATATCGAGGTCTCGGAGAGCGGACCCCAGCCGCGCCGTATGGGAAGGAGCATTATCGTGCATGAGTAGAAATTCCTGGCACATTTGGATTCTGTGTGGGACAATAACAGGCTCTACTACCTCCTTGTGGTATTTTTGTGCAGTCATGCTGCCTTGGATCCAAACGAGCTGGATACGTCCGCCAAGACGAATTCCTGCCCACACCATGATTGTCCCGTTTTAGTATGAGTGGATCTCCTGAAGGTGCCGTAGACACCTAACTCTCCCTGGAGTTCTCCAAACGCGTGTTCTTCGTGAATCCGGATAAAACCAAAACCGGGACTCATCGGTGAATAGCACCAAAGACCTTTGTTCGTCACTCCATGGTAAATGCTCCCGAGCCCACGAAAGCCGCCGACCGCGATTGCCATGTCGCAATGCTGAAACACGTAGCGGTCTTCGAGTATGAAGACCAACTACATGCAACCTCAAGCCGTTTAGCCACATCCTCAGTATTGCGATAACGTAACCACAACCTTGATATCATGTTTTGGCTGGTGTGTAGGGCCACAGCAATGACGCATTGAATAGCACAATTTTCTAACATGCCCACCGCTCGTAATATTTCATCTCGACTCAAATTACGACGTGATATGACTCTAAAAGGTCACTCGGCACGTTAAATTAAAAAAAAGCAATCTAATCCCTTTTCATTAATTAACATCAACAAAAAAAATATTTCCTTGTCGTAACGAATTACTAACAATTTTGCCGCCGTATTATGTTTTTTCTTTTGTTTCCTATTTACACTTTTCTTCTTCTTCTCCCTAGCCTTTATTATTCCCAAGTCACTTGGGGTCGGCTTTCTAGTCTAACCGGATTTGACTGGATATCAGTTTTTACACGGAGCGACTGCCATCTGACCTCCGCAACCCGAAGGCTAACGATACCCTAAAGCTAAACCAGTGTCAGAGTATTAGAGGGCACTGACTTCCCAATAACGACTGCCATAGATGTTCATGGCAGCCGGGACCGACGGCTTAACGGGCTCTCCGAGGCACGAAGCAGGCGATAATTGTCAATAAATACGCACATAATTTCGAAAAGTCATATAACTTCCGAAAGTTAGAGGTGCGCGACGTGGTTTCGAACCCGAGACCCTCTGCCTTGCAGTCTGTTAGTCTCCCCACTGAGTTATCGCTGCTCTATCCTATATACACTTTTAAATTTTGAAAATATAATCAAAGATGTTTCAATGTGTATATAACCTTTTTATGGCAACTAAAAAGATGTTAAACTATAAAGTCGTAAATAATTTAGGATTAAGGTATCCCTAGATTGATGTGTGTATTATATGATGTATAATATAAACTTACACTTTATGGAAACGTTTAACAATTTTACTATATTAGCCGATTGAGTCGCAGTGGCACACGATCAGACACAATAGGTTTTCAATTATGACTGACATTCCAGCAAATAACAGGTTTCAAAAGTTGAAACGACCATTACGTCTTAAAGCAAAGTTATTGTTCCATATATGTAATAGGTTTCTTTATCAATTAACAGAATATGTCTACGGAGTTTCATTACAAAATGTTCTTCATAAAAGCTTTGAACCCCCATATTAATCCTTATGATCAGAATTTAGAATAGGCTTTCCTTGGTTTCAGGTTATCAACCTATTTTGGCTCCTTATAAGTATAAACAGTATGTATAATAATATGTTTATAGTGTAATCCTACGTTATACAACCTGTAACAGTAAGGTATATGTTATAAAGAAGTCGATTAAAAAGAATACTGAATCCTTTGGCTAACGTGAAATTTTTATGAAAAGATAGTTTTAATATCAAAATCTCTTTATTTCTTTGTTTCAAGATACGAGGTATCTTAGTGGAATCTGCATAAACAACTCCCCGTTTAGCCGATGGCGGCTTCGGTGCTAAATTATTGTGAAGTCCAAAAATTGTTCATCCCATCGTGTTGGGGTCAATCTACGATTACTAATAAAAATGTTTTGATATAGTAGATCAGTTAAAAGGGTTGCGTAGCTAACGCCGATGTCATAAGTATTTAAAACCTGCATAAATTAAATTAAATAATTAAGTATATAGGTAGTAGTAAATAAGTCGACAAAACATATTGTAGAATAGGTATAGGCACTATCAGTGACCGAATCCGTACAAACGACTATGCGCTTTTGACATCACGATAGAGCTGTCTATCGTATATAAGATGTCCTCAACACAACATTATTATCAGTTGCTCTCTAAGTAGTCACCGAACAAAACCTATCCAAAATGAAATTGGTACGTTTTCATACTATTTTCTAGACGTTGCTCAATATTATACCTGGTTTTATTTTCGTATTTTCCAAATGTTTGCTTCTTTTATTGTAATGTTTGGTTTTGCTATTTACACCTTGTGAAATTCTGTTTGATTTGTACTATAATATGTTTTGAGGGACGATTTCATAACTTATCATAACATATGATCATACGACCTTGGATCGACATCTCGATATCGGAGTAGTATTATAGTGTCAAGTCCATCGTGATGCAATTACGATGCGTACACACCTCTGTAGTTTGACGAATCGGTTAGCTAATACGATTATTAGTAAAGGCGTATGAAGGCATAATATGCTCGCAGAAATCTTTCACTTTTGTTTTTCCTTATATGACAAATCGTGTTGTTTGCTGAAATCGTATTGAGATGTTAACGTACCGTAATAAGCGTTATTCATACTTTTTTGATTGAGCGTGAGATATTTGGGCATTTATTTATTTATTTACCATGTTACTTGTAACGGTGGAAATAAGAATACAATTCTACTGATGGTAAGCAATTGCTGTAACCTTCAATCGCATTGAATACCAAGAGTATCTTGTGTATTGACGGTCAAAGGAAAGTAAATGAAAGATGGAATGGAAGGAAAGGAATAAGATGTAAGCCTGCGGAACTCTCATTTGTCGCAGTAACAGTGTTAATACTTTTATGCCAAATTTTTGTGTGAGGGTGTTATTTCCTGGATGAGCTTACTCATTCGTTACCGTCACTAAATAATTTAAACAATGGACTTTTAGATTTAGTAACAACTCGGGTACAATAGAGAATCCTTTTTGCGTAATGCTCTAAACTCATATTCTTTGTTTAATAGGTAATCCTTGTTGCTTGCGCCTTGGTGGCTGTTGTCGTCGCCGCTCCTGCGGATCCTGAGCCCGTCAAGATTGTGCGGTCTGAGTTCGACACCAAGCCTGATGGTGGATACGTGTTCGGGTAAGGATCTACTTTATGGTATATTATAGTACCGTTCAAATTAGTAATTCTTGCATATTTTTCTATATTTAGTTGTATAACTTAGAGAGGATTCTGCCCGTTTTTTTTTCTTTCGTTTAATTAATTGACATATTCTTACTGATCTATTAACACCAACAGTTTCGAGACGGCAGATGGTGTTGTACGTGAGGAGACCGGTGAAGTCAAGGAGGCTTTTGACGAGGAGAACAAGCCCCACCCAGTAGTCGTCGTCCGCGGCTCTTACAGCTACACTGACCCTGAAGGCAAGCCGCAGATCATTAACTACGTCGCTGATGAAAACGGCTACAAAGCCGAAGGAGAATCCATTCCCAAGGTTCCCGTCAGGAGATAAGCTACTTATGTAGACGAAGATTTGTTGATGAATGATCGATTGACCTGTAAGCTTTTAATCGATTGTTTATCAACTGTTATGTAACGATTACGGACTACACAAGGACTTATTGAAATGACGGAGCGTGTGGGGGAGCATCGCCACACTTCTACCGTATACTCTCAATAGTTTGATGCTCACTGCCATATTTTGTATTACCTGTTGATATTAAATTATGTTAATATCGCTGTAAATAAATTTTATATGAAGAAGTTTCTGCATTTCATTTCTAATATTGTTTTTCCTACATACTGTCTATAAAATTGTTCATATCCCAAATCCTTTGTGCAAAGGTAGGTTATAACGAATCAAAATTATCTAAATGAATACAAGAACTATTAAGTGAATTACGTGCTTGGTGGAGGATTACGCACATATTCTTAGTTTACAAACATAAAACAAGGCTGGTAATAAACAGACAGACAGAAAGATACTGTTTCTGGGTCACACAATTTTTCCCCGTATGTGGATCGAACCCATGAGAGTCGAAGCCTTTGGACTGTACCTACTTGCATTTTATGAAAAGTATTAGTATAGATTTTCATTTTCATCGTTAAAAATTAATGATGTGTGATTGGATTACCTACATA
This sequence comes from Catocala sponsa, assembly GCA_963564715.1. Taxonomy (NCBI): domain Eukaryota; kingdom Metazoa; phylum Arthropoda; class Insecta; order Lepidoptera; family Erebidae; genus Catocala; species Catocala sponsa. The sequence continues at coordinate 15,556,413 of OY751330.1, read as the reverse complement.
TTTAAATATAGTTTATTTTTGTTTACAATAAACTAAATTTAGATACATTTGAATCTAGTTTGTTGTTTAAATTCATTATATTTTAGGTATAGGTAACACAGAGTGAGAATATGATTTTCAAATGTAATAATGATAATGTCCTCCAGATAAAATTTCGGTCACAGCGATCAATCTAAATGAAGACTGCGCAGGAGATATTATAGGGCACAAATACATATCTGCGCCAGCACCAGTGCATTCTTTGTTCCCTAACTCTCATGATCCGATGGGACGGCAAACGGACACGAACAGAGAGAGATCAGGCGCAGGACCAAAGGCTTTACGTCACCGCCAACTCCCTAACTCTGGTCTGATATCGAGGTTTCTTAACAGAAAAACACAATAACTTTTTGTTGGTCCGACTCAGAATTTGAACCCGAGACCTCATGCACAGCAGTCGCATTCAATACCGCTGCGCCATGGAGATAGTTAATAAGTATGATATGAAACCTTTAAGTCATGTTTACCAGTTTAAATACTTAGGTCATATTGGTACTGAGAACGTGATTAAAGCATGTTTGCGCATGCTAGCCTCTCGCATTCATCGTCACAAACCGTCTACGCTAGCCTGCCGTAGGCGACTCAATATGATCAAGGTGGTGTCTATAGTGCGCAGAGTCCAAAGAAGTCTGAATAGCCTGTTAAGAATGACACACATTTTCTGATGTCGGTTCGGTTGAATCGGTTTACCGATTTCCATGTGTGAAGAGGTGAGGCTGAGTGGGGAGAGGGGCAATAGGTATACTATATAATTATGTATACCTATTGCTCTTAATATCCTTAATAATAATTCTACATTACTTCCTTACATAGACTTTTAAGCAAGTGTTAATATTATGATATGACTGACAAGCTATGGATGATTTGTCTGAAAATAAATGGTTTTATTATATACTAGCGACCCATGCGTGTCACATCAGCTTGTTGCAGCTTGCAGCGTTGAGTATATGGATTAGATCTAAGTGTATCATATGCCCACAATACTTGGTGGCGCGGGGATGGTAGTATCAAGCGAGTGTCGTCGGTGTGGGACCACATGTACTTATTTTATCGCGCGTTTTTATTTTTATTTTTCAATTTTATTTTTTAATTTAATTTAAATTAAATTAATATCATAGGAGATATATCTCCTATCATATTAATTTAAATTGTATAGTGTAAAAGACTATTATAATGTGCATGAAATGCTTAAGGTAACTAAGGTATGTAATATGATAAGGATACTGTCATTGTCTAAATAGCTTTACAATCACCACATTATATGTGACCATTTTTGTAGAAGTTAGAATGTGCAGGTATAGTAAGCTCTCGTTAAAAGATATATGCCATTGCGAAGTTTACCGTAGATCTATAAAAGAGGTACAATTTCACCATACATTGTTTTCTTATATCTCAAAGGGATTAAGGTAGCGTTTTCGATGAAAGCTCCCAGTCGTCTTGTTTTACCCCGTTACATCTTCAACAAAAATCGTCATATTGCAACCAATTTACACAAAGCCTTAAAATTATACACTTAAACCTTCCTCATGAATCACTCTGCCTACTGATGAAAACCACATGAAAATCCGTTTAGTAGTTTTTGAGTTTATCGCAGATGCGGCAGGGGACATTGTTTTATAATATGTAGTGATTATTATTTATATTCATAACCATACATTTCATAACACTTATTCCACTTGCATGTAAAGTAGTTTGGTTAAGAAAATGAATGTATATCTTAGTAAACGAATAAAGGTGTTTCTTTATAGTCATGCATTGAATATATGTAGGTCAGATGCGTTAGTCCCAATAACTATATTTTACCGTGAAGTGGGATGGGTGAAAATATAAGATTCAACTCAATCATTCTAAAATCCTTACTAATATTATAAATGCGAATGTGAGATTGTTTGTTTGTTACGCTTTAACGCATTAACTACTCAACCGATCATCATAAAATTTCGCATACAAATTTTCAGTGGATCGGAAAAGGACGTTAGGTACCTTTCGTCGAGAAAAAAAGTATTGTTACTAACCTAAGTTTACGAGAGCGAAGCCGCGGGCATAATCTAGTATTTTATATTTATATTTTTTTTATATTTTTTTTTATTTTTTATATTTTATTAATTTATTTATTCTTAAAAAATATAAGCTTACAGTATACACCAAATCACTTATATCTATGCTAATAATATTACAACAAATTACATACAATCTTAACAAAAACTTAGATTAACAAAAGAAATAACATAAAATAATATTTGTAACACCAATCAACAATAAAAAAAAAAAATGTTTGTTTATGTATGTTTCAGAGACGTCATATTCAGGGTTTTACTGCTGTCACTTCAAGGTTATATTATTATTAATAATAATACTATTTTATATCGAATACATGTGATTTTGTGATTTATAAAAATCTGGCAAGTACGAGTGTTATTCGCGCACTGAGGGTGTCTTACCTTAGAAAGAAACATTAATCGTTCGCCTGTAATATTCCATGGATAAGTTAAGGTCTAAAATCGTGTGAACACTCGAATTAGAATAAATATGATTGAACTAGATGGAGTTGTTTTATAAATTACGGCTGTATTAGGTATCGGCGGTACACTTCTAATCAAATGTAATTCTTACCTACTTACTTATTTTTTAATTCTAAATAATTAATGTAATAACATTGAATAGAGAGGCAAAATATGTTAAAAAGTAAATCTACCAAAATTGAGTTATTAAGAAATCTACCTTTTTATTTTGTAGTAGTGCACCGTCATCTTTTACGATATAACTAAACTATTTTGACATGGGTATGTATTTTTGCAGCTCACTGTACTTCTACGTTGTTCGGTATATTGCAAGATGCTGGCACGGCCCGGGTTACATGCGGCAGTTAGTAGCGTCATATGGGTGGCTCGCACCGATATTTCACACGAAGTATACCATGCCCGCAAGTGCCTCAATTTGTACATTTTAACTGCGGCACGTATAAGAGCTATTCTGTTAATTTAAGTCACGACTGATAAAAGCTGACGGTATTGCCATATATGCCAACAACGCGCTTTGGCTTACAAAAATGCTCGAACCAGAATATAATAATAATATATAATTATAATAAACTTTATTTGTAACAAAAAACAAATCATACAAATGAATCTACACTTAGGCACATAAAACAGCTAAGTTGTACATATTTAGTATACCTATAGCAGCCGTGCGAGGTCACAGACCTGTGTTACAGCTGCTATGCCAGTACAATGTATTAAGCTTAATTAATGACAAAGAAAAATAACAAGTCACAATTTAATTTAATTATCAATAATAAAAAAGTATATAACAATCGGGTAGTTATAAATTATAATAACCAATATTACTCAGCGTTTTTTTAAAGACAATTTATAAGGCTATAATATAATTCGTATATGAGAACTAGCTAAGTCAGACCTTAGGCTTCAATATATCATCCTAAGTTATAAGAAGCAATGAGTATGCGTCAATGCATTCCACCACGTAAAAAAAAAGGGTTTTTAAATAATAATTGGTAATAAGTAATAACAAACATTTCTTACAGCTATATTCCACCGTTTGACATGCAATATATTTATAGGATTATTTTATAATTTAAATATAGTTATGTCAGAGTGAATAAAAAGTAATAATAATAATTAACATAGAAAATAAACATATCAAAAAATGAAAATTGACTGTAATTTTTAATAGACAGCAAGTAAATACGAGTACTTAAATCTCGCGACAAGCTTTTATATCATATAAATTGTGTCAAATGTGAAATGACGTTATAAGTTAACAGTAAAAGTTTAAGTGTAAAAGTTTGTTTTTTCTTTTTAGCGCATTTAAATAAAAGCTTGTTTTTAAAAAGGTTTTTTACATTTATTTTTATTTTCAATTTTTTTGTTATCGCTGGACACGTTTCTCGGTCTGTTCATCAACACGCATTCGTATTCTCAGTAAGTCCTTTCATGTGATACCCATCTTATAGGCAAGCACTAAAACCTTACTCCGCCATAGTGGTTAAGAGTGACGTCACTTTATTTTTTGACTTATTCTCAGCAAGCCATTAACCATGCATTGTCATCCAAACTGAACGTGTATACAAATTTCAACTCAATTGGTTAAAGATATCTGTTTCAAAATTGATTTTCAAATTTTAGAAGTCCGTCATATTGGATTAAGAGTGACGTCACATTATTTTTCGAGTTATTCATGGCAAGCCCTTTTATTTCATACCCATATTGTAGGAGTGCATTAAAAATAATTGGTCTGCCATTTTGGGTACGCCGCCATGTTGGATTTAGAATGACGTCACACAGTTAACCATGCATTGTCATCCAAACTGAATGTGTATACAAAATTTCAGCTCAATCGGTTAAAGATATCTGCTTCAAAATTGAGTTGCAAGATTTCACCCAAAGATACATACATTGCAAGTTAAATAAAAGCTTGTAACTTGTAAAAACGACGAAGCGCTTCGAGAAAAGGTAGGTAGTGCCTTTGCGCTTCGCTTGGGTCGTCTTGGCGGGGGCACTGCCGTGCCCTCCGATTCTTATGATAAAAACCAACCTGGTAAACAGGCACGCTTTTTACGAGAGTGATTGTATTTTTAATATGAATGTATGTAAGTTAAATGTATAGACTAAACATTCTATTTACTTGAAAACTAGTAATGAGTTGTACTTCATTATAACTAGTGGGTATTAATTATTAACTGATGGTGATTTTTCTTTTTGTAAGCCAGTTACAATTATTACAAATAACACTTAAGTTTTGAGATTGCGTTTATTCTTTAGGTAGTCACTGCCTCAGGATAGTAAGTAGTAAAAAATTCAAGAAGCTAAACAACTGAAATATTTACATAAATATTTACATCCAGGCAGAACAACGTTGATAAAAAATAGAAATGTTTTAGCTTTTTAGACCAATTATTTTATAAATGTTTTATATAGTAATCTTATACGATTTCGTATAAATGCAATTATTTTTAAAATACCGTAGGACTTAGGATATCTTAACCATTCATCAATAAGTTGATGGTGGATCCGATGAGAGATTATGTTTAGTCCTAAAACATGGTCGAATCCAATTGAGATGGATTTAAGATCACCAATAAAACTGTTGTAGGCACATAAGCTAGATGTAGTGGTAATAGATCGACTGGAGCGCCGCCCAACTGACGATGTCTTAACCATTATAAAACAAATTGACACAAATCTTAAACATGGGTCTTGAAATTGTTGACACGTAATATGAGGACGCCGCCACGGTCATTGTGCCGATTAGACGATTGTATTAGTGTTACACTAAAAATAAACTTGTTGGTATATTATTATCTATTATCAATGACCGAATCCGGGCAAGCGACATTTGACATCACGATAGACGCTGTCTAGCGTATATAAGATTACCTCAAGACTAAATTATCATCAGTTGGTCTCTAAGTAGTCACCGAACAAAACCTATCCAAAATGAAATTGGTACGTTCTCTCAATATTTTCTTAACATCTTATAACTTTTTTTCGTATTTTCGAAATTGGTTGCTGTTTAAGTGTTTTTTTTAAATTCACATTTAGTAAAATTTTGTTTAATTTGCACTGTTATATGTTTTGTCAGAATTCAACATATAATGATATTATTTTGGATCGACATATCCGACATCAGAGAGGCATTATAATGTCAAGTCGGGCTTGAGGCAATTAGGCTGCCTTCAAACCTTTGCATTTTGACGAATCGGTTATAGCTAATACGATTTTTATTAGGTATAGTCATCTGAAATAATTCATCCATCAATCTTTCATCCAAGGCGAGTTGGTCCATTCATAGCGACAATATATAATGGACAGAGATAGAGAAATGTCTATTTACATAATGTTCTAATCACAAATTTTTTGTTTAATAGGTAATCCTTGTTGCTTGCGCCTTCATGGCCGTCGCCGTCGCGGCTCCCACGGAACCTGAGCCGGTCAAGATTGTGCGGTCTGAGTTCGACACCAAGCGTGATGGTGGATACGTGTTCGGGTGAGGATCTACTTTATTATATTATAATATAATGCGTTATTAAAAAGTAGGAAGCAGTCAACTTATCTTATGATGTATATTTTGCTATATTTAGTGTGTTTAGTTTAAATATAGTAAAATATAAAGACGATATTATGTCTGTTTTTTTATTTCTTTTAATTTATTATAATATTCTTATCAATTCATTAACATCAACAGCTTCGAGGCAGCAAATGGCATTGTACGTGAGGAGGCCGGTGAAATCAAGGACGCTCTTGACGAGGAGAACAAGCCCCACCCAGTAGTCGTCGTCCGCGGCTCTTACAGCTACACTGACCCTGAAGGCAAGCTGCAGACCATTACCTACGTCGCTGATGAATACGGCTACAAAGCCGAAGGAGACGCCATCCCCAAGGCTCCCGTCAGGAGATAAGCTGCTTAGCTAGAGGACGAATTGTTGATAAATGATCGATTGACCTGTAAGCTTTTAATCGATTGTTTATCAACTCTTATGTAACGATTACGGACTTAACAAGGACTTAACGATTAAACTCTCAATAGTTTGATGCTCACTTCCATATTTGTATTACCTGTTGAGATTAAATTATCTTCATGTCACTGTAAATAAATGTTATCTGAAGATATTTCTGACTTTCATTGTAAAATGTTTTCGTAAATATACAGTGTACTTACCTACATAAAGCCGCATACTAAAATAAGTTATGGTCCTCCAGACCATAATTCGGTCTCGGCGGCCGATATCATGCCATCTCTATGCGCACACACAAGTGTGCTCTTGTTCCCGTATTGTAAAATTGATTTTAATTATCTTTGGAAGACCATAATTAAATACATAAACACGATAAAACATAACTTTTACTCGTACAAAAAGCGAGTCGCTTTACCCACGTATTGTTAATTATAAGCACATATCTATTCTCTAAAATATGTCAAAATTTAACTGCCCGTAGCTAAAGCGACTCGTTTCTAGAATATAGGAGCCGGGCCTATATGTGGGTTTAAGTCAGTAAACAACCAAATATAATAAAAGTCATAACTACTGATCATGAACTCAAATCCATAAGAGACGCAAGTTATAAGGCATAAGGCTCTGTGGCCATAACAAAGTGTCTGTGGGTTCTAATAATAATCTTCCGTACGGTGATAGAGCCCACAAAACTAAAATATACCTTTTAATCTAGGAAACCCTTTTTTTAGAAATAACATCGATACTATATTTTATACAAATCGTTATAATTGTAATCTTCTTCTTATGCGAATAAAATAATAAAATACTAGGTGTCTTAGAGACATGCTTCGGATATAAACAGAACATAACTTTTAAGTAAAGTGCGATATATACCGCGGAAACTTCTTTTTAGTAAGGACAGCCTGTGGTGTATTATTTTAAGTTACGACAATCAACATGTGTGCAGTGTTCTAAGTTAGTCATTCAACACCACAAACTTGTAATATAGTAATTCAGTATATTGGCCTCCTATGTTTTAATTTGTGTTCTATGAGGCAGAATACTTATATATGAGGTATAATTTGTGGAAAATTTCGGCAGGGTTGGTCCTAGAAGAGCGTTTTCAGACGAGATATTAGCAAACGAGAGACCTGTCGTACTGCAGAAAGTTCATGAATCGATCGAAATCAGGCGGCGTCCGAATTCCAACAGAGATAGCGGCAAAAATGTGCTCCCACATTGGTATGTCGTAACATGAGGCACGGCACAGTATGGTATGCATTAACATGTCATCAAACTCTGTGCAGGATGGCCATGCCATACACATTTTAACTGAACCCCGAACAACAAGCAATCGGGCCTCTGCGTCGCTGTCAGCGGTCGGTCGTGCAACATGACTCTATTGCGTTATCGCGCCAATGTTTAGTTAGACAAACCTGATGAACCGTTTTATAGATTACATTATGATAACAACTTACAAAAGCCTTCATATAATATGGAATATATATTACATGTAAATTAGTTGAAATATCTATTTTGTGCCTGTGGCTTCAGTTAGATCAATTTTCTATCCCTCGGGCACAATACTTTATCTGAATGAAATGTACCCTATTCCTTTTCTGTATCCTGATCGGCCCAGTAGTAAAGGCGTGAAAGCGTAACAAACAAACAAACTCTCATTTGCATTTATAATATTAGTAGGACATAGCACGTTTACTGAGTATTGCAGTTTTCAGCGAGAATAGAAATTTACTACACTGAAACGGAATATCGAAGTATATTAGAAAAACTGAATATCCGCAATGTTACGTTCAATAATTACTTCCCGTCTCGTCTCTCTACTACTGCTCCTACAACTTCTCTTCTTTCCCCTCATCTCAGTAGGCAACGCGGGAAACTAGACTCGATAAAAACCACTGTAACACCTTACCATCAGGTTGGCCGTATGCGTGTTTATTACTTATGTGGTTTACGGTACACAATGCCTTGGTTATCTTTTCTTAGCACTGCGTCTGTAATACCAAGACAACAGTCGTGAACTAATGAGCAGTGGTTAGCCAACCATAGGGAGGGCTACTGTCTTGTCTGCCTATAATAACAATAAAAAAAGACGAACCTTCAATTTGTTCCTACCTTTACTACCTTTTGTAAATACAAAAGGTAGTGATATAAGATATTTTTTATATACATTCTGTATTTGTAACATGAAAATGTTATACATACAGAATGTATATAAAAATATAAGAAAGTATCATCAAGAGAACGCTAAAGTTGAGCGCGAAGCTGCGAGTTATAAGAAAATAGTAATTGTTAAGATAATTAAAATTGGTAATAAAATTATCCTAGTCATAACCTATTTCGTTATAATACATGTGAACCGGATATGTAACCTTGACATTGCGAGCCATCGATGCTGTCTGCTCGTCCTTTCCCATTCACGGTATTGGTATTTTTATTTTATTTTTATTATTCTGCCATCATAAGGGTAAATGACGTATGGTCTGTCGAAAAAAATATATGTCTTTTTTACTGATTCCAAATAGGTAAAAACATTATTTTGAAAAAAATTAGATACGTCTTTTTTTCCTTAAAGGGCAGTATTACAGAATCTACTAAAATTGTTGTCTTCAAAACGTTACTATAAAATTAAATATGTAAAGTTATATCTTTTTAATACGTTTGTAAATATAAATTAGATTAATTAGTTTTAAAATTAATAATATAATATATTCTATATGTTTTATTACGAAAAAAATAAATAAACTATCTATAAAAAAAACGTTAAAGACATATACAAACACGTTCACATGCTTACACGCACTCATAGTTTTATTTATAGTCATTTCCTTTTACCTTTGTCTCTGTTACTTTGTAACAATGTATTATTTGTGAAGACAGGCTACGCAGGCAGGTACCTATTATATTTATTTCTTATTAAAAATAATATGTGTAGATTTCTATAAGTTTTGTTTGGAATCGGATCAGTGGTTAGAGGTTCAGAGTTCAGCGCCTGCCTTATTGGTAAACAACAAATTTTTAATATAAGAGCCCTTTGTTCACATTTTCTTCATGACGGTATAACGGAGTCGTCTTTCTTGCGGAAGTAAAAGCCGACGTAATAATAATAACATTTTTACTGAGACTTATCTGGTAATAGTCTAAGATCCCGCTGCAGGATTAGTGTGCTCATCGACTTTTTGTTTAAAACCAAATTTTTATGTTTATTTATAATTAAGAGAATATATATTTACTAGGGTGCCTATCAAAATTTGGCCGCCATTATTTTTAATTAAATTATTTTAATTGATTTTTGGTAAAAAATTTCGTTTATTTATTTTTTAAATAAAATAACGTCTACATGACGGAAATTAATATAAAGATTCTAAAAATCACGGTTGCCGTTGCGCACCTGGCCGCACCTCTTTGCAGCCAGGTGTAAACAGGTATGATTTCGATAAATTTATACGTTTATAACCTATATTTATTAATTATATGTCAAATTGAAGCTAATTTTTTTCTATTAATTATCATATATAGTTGCTTAATTAAATCTGGCCGCAAATAAGGGTTACTGGCTGTTAAAGATAATAAATATTTAAGGTAGAGTGAAAGAGAGTTAGCGCGTAACATCATTTGTCAGACGAGGACAGCGATTGGCGGCTGTGCGACGCTTTTAAGCCATTGCGCATGCGTCGAATGTTAGTGTTCTCAACTGAACAGATGCAGCATTTTTATTCTAACATAAAAACCACGCTGTTTTAGAGTTCGTAATAAACAACGTTTTATATTTACATTGTTATTTTATTTGTGCATCTAAAAATTATTATATTAATTAACGTAAAATAAAATTGATAAAGATGAAGTCGTGTTTTTTGTGTAACGAAAAAAGCAATGTACTCGACTTTAATAATGTATCATTCCAAAAGTGCTCGCTAATGTTATTGTTTCGTCGTAAAAATAAATATAAATATCATGACCTTTTATTTACAATTGACTCTACTAATGATTTTGGATATCATTCAGAGTGTCTGAAAAAAATTGTGGTTCTAAAGCAAAAAGATAAACAAGAATTTGAAGATTCATCAAGATTTGTGAGACCAATAACTCGTAATAAAATAAATAACTTCGCTTCAGATTGTATTAAAAGAAGTGTAAAGAGTACCACCGGAGACAAAAAAACATTACTTAAAATGGAACGAGATATTTTTGGACGTCTGTTAGCAATTGCTATAAATCAAAAAGTTGACATTGAGTATTGTCTGTCATTTCCTCTTGCGCCTGTACCTCCTGCACTATTCCACTGTTCAGGCGACATGATGAAGACGGATAAATCAACTTTAGGTAAACAATTGACTGCAAAAATAGCACCAGCTAATCCCGGACAAGTCGACATAGAAATCATTGATGGTTTTTATTATTTGTATCAAATTGGCTCTACTTTGCCACAAACATTTGGAAAAATAGCAGAATCGATATTGATAAAACTTTGTTCGAAAAATGCTCCGGAAGTACACATCATATTTGATAGATATTTAACACCATCTATTAAAGATTGTGAACGACAAAATCGCGAAGGAATTGATATTCCATATACAATTAATGGCCCTTTGCAAAAAAGACCCAATGATTTTTTAAAAAGCTTAAAGAATTTTCGTTTCAAAGAAGTCTTCGTAAAATTCTTAGCTAGCCATTGGGTCGATGATTCTTTTGCTCCAATATTAGGAAATAAAAAAAATTATGTTACTGTTGGAAAGCAATGCTTTTCATATTGTTCTGTTGGAAATCTAGTAGTGAAAACTGAAGAAACTGAATTAGCATGTAAACATGAAGAAGCGGATACGAGAATTGTTTTCCACATAAGTAAAGTACCTGAAAATTCAAAAATTTTGGTAAAAGCAGCAGACACGGACGTTTTAATAATTTTATTAGGTAATATGCATAAATTTCCTAATTTGCATATTTGGTTGGCAAACAGTTCATCAAGCAAAAGTAAAAATAAAGATGAAGTTTACATAAACTGTACGGACTTATCAAAAAAATTAGGCGCGACTTTATGTCTTGCTCTTCCTGATTTTCACGCCTACACGGGTTGCGACTACACGCCTGCATTTTTCAACAAAGGGAAACTTCGGCACTTGAATTTATTTATTAAAAATCCAGAAATTCAACAGGTTTTTGCGTCTTTAACGAATCCTACTGACATCTTCAATGAAAACAAAATTGATGCAGTCCAAGAGTTTACGTGCCTTATGTTTGGAATCCCAAAGTGTCAAAGTGTAAATACCGCAAGATTTTTATTATTTAACAAAATGTACGCTTCAAAACAAAATAATGAAAAATTTATGAAGAGAATTAAAGGTTTGGACTCGACGCACATTCCACCGTGCTGGAAATCTTTGAAACAAAAATTGTTGCGGACAATCTTTGTTAATTCGATGTGGTTAAATGCCACTGAACCAGACTGCATCAAATTCAGCCCAGAAAATAATGGCTGGCTGGTACTAGATGGTTTTTTAAAACCAACATGGTTCCTGGGAGACTCAACTCCAACGCAAGTTAATAGTGTGCTATGTGAATCCACGAACAAAGCTTCCGATAATGACGACGATTCTGATATTTGTAGCGATGCAAGTGATAGCTCCGATGATAGTACAACTGAAAGCTCCGATGATTCAGATTTTTAAATAAGAGTTACGGAAATATAAGAATTATAAGATAAATTTTTTAATTTTTTAATTTGCTTAAATGTTTAACTAATATGTAACAGACAATTAAATACTTGAATAAAATCTAATAAAATTTTCAAATAATACTTTCGCAATAAAATTTTCTTTTACTTAAGTCACCTTGGTTTTATTTTTTATTTTTTAAATCAATATTAAATATCGACGTTCTAATTAGCAAATTGTCTAACTCCATTTTAGAGAATCTTTTATTTGTACGAAAAAAACAATTACTTCAAAATTTATTATCATTTAAAAAAACCATTTAATATCATTAATATCTAATAGAGATATAATATTTAAGTTTGAATCATTCAAATAATTTGTAATTGGATTTATGCTTCATCAAAATGTTAAAAAAATCACCCTCAAAAAAATAAGGAGTTAGACAAATTGCTAATTAGACCGTCAATATATCAAATCAATATTAATTTTTTGTTGCAATTTTTTAATTTGTCATTTTGAAAAAAATTACATATTTTTTGGAGTATTTATTATAAGTCGTCTCTATTACTCCTCGGTGGTTGAGAACACTAACATTCGACGCATGCGCAATGGCTTAAAAGCGTCGCACAGCCGGCAATCGCTGTCCTCGTCTGACAAATGATGTTACGCGCTAACTCTCTTTCGCTCTACCTTAAATATTTATTATCTTTAACAGCCAGTAACCCTTATTTGCGGCCAGATTTAATTAAGCAACTATATATGATAATTAATAGAAAAAAATAGCTTCAATTTGACATATAATTAATAAATATGGGTTATAAACGTATAAATTTATCGAAATCATACCTGTTTACACCTGGCTGCAAAGAGGTGCGGCCAGGAGCGCAACGGCAACCGTGATTTTTTAGAATCTTTATATTAATTACCGTGATGTAGACGTTATTTTATTTAAAAAATAAATAAACGAAATTTTTTACCAAAAATCAATTAAAAATAATTTAATTAAAAATAATGGCGGCCAAATTTTGATAGGCACCCTAGTAAATATATATTCTCTTAATTATAAACAAACATAAAATTTGGTTTTAAACAAAAAGTCGATGAGCACACCAATCCTGCAGCGGGATCTCGTACTATAAGTAAGAGTACCGCAACTCACAAACCAACCACATGGTAGAGGTAGGTTTGTGTGTGTTACGGAACTCCACTAGCGGATAGACCAGGAGGTCTGGTGGCACTGGTACTTTAGACTAATGCGTTATTTTTGTAACAAATATCTATAAATGCCAGTTCCAAAGCAGTTATTTAAATTGTATGTTATATCTATAAACTAGATAGAAAAACATATTAATACGTTGGTTGATAATTAGATATAGTCAAGTTCGTCGAATTATACCTATGGACATCCTGTTTTCACTTATATCACAAATATTTTAATGTGGAAACCTGATTAGCGATCTAGCTTTTTTTGGGTCGTTTATAATCGCGTGAAAAGTATAAAAGCTATCGCCTTGATTGTTAAACTATCAGTCGCACTTGACGTAGTTACCGAGCTCAATATCCAAAAATGAAATTGGTACGTTGATAACATTTTTATGTCATTATTTCGTGTAATTGATATTATCACACAATACAAAAAATAATCTTCACCTTTGAGAAACTAAAATAAGGTTCGGCGGATTCTATAAATCAGCGCTCATCACTGGTTTATGGAACATTTTAATATTGAATTTGAAATAATTATAATATGTAAATGTACAATCTATCATTCAGGCCACCGCAGGCCAATGCTGGACATAGGTCTCTCCCATTTTACGCCACAACATCCGGTCTTCCGCCTTCCGTAACATAACGTACATTTACATAAAATTATTATTTGACTGTATAGTCAAAGCAAGTTTTCACACTGTTCACACTAATAATTATACCTATTTATTGTTATTTTCAGATCATCCTAGTCGCTCTCGCCCTTGTGGCCGCCATCGTTGCCGAAGAAAGCCCCGTCAAGATCATTCGCTCTGAGTTCAAACAGGAGCCTGAAGGATCTTACGCTTTTGGGTGGGTACTTGATTTACAAACAAAGCGTCTCATATTAATATCCAAATTATTCGTCATGTGACTTTATAACACTATATTAAATGTACATATATAAAAATATCGTAGAAATAGATCTTGAAATAGTGTTAGCTGTGGAATAGAGTGATCAATGGTTTTTCAGAAAAGTGATTATTTATTTGAAAAAATAAAATTTTACATTCTTAATATATAAATATCTAGTATACATGTTGACTTTACTGCAAATTAGACTTTGGTCATGATTGTATTGCACATAAGATTACAGTAATAAAATTATTAATTCATATTAACAGGTTCGAAACTCAAGACGGTATCGTCCGCGGAGAGACTGGTGAAGTGAAGGAAGTTCTCAATGAAGAGAACAAGCCACAAAAGGTAGTCGTCGTTCGCGGATCATACAGTTACACCAACGGGGATGGCAAATCTGAGAGCATTACCTACTATGCTGATGAGACCGGCTACCACGCTGAAGGAGAATCGATTCCTAAGGTTGTCGAGCCTTAAGAACTTGTTACAAATCGAGCGATAAATAATTATATCGAAATAACGAACTTGGCTTCCTTAAGGTAGATAGGTACAGCACCGCATTAGTCGTACCTATCGTTGTTGTTCAGTCTTGTAATGTTTATTGCCAGATGATGTTTTAAGCTTTACCAATTGAGTTTTTTAGTTTTATCAGTTGAGTTTTTTTAAATGTAACGCATAAAAGCAATAAAAAATAGTACAATATATAATAAAGTTGTTTTTGTTTTATCTTATGCACAATTCGAATTTATTTAAACATTTATATTAGTTGAAATTAATCCACATTTAAATGCGGTTAAACAAATATTAGATATTATAATAAAACTAGATTCATCACAATTATCAAATGGAAATTTAATGACTACGGCTTGAACTTGCGACTTGTCACGTCGGTATAGAATAACATCGCAGGATCGAAACTTAAAAAGTTCTTCAACAATCTCAATTCTTTTTTCTTCTTCAATCAATTTTTATGGATATTTGCCTAGTACATTAGGAAAATACCTAGCCCTTTGCGAGGCTTACACAGGGACATGGGTTCAACGTGCAGAGGCCCAACAATCTATTTATTGTTAAAATGCCTAATGCTTGCCTATTGGGCTTATTGATATTTTGTCTGATTTTCTTTACCGCAATGACCGTTTGTCAATTGCAAGTTGTGGTGTCAAAACGTGGAGAGTAACGATTGGCCTAGATCACAAAGCCACGTACATAGTGTCTAGGACATACCATCCCAATAAGATAATCTGTCAAAGAACCAATGTCGCCAATTTAACAATGTTGGCGACATTGGTTATTTTATCCTTGAACAAATAAGGTGAAAGACGGATGGCCGTTGGAGCAAAAGAGAGCTAGAACGAAAATTGCGTATAGGTAAACACGCGGTAGCACAAGTGAATCGATTCTTGAAGATGGTGACTGAGATACAGAGGTGTCGGAAGTGGTGAGTTCTAATGGTCAGTGGAATAGGATAGGTTGATTAATAAGCATAAAAAATACAATTTACAAATAATAAACAAGTCATTTAAAGGTCACTTCCTGCGCCTCGCTCCGAAAAATTACGTTAATCTTACCTGAAGTGCTTAATCAATATTTTTCTATAATAGACAATATGGTAAAACCGGGTGTTCGTTTACAAACTATCGCTTAGTAAAATTACACACAGGAACGCGTGCACAGACATTTAAATTTATATAAGTAGGTACTCGCACACAGTTACCCACACATACACACTCAGGTTCGGATGTCAAGATGAAATAAATCAATGATATAATCTCGATTACTTCGACATTATTTAATCACTATATGAAACAACTTACAAGAAAAACTATATAACAAAATTACTATGGTCGAGTCTTAATAACTTATTGTATCAGTATGAACACGTATTATATAATTTCTAAGTTCTATTAACAGTATAACACACGAACCATTTTGATTTATAATTATTCATAACTATTATTAATAGGAATTGAATTAATTATTAAACACATGTCAGTAATGTCCGACAGAAACTAGTTTTTACGGCCTATACCGAATTTTGGCTTTGATCTTAGTTTTGGTCGATCATGTTTTCGTGGGAAAACAAATAGTCAGTCATTATCAGTTTTATTTTTAAACTAGCTTTTGCCCGCGGCTTCGCTCGCGTTAATTTAGAATTTGACAATCAATTCGGGTTGTACTCTGCTTGTAATAATATAATTTAATCATGATTCGAAAGACGTGGCGCCATATATTATCATAAGAACGTTATTGTTGTTTTCCTCGGAACAGTAATTTTTTTCAGGATGAAAGGTAGCGTATGTCCGTTTCTGTACACCTAACAATGTATATGCAAAATATCAGGATAATCGATTCAGTGGTTTAGGCGTGAAAAGGTAACAAACAAACAAACTCATTTTCGCTTTTATAATATTAGTTAGGATTACATATTAATTATACAATCTCTGACATTTGAACTTTAGACGAGTTTTCAAAAAAAATATATGTACGTACCCACGGCTACACATCAAGTTAGACACCCTACATATGTACGCATGACTACGCTACATACAAAATAGAGAATTGTCGGAAAGGGTCAGTACATAGTGGTGTCGATGTAATGGTAAGGGTAGAGCGTAATAAAAATATAACGCACTCTCTCATACGATTCGCAGCGTTTAACTTTTAATAGTTCAAAGTCCAAATAGTCTAGGTTGATGTGTCGCTGTGTGTACTGTTGCTTTTTAATATTATTTATAAATAATAAAATTTCTACCTAAAATGTTTGATACAACAACAAATAATACTCTCTCATCTTAAGCACAAAATAATATCGTCTAAATGCTCATTTTGTATATGAACTCACTCTTGTTCATAAACTACAATAAAATTTAATTTAAGAAATGCAATACCACTAAACATTTTTAATGCAAATAATATTCAAGGTATTAAAATAAAAAGAGTTTTCTCTAGGACTAGAAAAAAGTGAAAATTAAATGTTCAATTGAGCTACAGTCATTACTAATTTTAATGGCTCGATGATTGTCAGTATTCATAGGTAAACAATCTAATAGTATAAGTAGGAAACACTAATTTATCAAAATTTTAGCGTTGTAAATTGCTTCTTCTGTCTTAATAAATTTAACCAGCAGCACTAAATAATTGTTCACTGGAAATACTCGTCATTGGAGCCGACAAGAAATTCAGTGCAACCTTTCTCAAAGACAGAAATGAACTAGAATCCCAGTAAGAATACTTTGGCTCTGATAAGTAATAGGTATAGTATAATGGTATAGCATTAATATAGCAATAACCACAAATGTATACTGCCCGAAAACATCTAATAGATGCGTAAGCTATTATTAGTACGTAACGTACGAAAACCTATGCATTCAAGAAAAAATTGTTATTCTTTAACTATCATAAACTAAATCACATCAATAGCGAACTAATACTTCTCAGTTTTATCTTATAATCACTCGTAATTTCACGTCAAACAAAACAAACTACCGCAAAGTTCGCGGCGCATACACAAACAAGTTATGACACGATTATGAAGCTGCAAAATGACACTTCGTCACTTGCAGTTCAGTGCACGGAACATTTCTGATCGTAGTGCGCAATCTTCCAAATTCAGTTTCGTTTTCAGCCGTAGTTTCGGCTGGATAGCAGCTGAAACCAAAACTAAGCCGGGACTCAATTTTTTGCCTAAACTAGGCCGAAACCGAAAGTTCGGACGAACACTACATGTCAGGAGATCATTCAAATAAAATTTTTACGTGAATCACACACCGAATGACGCAGGCAATACAGTGCTACCAGCCGTACTGCTAGGACGATAAATAGTCTACAGCGAATGAGAGACGTTTCTGTACATAGTAATAGTTATAATATTATCTTACGTTTACGCGAATGTTATTATGTACTCGTACATTGAAATTAAACTACTTTATGCGGCTTTTGTCGCGTTGTTTATTTTAAAACACTTTTATTAGATAATTTTGAATTATAACACTACTATTATTGAACTTTACTACAGTCAAAGCTATTTTAATTAATTAAAACTATTAATATTTAAATTTAGACTTTTCTCCGACGTTTCAGTTCCTTTACAGCAGCCATGTTCACGGGGAGACTAAAACCATGGGAAAGGACATAGGCTACTTTTTATTGTTGTAGGTACCACGCGGGCGGAGCCGCGCGTAAAAGCTAGTATTGTAAAAGCAAAAATGAGTTTGTTTGTTTGTTACGCTTTCACGCCTTAACTACTAAACCAATCATCATCAAATTTCGCACAAACGTTATCGGGGGTACAGAATAGGACATAGGGTACCTTTCATCCAGAAAATAAGTACTGTACCCGAGGGATACAAAAATTACTTTTAGACGGTCGTCCGCTATAACAACTCAGCCTACTGATATGAATGAATTACAACGTGATGCCTGGAGTACACAAAAAAAGGTCTATTGTATCCCGGTAGAAATCTGATATCCCAAATTAAAATCTGTTCCCGAGCTTCTCTTCTCCCTAGCCTTTATTATTCCCAAATCACTTGGGGTCGGCTTTTTTGGTCTAATCGGATTTGACTGGATATCAATTTTTACACGGAGCGGCTGCCACCTGACCTTCGCAACCCGAAGGCAAACGATACCCTAAGGCTAGACCAGTTTCAGAATATTAGAGGGCACTGACTTCCTAATAACGACTGCCATAGATGTTCATGGCAGCCGGGACCGACGGCTTAACGTGCTCTCCGAGGCACGGAGCAGGCGATAATTGTCAATCAGTACGCACATAATTTCGAAATGTCATATAACTTCCGAAAGTCAGAGGTGCGTGACGTGGGTTCGAACCCGAGACCCTCTGCATTGCAGTCTGTTGGTCTCCCCACTGAGCTATCACAGGTTAGGCACAGCTATCTCAAAGTAATTATATTCAGCTAATTAAGCTATGTCTGTTTACTTAGTTAAGATAATTGACAAAGTTGTCAAAAGAAGTTTGATATTATACAGTGTTGAAATCAAATAAAAATAAAATGTTATACTAAAGTGCCTTTTACGCCATCTATCGAGTTATTATTATGTGGAATGTACTAACTAAAATTAATTACCGCAAAATAGATGGCATTAAACACAGTGAAGTTTGGAGAAAGGAAGTTGCGGGACCGTATTGATGGGAAATAGCAAAACATACTTTCGATTCAGTTATTTATAAATACTGATTTGTAACTGTTTATTTATCTTTTACTACTATTATAATAATATTGTTGGTTATGAAAGGCGTCGTAAACAAGTGACGTCACGAATCATCCGATCGAGCGGGTTATAAAAGCGTGTTCAGCGCGATTCGAGTTAGGGATGGGTCGTCTACGTATTTAACGTTAACGAAACTAAACCGTCCATTTACGATCATCGACGAGTCGATCGACTAGTTGAATTCGTCGACTAGTCGACATGTTAAGTTCCTTATGCAGACTTTATATTTAAACTTCGAAACGACGCCGACGTCTACGCAGTCTATGGTTCGGCATAGCTCGACAGTACACATTAGTAGAAATAATTTAGGTGCATCCATTATTAGATAAATAAAATGAAATTGTGTATATCTACGCAGTCTATGGTTTGGCATAGCTCGACAGTACACATTAGTAGAAATAATTTAGGTGCATCCATTATTAGATAAATAAAATGAAATTGTGTATACCATTATGCAACTTACATACAAACACGCAAAATCACTCAATTTGCAATAATAATAATAAACTTCTTTATAGGCACAAAAATACAAGTAGGTACAAAGTAGTAGAAAACTTAATCTAGGTACAAAAATTCTTAATTATAATGTTCTGCTGGTACGTAAAATATACAATCAAGTTGAACTTCCCTTCATACTTTTCCCAGGCTTAGGACTAGCTGAATAGATTTAAGTATTTTATTCAAATTATTAAACTACTTACTTAGTCATGTCATAAGCTAATAAAATATGTATTTTGAAGTTTAGTTTACTATTCAGGCGTATTTAAAAGATCAACTGATTTTATATACATTCATTGTTTTTATATACAATTATATATTTACATTTTGTTAGTTTTTTTTGTGTTTTTGTTTTTATTATGATTACTTATGTACATTTTTATTTATGTATTTAAAATCCCTTAAATCGCTCTTCAGTTTGTTCCACTTTGCTCGTGGTAAGCCTTGTCCGCCGCTCATTAACTATAAGGCCGGTTTTTGAAAACAACCGTTCGCATGGAACGGACGTAGCAACAATGTTACATCGTGTAACAAATAGTTTTTTTAAATTTGGGTACACATATTGGTGCTGTTTCCACCATTTTAGGGGGCACGTTATATTACCACATTGGTCCCTTCTTGGTAGCAGCCCGTCAGATAAGTACATATCTACCTCTTTAATGGCTGTAGAAAGAGGTGTGCCTTGAACAGAGCTTGACGAGGCTATTTCGTCAAAAATACTCCAAGGATTGAACTTATCTCCATTGTTTGATGCACTCGATTCTTGGGCGATTGGAGTAACAGTAGCACCATTGCGTTGTTCTTCAGCAATCAATCCCGCTACCAATGACCGTACAATTTCTTTTGTCCTCATCGCCTGAGATTGATCGGAGAACCCTTTCATTTTGAAGCGAGGATCCAAGAATGTTGCCACTGAAAATATGCCACTTGTTTCTATAGATCTGAACCAATCTTCTAACCCTGATTTCAATAAAGTAATGGTTTCACTCGCTGCCGGTAATAGGTCACTGATTTGAAAAAGCTTCTGGCACGTTTATTTCAGGCATCTCGACACTACTATTATGGAACTGCCTGTTATATACTTTTCCCCGCTCATTGAAGAGCTTATTTCTTCAAAAGGTCTTAAAATCTGAGCCAGTTGTTTGAACAGAGTCCAGTCTTCTGGGGTTATTACAGGTAGAGACCCTTCTATAAAACCCAAAATCGACCTGATGGCATCTTCTAATTCAATGAAACGTTTCAGCATGAAGTATGTGGAGTTCCATCGCGTGTCAACGGCTTGACTCAAGCGTTTCGGTTACAGACCTTGTTGAATTTGAAATCTTTGTAACCGCTCTGATGACAAAGTGCTTTTCTTAACATGTGTGACTATTCTCTTAACTTTATCTATTTGTAGTTTCGTTAAAAGAAGTGCGTGTTCAACTATTAAGTTTAAGCTATGAGCGTAACAACCAAAATGCTTTAAATTTAATAAGTCTTTAGCAGCCCTCACGATATTGGCTGCATTATCTGTAACCATAAAATTTTTCTTAGATATCAAGTCGTATTTGGCGACTAATGAAGTAATCTCAGCAGCGATGTTCTCTGCTGTATGATTCCCTGGAAAGTGACAGCATCCCAATAACACACTTTTCAGCCGTAAGTCTTCGGTTATGTAATGCCCAGTGAGAACAATGTAGCTCTCAGTCTTCAATGATGTCCACATATCTGCAGTCAAACATATGCTTTGTACTTCCTCACGTAACTGGACTTGTATTTTTTCGAAACACTTAATATATGACTCTTGCATGATTGAGTTGGACAGCGTCTTACGTGTAGGTAGTTGGTAACCTGGTATCCACCGACAAAATTTTCGAAACGCTCTTTCCTCTACAATGGAAAAGGGATGAAAGCTGTCCGTACACAAATCAAGTAAATCTAAATAAATTTGCTTTTTTTGTTCAGAGCTAATTTTTTTGTTCATGTATGTGTCCATCATTTTTTGGCGCTTGCAAGCATTTCCGACCACACCTGAAGACACGCTAGGACCTGGTAATTCTGCAGTGGGAATGTTAGGATCCACATGCGGTGTTTCTGACTCACGTTCAGGAATAATCTGGGCTTGGGGAATACGCGATAGCGATGGCAACGACGAAAAAATGGAGACGTGCTTACGTTTTAAGTGGCTTTTTAAATTGGCAGTGGTTGACTTGTAGGCCAATTTTTCTTTGCAAATGTTGCAAAAAGCTTTGCCGCTCGCGACATCCTTTTCAAAATGATGCCACAATTCACTCGTATTACGTCCCGCCATTTTACTTATAAAGAGTTAGTTCACCTTATTATTTACACAAAAGTTTTATTACGTAAGTATATTTACACTATTTACAATTCACTATATTTACACTTATTAGATATATATGTACATAGCAAATACTTATTACACTCGCAAACATACAAAAAGCGCGAAACAATAAGAATTAATTTATTTACTTCGCGCGCAATTTTTCATTCAATGCCAAAGAATCGAAAGAAAGTTGAAATCAAAACAAAAACAAACAAGTATAAACCTGTTTGCCGCGCATCGTTTGACGAGCCCATCACCCTTCTCTCTCATGCAAACAAAACCACCATAACGGTATCCTTTTTCCTCAAATAAAACATGCCATAAAGTTAACACTTAACAGACCATTTTAACCTATACAAACATCAAATCTCACGTATTTTATTTAAAGTGCACATTTGCTTGCTAAATATTGTTTTATGAAGGAATGAACTGGAGTACGTTACCGACTACTACACGTCGCGTCGTAGACGTCTCGCCAGTCGACAAGAAGTCTACGGATTCGACTAGTCGATTGATACATGTTGGACCGTTGATTCGTTCCTTGTACGTCGACGGTCGAATCAACTAGTTAGTTCATTCGACGCCCATTACTAATTCGAGTTACTTTGACATCGAGCGGCGGACGTGCTGTGTGATAGTTGTTGGGTGATATCAATTATTATGTTTTACTTAATTTGTTAATGTATTTCTTTAATTAACGGTTATAATAACCATCCTACAAAATTGAATGATTATTTAAAATTGAAAGTACGTTAATAATTTCCTTTTTTTTGTGTTGGTTGACTTCTGATTCCTGACATCAGAAGTGGGATAAAGATTCCTTTGCTCACAAGTAATAAAACTAGGTATTGGCGTTTACAAAAAAAATGTTTATCACATTGTTCTCTTTTAAGGTTAGGTCTACCTACGTGAGGCCGTCATGTAATAGGCACAATAAAATTGTGGTAGAAGATCGTGGTTTACGTCTCAAAATCGCGAGCGTTCCGCAATTTGCAAAACCATTCGAGTATGCGGCGTCTTTTTTTTTGGCTACTTTGCGTCAATCGTTTGAGACTATTGTCTCACGGTTGAAAAGTGTTGGAGGACCGTTCATAGGTAATAGTGACACCAGATGCTATGAGTCCTGAAGTATCGAGTGCGGCTATTGAGGAGGTGGTAAGCAATGCAATCTTAAGGTCTGTAAATAATCATAATTAAATTTTCTTTGCCGCGATCAACTCACGGCGCTGCGATGCCCAGATGGGGCAATCCGCCAGTGTGCAGCGCGGTGTCCTCAACAACGTCGCGGCAGTCGCCACAGTGGTGACAACTGGGCGTCTCTTTCCGGCCTATACGACACAGAAACTGGCCAAAACAACCGTAGCCAGTCATTACTTGTGTCAGTCGGAAGGTGAGGGCGCCATGACGCCTCTCCAGCCACTCCTCAAACACGGGACTTACGTGGCGTGCCCGGGACGTGCCCGAATATAACATAAGTTAACATAACTTAACCTAACCTACTTTTACGCGAGCGAAGCCGCGGGCAAAAGCTAGTTTATAATAAATGACCATTAGATATGTAAAGATATCAATGAATAGTGGAGACCAGAAGATTTAGTCGAGACATAGACTCGAGAAGGCCTCCTTGCCTAGTTTAGGCAATGTGCAAGTAATTGCCCTGTTGCAAGTGGCCGTAGGCTATATAAACCGTTTACTAGGTATAAGACGGGTGGTATGTTTGCTACGTTAGAAGCAAAAAGGTAATCTATACATGAAATGAAAACTTTGTACCCCTTTTTAAGCATATTGCGCGCAGGAGTGTGCGATTCGGCAGAATTAAAGTTTATAGTTGGAGAAGGAATCCAATTTATATCAACCTACTAGATTTTGCCGGCGGCCTTTTCTGTTTCTGTTTCCCTTACAATATGTATGCAAAATTTCATTAAAAATGGTCACGTAATTAAGGCGTGAAAGCGTAACAATTAAACAAACAAACAAATTCACATTCGCATTTATAGTATTAGTTAGGTATAGGATTGAGTCGCAGCCAACAATAGACAAGTAAAAAATAATGCATCATGGTCAAGGTTTGACCACTAAGCGACCACTAGTCATAAATTAATCCTATGTATTATTGACGCTGTTGACATTCCAAATTACTAGACGCAACTCTT
This sequence comes from Catocala sponsa, assembly GCA_963564715.1. Taxonomy (NCBI): domain Eukaryota; kingdom Metazoa; phylum Arthropoda; class Insecta; order Lepidoptera; family Erebidae; genus Catocala; species Catocala sponsa. The sequence continues at coordinate 15,531,939 of OY751330.1, read as the reverse complement.
ACTTTCTGAATTATTTAATATTAAAAGATCGAGTAGTAGGTTATTGTGCTTTATTGAATCCTATTATAACTTTTTGAATACTCGTTTTGAAACGTGAGAGATGAATAATTTAATAAACCAGATACAGCCAACTTGATTTATATAAGGTGGAGAAGTCATGAAAATAATAAAAATAACATATTAATAAAATTACATAATTATATGGAAACTTATTTATTGCACTGATTCATACTGGCTTAAAAATTCAAATACTTTTTTGGATTGCCAAAATATCAGTTTCAATTAAAATCAATAGTAAGCCAAATGAATATGTAGCTACTAGCACATGCTGGCGGCTTTGCTCACGCAGTGTGTTATAAGGCATAGCCTATATTACCTCAAGATTTTGTTAGTAAGGGGATTTAGTTCCAAAGGTTTCTAAAAATAACAGGTTTCTGCATAAATCTAAGTTTGCGAGCAGCTTTTTGTAGTGTTCCTGTGTTCGGAATGGTATCCAGGTTCTTCTATTTTTAGTCAGTGTAATAGGTTATCGACGCTCCTGAAGGGTCGGCTACGCAACCTCAAATTCCTTGTGAGAGAATCGTTCATAGGTATTAATATTACTTATCATCAGGTGGGCATATAGCTGCATACAACTATTATGTGAATATACCTAGCTCTCCTTCTATAATCTGTGACGATGATTTATCATCACACAGAAAATATTACTTCATTCCCAAAAGACTTTTTGTTCGCATTTCTTGTAAATTTGCATTTCTCAAAAAATGTCAATGTAACTATTTATATCATACGTATTTTGGCATACTTACTAATAGAAAGCCGTCATGTGTGCCCAAATAATGTGTTTTATTAAAAATATAACCAGAAATATTATTCAACCAAGAGAGATTATACACGCGACGACTGGTGACCTTGATGCTAGGTCTTTGACATTATTGGTTGTTCATTATATAAAAATTAGTTAGAATATTATGGTATACTAGCTGTGACCCGAGATTTCGTCCGCGTGTATTAAGAGTAGCCCACGTCCTTTTCTGGAGTTTTCGGTAAAAATGCTACATTGATTTTGATAAAGCTTAGTAAGTACCTATCCTATTTAACTTAATCTAAATGACTCAAGCAGATTTACAATTAAAATTTTAAAATTATTAATTAAAAGTTTATAAGGCTAGTGTGAATGGAACAGTTGACTTAGGCGAACGTTTTTCGATCAGATAGAAGACGTTCTGGACAAAGGCCAGGTTAAAAACACCTTAAACCAGCGAGTGTTTATGAGGAATGTGATGAAAGTGAATGAAGCCAGAGAAGTGTGTCAGGATCGTAGCAAATGGAAATCCGTAGTCTCTACCTACCCTTCTGAGAAACAGGCGTGAATCTATAAATTAATGAACCATATAATAACCAGACACAAGAAAAAAGCTTTGTATCTGGGGTCCAGGCTCCTAGCTCTCCAAGTTACTTCAAGAGCAAGTTGAACAAGAGTTTAACTGTTAAAAATGTACTTAATCAAACAAAGGTAGTTATTATCGCAATTATTATACAACTGTAATTCATACAGCCGGTATTCATAGCTTGAATATAAGTAAGCAATTAATCATTACTAAATTAGGTTGATAACTGCATTGACATACAATAATTAATGTACTTAATTTGTGATTAATATCTGTTATTAACAAATATTCCCTCAACATGTATGCTATCTTAACCAAATATAAAGATGAGCTAGTTGTTTGACCGTCAAAACGTAACAAACATACAGAGTCATGTTCGCATTTATAATTTTAGAATTGATAGAATGAGCAGATTAGAAAACCGGCCATATTAATTATGTAAAATAGTGTTCAAAACATTTACGTTACATAAGACGTTTAAATTTGAATTCATTCTAATAACCGCTTTATTTACAGTGCCTTGGCACCTGAAATGTACCAAACGAACTAAATATTTAGGATTTATGATTGATAAAAAGCATAGCTTAGGGAGCATGTTGAAGCAACATCCGCAAGAATCAGAAAACTTATTTATACAATGGAACAACTACGAAACGTGGCACTAGCATACTTACTAAGGACTATATACCTCATACAAGTATGAACCAAAATACAGTATTTTATGAGTGATTGGCCAAGGTGATGGCCAAGGCCAGTCACTCATAAAATACTGTATTTTGACTTAGAGTGGAATAGCTGTAGTCTAATCAGCTCAGCGTGGCGTTCTAAAAACAATGTTAAATAAACTGTTTCACTACCCTACCGCAGACCTCTTTAACCACATCAAAGTTCTCAGAGTGAGGCAAATCTTCATTAGAAAGTCATTTTACTGACCCCTAAATAAGTCTTAGCTGCAGTGGTTGTGATGACATGATATGGAAATGATTTTCGCCGGGAGATTCTGTTGTCACATTAAGCCATTTGCATACAATAAAATAGATACATTATGCCGTTTTACTGCACTTACTCAGTCTTAAATTTTATCTTTAAAATTAATATATAATTTTAAAGATAAAATTGAAGACTGAGTAAGTGCAGTAAAACGGCATAATTTATCTATTAGGTTGAGCATAATATTAGTAGGTTTAGGTTGTCAGTAAAGCAATTTTAGTAGTAGCACGGAGGTGGTGCAGACTCGTCTGAAAATTTACCCTTTAGATAGTAAAAGCCTTGATCCTTTATAATCGAACAGTAGTAACGAAATGTGGATGTAATGCATTCCAGTGTACTCATTCTATACTATTTTGTTCCCCCACAATATACAGGCGTGAAGTTATAATGCCAAAAATGGTATCAAAAAGGCAAACAAACTTTGCTACTTTGATTTATTCTTTCAGATTGCTGTCGACTAGCTAAAATATTGTTTGCAACCTTAAAATGATTAAAGCAATAGTTTTTTGAACATAGGAAATTTGTCAGCGATTCTTTTCACAGCTTAGCGAGTGTACTACTTCTTTTGCAAGGGTATACACAGAAAACCAACAGGTAAAATAAAAGTAGGTATTAACAATTTTAATGCTGGGTATATTATCATTTTAATCCATCTAGGATTAAAATGATAATAGAAAATAGTAAATGTCTATTATGTCTTTAACTAGCAATGTCTGGTGTACCTATTGTTCGCGTGGACTACGTATTGCCGAATCGCGACTGATGCACTAAAATTTATACTACTAAAAGGTACCTTAAGTTACCTACCGTAAACGAATGAATACTAAGCCTGGCAATATGGTGTGTTTCTATGCTAAAATAAGAATTATGTAAATCTGAGCACTTTTCTTTCATCTTTTTCTGAAGAGGAAAGAATCTGAGCACTGATTTTCGAATTATAAGCGAACAATCGAACAGATAATAACTGATTTATAAAAAAATAAAAGATGCATAAATTTTAAATACAAAACAAACACTAAAACTAGTTTAATGTATTTTTTAATAAAATGTATACTAGCAATTTAGTTTACAAATTACTAATATTCTTGTTTATCACTCGATGCACACACAATCGGGTTCACGTCGGCACTGTGAAGCGTCGGGATCGAACCTATGACCTCGCGATCTAATGCCTTATCCATTGGGCTACCATTTATTGTAGAGTTCCAATAATTAATAAATGCGTTAAATTAAAACTCCTTGTTAAGAATTATATAATATGGTATTTAAAACATACATCATTGCCAATAGACTGTTGAAGTTGAATCATATTTATGATATTTAATTTAAATACTCGATTATGTGGATAGTCACGTGATTCAACTATTCACGCACACAAGCTAATGTCAACGTAAGAAACGTTCACGCACAATATTGGTTACTGATGAGCAAATCCGGATTTTCGACAACGTACATTTGTCATCACGTTAAATCACACGCCAGAGAAATGTATATAAGATTGTAAGGCCCGTATAGGCATTAGTCGCTCACCACGTAGCTACACGAACAAACCTATCAAACATGAAATCGGTACGATACAATATTATATTATTTTTGTAAAAAATACCATTAAGATTTTTAAGCCTCTAATGGTTAACCGCTACAAAAGTATAAGTCAATGTTTAATCTACTATAGCTTAGTATTTGTATTTGAATTTTCGGATAGCGCAATAGCTTAAGTGGTCACTTCGCCACTATGCTGCGCTTAGTATTGTGGGCTCGATCCCATATCGGACAATAATTTGTGTGATATAATTGTTATGAGTCTGTGTATATTTTGTGTCCGATGTTTGAATGTTTATAAAATCTGCGCGACACAAGCGTTATTGTTAGTGTAGGCGTTGACTTAAAATAAAAGAAAGAGAAACATTCTATCCGTGAGTTTGCTTGGGTAGGCTTGCCATTATGGATATGTTTACTCAATATTACTTAGGAGTAGTGTAGCCTTCTGTTAGTTTAGGGATTTAGAATTTGTCAAGTAGTTCTAGAGATTTACCGTTTTAGGATTCCGTTTCGAATGCCAACCTTAAGCCCGTCCGCCTGACTATATTTTTTATAATGTTCGTATTTTATGCTTATCATAGTTATTGTCTATTGTTTGGCATAGGTAGCATATCATTTATATCTCGTGCTTAAACATGAAATGTATCAATTAATAATAGTTATGTCCCTGTTTCTTACAGATCATCCTCGTAGCCTGCGCCCTTGTGGCCGTCGCTGTCGCTGCTCCCGCGGGAGAGGCTCCACAGCCAATCAAAATCTTAAGATCTGAGTTCGAACAGCAGCCCGAGGGTGCCTACGTTTACAGGTAACAATTATTCACTTATTATATTTTAGTATGTGTTTTTCAAACTATATAAATAAAAACGCAAACTTAGGGCACAGTACGGATATAGCAATCAATTATATTAAAATGTATCTGTTTTTAATGTTAATATTTAATCTTTAACAGTTTCGAGACCGAAAATGGCATTGACCGCACAGAGACTGGTGAACTGAAAGAAGTACTTGATGAGGAGAACAAGCCCCACAATGTAGTCGTCGTCCGCGGTTCATACACTTTCGTTGACGACGACGGCCATCAACAGACGATCACTTACTTCGCTGATGAGACCGGCTACCATGCTGAGGGAGACGCCATCCCCAAAGCTCCCGTTGCCAGAAGATAAGAAGCCAACGACGAATCGCCGATAAATAATCGATTTATTCATAACAATGATAATATAATTAATCGGTCGTTTATCGATTACTATGTTTGGAATAACGATGTTTGAAAATATCAATCGTTATGATGAGACAAGAACGTGGGCGTGGTGCAACACTGCCGTACTTATTTCTTGTTTTCGAATAATGTTTGATGCTCACTGCCATATTTTGTTTTACTGTTGTGTTTAAGAATATGATTAATTTCGTAATTAAAGTAGTATAAATATAAATGTGTTCGTTTAATTTCAAGTTTACGTTCAATTTACTTGACATTTGTATATGTTCGAGGTATCAACTTGATTCAAAACCAATTATTTTATTGTCAGATAAGTTAACTTACTTTATTTGAGAGATTTCATTTTAAAAACTGTGACGCTAAGATTATAATAATTATCAAATTAATCTGTTAGCGTTCATCGAAAGTTATTGTTAATTAAAACTGGAATGGACACGAGACCGCATGCCTCATATTATCTAGGCTGAAAAATCAACCTAACAGACATACATATAACTTGTTTTCAGCCGCCTGAACCTTAATGACCTAAATATTAGGCTATTGGCGTATTATTATAGTAAGGTGTTATTATGGTAAAGTATATTTCAAGTGGTGTCGTGTCATTGTCGAAAATGAGAACATTGTTTGAAATATGCCAATACAGTGAATTTATCACTAGATATGCTAACCAATGGCCTTTGGGATTTGACTACCAACGATGCTGAGGGCAAGTCAAAATTTGACAGACATATACCATTTAGTAACGTTTAAACTGATACATACAATAGTCCCACGGTTATATCTACTACACTCTACCTTTAACTTTACTTATTATTACCTACTTTAGGTCACTTTTAGTAAGGGCAAACCTGTTGCTATCTACCGGCCACAGTTCCTGACTCCGTGCTACTACTAAAATATAATGGAGAGACAATTGCCGGATCCGGGTATTGTATAGTTGTATTGTATACTTCTTGTATAGTTGTCGCATTCATTACCGCTGCGATCTGTTACTGAGGTAGTAATTTTATTAGTCGCTTAAAATTAAATGCTAAAATCTATATTTTCGAATAAAATCATTCCTGTATAATGTTCAACCTATAGTAAGAAATGTTTAACAAGAATATTAACCAAGCAAATGACGAATATAAATAGTAATCACCACCACTCGGTATTGTAGAAGAGTATCTATCATAGAATGTAAAGATATATAACTTTGGCGTATTATCATTATTCTTGTGGCGCCATATAAAATATTTCAACTATTTATAATTTTCCATCAACTATTCACAAACTATAAAAATCGCCTACAGAACTACTTGAATGATAGGCTGCGGCGGCAACTACAGTTGACGGTGGTCATATTTATTTTCTCCAAAATATACCCTAATAGCTTTTGCCCGCGGCTTCACTCGCGTTTTCTGGATGAAAGGTACCTTATGTCCTGTTCTGTACCCTTGATAACGTGTATGCGGAATTTCATGATTATTGGTCGTGTAGTTTAGACGTGCAAGCGTAACAAACTCACATTTGCTATTATAATATTAGTTAGGACTAGAATGTCACTTTCACTAGTAAAACAAATCAAAAAATCATCTATTTATTTAGACTGCAATGCGTGCTAAAATATACATACCAAAGTACATACACGCAAAAGTATAAAATAAAAATAGATAATAGTGAGTCTAAATAGTTGCCTAAAACTACAAACTATCCATAACGTCAAAGCAGAAATAAAAAATTAGTGCTAGTTATCGCTTCATACCAATATGTTAGAGAGTATTGCGCTTTCGTATGTGAGAGAGGTCAAACAAGAGTGGTTTGCGCCATAATACGGCCTTGCCGTTGTCTCTGCGCGGCTTCTTCTATGTAATGTCATATAAATCGTGACATGAACTTTACACACTTTTGCACAAATATATTGCTAGTTTTGTTAGTTCTTTGCTCATATTAATTTTAAGACGAGGCCTGTGTCTATGATAATGTAAAGTTTATATTGCGTATAACCGAAGGTGTGGCTTTTAATTTGGCTTGTGCCTAGGTGTAGTCTGTATACACGTATAAATAAAAAGAAAATATTTAAATTTAATATAACTAAATAAAATTCAAAAAAACATTTTGTTATTTGGATTTATTTCGATACTTTAGAAGCAACTTATCCAACCTGGTATTGTAATTTGTTATCTGCATTTAAATATTTATTATTGTTATGGTGTTTTAGCAGCCAGGATGATTTGATGATAAAGATTAAAACCTCATCAGACATGTTCAAAAATTTACATTATATAATATGTATACTCGCGGGAGTCATCGCGTTCTCGCGCTATAAGTATTATCAGTAGCCAACCTGACCGAACCCTGTTGTGTATTCAAGCGACCAAATCGAAAAACCTTTGCGATGTAACATGTCTGTTTATGGATTTTCCATCAATTTAAATATAATCAAAATTTAAATTAACGACCGCCCACGGTGGCTCTATCGACGAACACCGCGAGAATCGTGTTCTTTTTGTGGCAAAGTTAACAATATCTACGTCCGCAGCAATATGGTTTAGATAATATGAATGAATTTATTATTTACATTAACAAAAGCAACAATCATAACTTATAACTGAAATGATATTGACAAATTACTTATAAATAAAACACAATGAAAAAGAAACAAATATAGGACTATAAAATGTAATAAAAAATTTAGGCAGCGTCGTAAAATTCCTCAGCGTCGCTGTCGGCCGGGAAAGTGCCCAGAAGACTGACGTGGTAATCCATGTTAAATAGCTTAATGAAGATTTCAATTCTTGTCCCATATAGCCTCAAGATACACAGGAAAGCGTTGAAATTTATTGTAAAATTGACGATTATTTCGCTTTGCCTAATCGGTGGACACGTATTGATACGCTACAATGTATTGTTAAATACTATTTTAAAACTGCAATTAAGTTGCAGGTTAACCCCTTTTAGAATTGTTTAGAAGGTTCTGAACCGAAAACAATGGCTTTTACAAGTTTTATCTGTAATCGCTCAACGAATCAATGCAGTTTTCACAATTTGGTAGCTTTGGGGTACCACTTTAAATTTAAGTCACGTTGCATCTAATTCCGTTCAGCAGAACCTAGAATACACTGCATAATATGAACCGCGTAAATGACGCCGGCTGACCTTGTAGTCTACGTGGGCAAACAAAATATATAAAATCAACTGTTTTTAATGAAAAATATTTGCTTAGTTACATTTTGGTTTGCAGATTACTAGTACTCTTGCAAGCCCCTCGAGCTAAGTTATATGCTTGAGTTACGAGTGGTTTATTTCAGTAGTGCAATAGGTGGGGTTCGAGCTCACGATCTCTTGCATACCTATATATATGCATATATATATATATATATATAATAAGTGCATAGGATAACCTAATAAATCTAATAAAAATTAAGTACTTGCCGCTTAAAATTCAAAGTAAGCGGCAAAATCAAAAAAGAAGAAAATTCCATATAATTTTATGAAGTGGATTAAAACGATTAATTTTAATTGGTCTGTGTATTCATGTACTATGGATCCACAAATACGACCGCATTTATCAGTTACATGCTGTATATTATAAATAATCTGATAATTTATATTTTATGTAAATTGCAACAACTTTTTATGCGTAAAAACGTTTTTTGATTATACCTAGTCAGTAGGAGTGAGATTCAGAGTTCATGCGTAGAATCTATAAGCGCGTGTGTCCAGTGTAATATATAACTAATTATACGCTTATTATGTACAACCAGGTAATAGGGGTTATAATTAGTGCCAAAAGAATTTTAGTTTACATCATCGGGCTAGCAGTTTTATAGTATGTACCTCCGTATTACTCGTTTGGCTCACTGTTTTAAGTAGTCACTTAACTATTTGATATGATGGGTGACTGATGTAAAATCAATCCTGGGTGGAAAAATTAAACTATTGAACTTTTTTTTATTCATGTAGTCATGAAGGCTAATATTTAGAGTCTCGTAAAGTCCGGACAAAGTTAATAAAACATATACCCAAGTAGTGTATGAATGCTCCCGGCATTGTTAACTGGTAATGAATTTTAATTAATAATAACCATCATTAATTTTAATTAATCTATTGAATGAATACGACATTTATGTAGTGAGAATAAGTATTCATCACTTTTATTGAGAGATTTCATACATACAGACTTAGATCTATATATGCCAGAGTTTTATTACAGTCATATTTCGCTAGTTATGATTTTAAGTTCCTCTTTAACAGGAGGAAAATCGAGTGAAGTCTACATATCACATTAACGCCCACCGCCGCCATTAAGATATTTTTGCAGAAAAGTCAAATATTAATTAGACCGATCTCGGACTTTGAGCCAGCTAACCCTTAACTCACCAATTAGCGTGTACAGGACAGTTTACAAAAGTACTACCCTGTCATCGAATAACTACGTTAAGTACCGTAGTACCTATTATTTTATTTTTCATTGCGTGAGTAAGAGCACCGGAGACTTTATCACTGTCACTATCCCTTAGTCCTACTCCTTGCTCCCGGTCCCCTTACATAAGCTACGGTAACTGCTTACCATCAGGCAGATCGTGCACTTGTTTGCGCTAATGCTTTACGGTAAGAATCAATGCCATCAAAAACATAACTTGTAAAAAACACCAAGTCTCGCAACTCAGTTCTTCTACCGTAAAAAGTTGTAAGATCCATGTAATACCAAGTCGGTTAATTTATTTAGTCCCTACTTAAAGGAGCTTCTGTCTTAAGTTATTACGTAATCAGCTAACTTAACAACATCTTAAAGTGACCATATCAATAATCTAAAAATATTAAAAATCTTTTATGTTTTAAATAAATAGATTATAATATATAAATAATTGCGAAAATCGCCTGAACTGTTTCGAGAAAAGGATGGTACGGCCGTGCCACTTTTTTGCTCGACTTGGCGGAGGCACTACCGTGGCCCCAGATTTGTTTGTGGTTCCTTAAAATTTCTTCTGGATATCAGGAAAACACAGTCATGACCACGAATGGCAGTTACCGCTTACCATCAGGTGGACCAGGCTTGTCTTTCACCAGTAAAAATAATAAAAATTGATCTTCTACTTTTATTATATGGGATCATACGATTAGCAGAATTGTACGCTTACGCCAAAACTATTTAATCAATATTAACGTGCTTTTATAACCATAAAATATTAAGTAATACTACTAATCACAGTTTTAATCAATCTTTTCGCAATGAGCTTGCTTATTTATGTATTGATATTTAAACGAAATACTCATATTATATTAACTAGCAATATCATTTGGATGATAAATTGAAACCAAATTTAAAAAAACTACTTGTAAGTCAGATGTAGTTTTTGGTAAAATATTTCGAAATTCAACAGCTCGTTATGATGGGTATGACTTATTATGGTTATTACCTTCAGTTCAATGGTTGTTAAATAAACAATAGCTGTATGGTTATAGTTAACACGATCATAAGTACTGCCTGTATAATATATAAAAACTTATTTATGCTCGCTACTTTCGATATGCGTTCGCGTTAGTTTTATGCATATCGGGATAAAAATCTTCCAATACAGGGCATGAGCTTTCATTTAAATCCGTTCAGCCGTCAACAAAATATTCCAACAAATTCTCAAACTCTACATATATTATTAGTATAGGATGATAGACGCTCTATCTGTCAAGGTCGCACACTTTAGTAGTCATTAGACTAAATGCTAGAAAGAGCGCCTGTAGTTTTATTTAAGCTTAATTTTAAAGCAGTTATAAATATCAGAAAGGATATAAGTAAATGTACATAATCATGTCGGCTTTGCAAGCCGTCTTGGCTTGACTCTGCAGCTATAATGAATCCTTCAGTTTGTTCTAAGCCTAGTGACGCTAGTTATCGGTTGTTTATTATAGGCGTTTATTAATGGTTTTAGGTGCTCCATATGGCACCGTGTATAGCCTTCCTATCGATATGTTAGAATAAATGGAAAATCTTAATAATTCTTTGCTGATAGTATAGTACCCGGGAATCTTGATCGGTAGTTCTCAAGTGTCAATTCATAAGCCAATGCGTCAAAAAAATGTAATTACTTAGAGATGAGAAACGATTTGGAAGCTTACGACTAGAAAAAAGTTTGATTATAGTAGCCATATACTTAGTCTTGGTCATAAAAATAGTTACTGACGTCATGATGCCATCGACTTTATTCTCATGGCAATTCGACTAGATGGCAAAAATAACCAGCCTAAACAGACCTCTTATAACTATGGATATGCTAACAAATGAATATTCATGTTAGTTCACGACATTATGGATATGACTGCATGGATAGCGTAGTTGATTAAGACATCGTCTCGCCATTACTATTGTGCCGAGTGATGTGGGTTCAAGACCCAAACGATACAAAAAAACTGTGATGGACACATAGTTGTTCCGAGTCTGGGTATAATTTTTGTTCGTTGTGTGAATGTTTGTATAGTTCCCTACAGGATTTATTCCTAGTGCGCGAGTTATTTTAAAATAATACAATAAAACTATTAAATAAATGCATAATATTTGATATGATTAATATGTCATACAGTCATGGTATTTCTTGATGTAGACGATAATTTAAGTCGATGGATAAGCAGACTTCTGGATAAAACTCAGTCTTCAACCCTAGCATATAAAGATATTCTACGTCTAAGTTTAGAATCAAATCTACTCTCAGCGATAGCGTATGGTATTCACGGTCACATCATTGATTTATTAATGTCCGAAAACGAAATAACGAAATTGCATGACTTTTGCCATTTGACATTATACCCGAGAGCTGGTAAAATGTATAAAAGAATAAGCAGAGGACGATTTAGCATCAGTTGCATAGCAGGTAGCCACCGAATCAACCAAAAATGAAATCGGTACGTTATTGAACATAATATTTGTCAAAGTTATTTGTTAATTATTTTATACGACATAAAAGTCTTTTTTGCAAGTATCCAGTTTTTGTTTTTTTTTTTATATCAAGGTCACTTAAAATCGAAAAGCTTGTTAATTATATTTATTGCAATTTGATGGTTCTAATACTATTTCGTATTAGAATTATCAACTCTAGCGAATATAATATTATTGTGGTAATGCGTAAAACAATTAAAGCCATTAGACGTTTTATAACTGTTCATTCTAGAAATGGGAATTCACCGCGTATTTAAACATTTGAGCTAGTTATAAGTGTCATGATATTTTTTTGATGTACAGATTATCCTCGTCGCTCTTGCCCTTGTGGCCGTCGCCATCGCCGCTCCTCCCCATGAAGCTCAGATCCTCCGCTCCAACAACGACCAACAACCCGATGGCGCCTACCAATATGGGTAATTATTATTCTTGTAACAATTTCCTGAAATTGTTATTTTTACTCCGAATGAAACATTAATAATACCAATGTTTTGCACATCGCAATGATGTAGAAGAATGAGTTTCTTAGATATATTTATATTAGACCACTTGTAAAGTTTACTATGAAATATATTTTTTTTAACAGTAGCGATTGTACTAATTATGTATATATCCATAGATATTTATGTAATGCTCTCATTACAGTATATGAAATATTACTTCTTCTTTATTAATTTGATTGAATCTTAAAATTAGATATGAAGATATATACATAAACTCACTCTTATGTATTAGAGGGGTTCGCTAATGAGATTATTAATAATCTGAATTTACTCCACAGCTTCGAGACTGACCAAGGCACCCAAGTCGAAGCTAAGGGAGAACTGAAGGAGGTTCTTGATGAGGACAACAAGCCCCACACAGTCGTCGTTGTCCGCGGTACCTACACCTACATTAACGACGAAGGCAAGCCCGAAACTATCAACTACTACGCTGATGAGGCCGGTTTCCACCCTGAGGGAGCATCTATACCCAAGGCCCCCGTTGCCAGGAGATAAGCAGCTAATAACTACTGGTCGATAAATAATCGATTGATCCTGATAAATAACATTTAATCGGTTGTTTATCACAAACGCTTTAAGACTTGGATTACGTTTAAGGAATGAACAAATTGTTACTCCAACACGAGGATGTGCGACATAGCATCGGTCGCACTTATCACTTGTAGTTGGTAAATACTTGATGCTCACTGCCATATTTTGTATTAATGTTGAGTTAAGGAATGTTAAATAAAATAGTATAATGTCAAGATTTACCTAATTCGTTTTATTATTCACTATTATAGAGCGTGATGTATTTTAAAAATAATTAGGTATTATTTGGATTCGTCGCAGCTGATAGTCGACATTCAGTTAAAAAACGTATTTAGCTTTGATTAATAATAATAAGATGATTAAATAACGCATATTAAAATAAATTTGAACTAAGATTAATCGGTGGTAGTCATTGGTCTGCCAGATTTTACCATTCGATCATAAGTCCGATGTCTTATACATTAGCAAAAGATATCGGACTTATGATCGAGAGGTCGTGGGCTCGAACACGATTGAAATGTGTTACCGTGACGTTACCTCATGATAACGTGAACACAGTCCTATCTCAAGCATATTAATAGTAATTTGTTATTAAAATACTAGTAGTATTATTTTAAAAAGAGTGCAAATCATATTAAAAATATGATATCTACTGACTTCTCTGTTTTAAAAAGACAACTCACGCATTAGTTATTAAGCTCCATGTTACGTGGCATTTCACAAATATACAATTAACGGATAAAAGATGCTCCCAGACCCAGAACAGTTATTTATGAATCTTACAAATAATTATCCCGTATGGGATTCGAACCTGCAACACTTGGCGTGAGAGCAGCGCAGCGGCGAGACGTTTACCCGTTACGACATCCGTGCAGTGTAAAAGTAGTTATTAAATAGTTGAATTTCAATGTGCTGTATACTATACTCAATTAATTTCAAATATTTAATCGCATATAAAATGTAGTCATGTGGATTTCTTCGATCGTTAAATACAAAGATATAATAAAAGAAACCATTTTAATTACAGTTACAATATGTTAGTAAAAATATCGTGAAGAGGCTGCATAATATGCTATTTATTTTATTTTAATGAATTATAGATGAGATATAGCCGTCTAGCATTAATATATTCAATACAAGGAGTCACAAGAAGAATCACAATAACATTGAAGTATGTATAGAGAATATTTTAGAATGGTAAAAAAATATTTACTCGGTTTAAATTTGAATGTGTATGTAAAGGTCGGCGCGCGTCTGCTGATTCAAGTAGTCACCAGACGCTCAGGCTTACGTCAATGTTGATTTATCTAAGGTTATCATCTGTGCATATACACCTACTCGAATAGGCCATAAAACTTTTGCTAACAATCCAAATGTACAGTCATGTTTTTTAAGTTAAGAATATTTAAAAAAAATTAAAGTATTTAAGGTAGCTTTAGGCTTAGCTCGCAAATGCTAGGCCTAGATAGAGCCACAGGGTTCTAACAATTTTATGGCAACAAAATACTACCCTATTTCGTTGGGATAAAATAGTAGCTTATGTTTCTAAGCCAGTAACTTCTACCTAAGCCCTTTCGGTTGCGACGATTCACTCCGTGAAAGTAGTTATGTTCAATAAAATCTGGTGAAACACATTCGGTGGTAACCCAATGGATAAAGGCATTAGACTTGCGATAAAGAGGTCGTTGGTTCGAATACCATTCCTAATAGAGGCATTCTAGCTGGGAGGGTTAGCAAATATACTTGTAACTTATGACCTAAATTCTAAGTACTCTTTAAAAAAAATTGCCATAAGTAAAGCAAAATAAGAAAGCCGGGAAACAATACATTTGGGAATAATACATTTAGGATAATTCTGTTCATAATTATTTAAAAGGTGTTTTATTATGGGTTAATTCATTCTTCAGCTTATTTTATTTTTTCGTAGAAGTCGGTTAAGCCTATAACTAGACTGCATATCCATTATTATTTTCTCAAAAGAGAGCAGAGATGTAAACATTTAAAAAAATATTATTTTCAGTGTTTGG
The DNA here is from genome assembly GCA_963564715.1 of Catocala sponsa. Taxonomy (NCBI): domain Eukaryota; kingdom Metazoa; phylum Arthropoda; class Insecta; order Lepidoptera; family Erebidae; genus Catocala; species Catocala sponsa. The sequence continues at coordinate 15,516,823 of OY751330.1, read as the reverse complement.
ATCTGTAGCACCTGTGCTTATGTAACGTTTGCGTTTATTTTTGTGGGCAGTCAAGAGATCACGGCATTGTGTTATTAGAGTTGGCTTTCTCAGTAGCAACTATGTAATTCTGTAAAATCTTGCCAATAAAACACACATCCGAACGAACTGTAATTTTTTTTGGTTTTCCACTGTAACGATGGATATAATAGACTGCAGGAATAGTGTAGTGGTTCGTGATGGTGGCGCGCCAAGTGTTGTGGGTTCGAATCCCATACGGTATAAATATTTTTGTGATTCACAAATGGTTATTTGTGTCCGTGATACAGGAATTATTACAAGTGCCTTTTTTAAATTGATCTTTATTCCATGGGCATATAGCCGAGCCGACAATAGACTTTGAAAGGCTGCATGGGTTCTGGGAGGTGCCCAATAGAAGGTAGACGGCTAGACCGCATTTACTTGAAACTTAAAATACAATATATTATATTTTTTTAAAGTCTCAAGTAGATATGTTGGTAGATATACCCCGACTACGTACCTCTGTCCCCTTCTCAGATACATAGACGTGAACTCTATGAATGTATAATTTTACACTTTATTTTGCAATTATCATACGATTGTCTATTAAATATTATGACGCGAACGCCTTTTTCAATTTAAAGAAAAATGATTTACTATTATAATTACAGTCGTTTGTATTGACACTATAACAAGATAAGTACATATTTTAAGGCGTGTTTTTTAAATATTTAAGAATACAAAGATTATATTATGTATCCGATATACAAAAGTGATTCGTACGTTATTTTAGTAGGCTTTTCTATAACAAAAACGTCTTTAAGTATGTAGTTTTGTTTTTATTTTTACAGTAATCTTATTAGTACGTTTAGCAGAAATATTTATTCTGCCATTGTTACACTGCTGGAAATAGTTTCTTCACAGATTGATATAGGTAAGTATAAGTACCAGATTAACCGAATGCAGGTTTTCAAACTGTACGGGTTTTGACTTCAGGATGTTTAATATTGTGTTCTGTTTACGTGAATGTTATTCATTGAAATTAAACTATTTTATACGGATTTTATCGCGTTGTTTATATTCAATGTTCCAGTATAGTTATTTCAAATTACCCGAAAATAATTTAATCATTGGTGTTTCTATTTAAGTCTAGCTAGACTTCATGATACTTTGAGCTCATTCTGCGTAAATAGAAATACCAATGATTCAATTATGTCGGGTACTTTGAAATAACTACACTGGAACATTGAGACAACTACCATCTTAGTCTCCCCGTGACCATGACTGCTGAAAAGCAACCGAAAAGTCGGAGAAAGTGTAAAATTAAATACAAGTAGTTTTAATAATTTAATAAGCTTCAAAATTAGTAAAGTTTATTAGTAGTAGTAGTGTAAGAGTTTCAAAATTATGTAATAAAGTGTTAAATAAAAAACGCGATAAAATCCGTATAAAATAGTTTAATTTCAATCGGGATATTTTTTTTTACCCTTAAAGCGAGAAATAATAATTTGTTTATTATGCATACCGCTCCGAAAAGTTAATTATTTCGTTTTAATAAATACGATTCCCGCACTATGTTACAGAGGACTTAATAAACATTCAAGCAAGGGAAATAAAAAACACTAAGATTCGGAATAACTATTTGTGAATATTTGAACCCTTTATTGGAACCCTTGAACCAATACGCTACCCTTACACTCAAATGTCAGTGTTTTTTATGGATTTTCTGGATTTCTTTGTCAATAATGCTTCGAATAGAAGAGTTTTTAAATGTATTGAAATAGAATTTGAGCTTTAACAAAAATATTGATTGACTAATGTATGAATAACATACATACATACATAGATAGATTCACGCCTGTTCTGATCCTGATACACTTCTCTGGCTTTATTCACTTTCATAACATTCCTCATACACGCTCGCCGGTTTAAGGTGCCCTTAACCTGGCCTTTATCCAGAACGTCTCCGATCTGATCAAGAAACGTTCGCCTAGATCTTCCCCTTGCGACTGTTCCATTCGCACTAGCCTTATAAAGTTTCTTAGTTAGTCTTTTCTCGTCCATTCTTTCTACATGCCCAAACCAGCTTAAAACCCTTTTCTATTCTCGTCACTATATCCACTTTCATGCCGCATCTCTTTTTAATCACACTATTCCTTATTCTATCTTTCAGAGTCACATCACATATATTTCTCAGCGCTCTCATTTCTACAGCATTTATTCTGCTCTCATGCTTCTTTTGCTATACCCAACTTTCACTTCCATGCATAAGTGTAGGCACTAATAGTCCTCTATGAACAGCCAAACGTGCCTTTTCGGATACATTTCGACTGTTCATAAAAGCGTGTAGAGCGCCATTCACTTTATTGCCAGCAATCGTTCTCCTTTCAAAATCTCCCCCATGAGTACCATCCCTTGTAAACAAAGTACCCAAATATACAAACTCTTTCATTTGCTCCACTTGTTCTCCATCAATCATATTATTACACATCGTCATGTACTCCTCCTGTTTAAATACCATTACTTTCGTCTTGCTTACATTCATTTTCATTCCTTTACTTTCAAATGCACCATGCATAATAATTACCATCGCCTGCAACTCTTCCGCCGATGACGCAAGTACTACTTGGTCGTCGGCATAAAGAAGACATTTGACAAGTAACTCATTCATTCTTAATCCCCATTCAAAATCTTTAAAATCTTTCAAACAATTGTCCGTGTATAGGTTAAACAGCCAGGGTGACGCTACACATCCTTGTCTAACACCTTTTTCGATACTAAACCATTCTGTGTACGTCCCATTTATCCTAACACAAGCTCTGGAATCGTCATAAAGAGATTTCAGAGCTCGTGTGAGGTTGCTATTCACTCCATACATGGACAATACCGACCAAAGGTCATTCCTCACCACTTTATCATAAGCCTTTTCCAGATCCACGAATGCGCAATAGACCTTTTGACCTTTGGCCAAAACTTTCTCGGCTATGCTCCGTAAGGAAAAGACCTGATCCGTACATCCCATACCCTTTCGAAATTCCGTTTGTACATCCCATATTTTCTCGTTGGTTACTTTCACAATCCTTATATCAATTAACACTTTCGCATACAATTTACCGACCACGCTAAGCAAGCTAATGCCTCTATAGCTTTTGTAATCTTGCTGTGAGCCTTTTCCCTTGTATAAAGGTACTATGACGGCCTTGCACCAATCACTAGGTACACGGCCGGTATTCCAGCACAAGTTAAAAAGGCGGCACAACTGATTTACTATGAGACCCTGTCCAGCTGTCAGCAATTCGACTGTAATCCTAGCATAACCACCAACCAGCCTTTCCTAATTTCATGCTTTTCAATGCTTTAATTATTTCATCCATGCTAATAAGGCTTTCATCATTACTACTCTCTTTCATTTCGAAACTAATAATGTATGAATAAATAAGTTAGTTTTTTACAATATCAGTTTAGTTAAAAAATCTAGTGTATTAAGATATATTTTATGGGCATTTCCCATGCTAAGGTAGAATACAAAATATAAATCAAGGAATAGTTAAGTTGACAAAGCAAATGACACTGATGAGGTTATAGAAGCTTGGATAGTGTTTATCCTGGTTTAAGACATACAATATTTTAATCTGCCATCAAAATGTAGAAACTTTGTAGAAATGTGTTAAAACGCGGTGTTGCTACTGCTATTGTATGTTGCATTCGGTTTTTCACTAAGGAATTAATATAAAAAATATAAAGAAGGTGTACCGTTTTTATTAAGAAAGAGTAATTTACAAACATTCACAACGACACAAACAGAACAGGACAATCATCTGTGGATTACCTAATTTTCGGCCTCGTGTGAGAATCGAACCTACAACACTTAGCATGTTGACCTAAACCAGTGAGCAGTCCACGCAGTCGCCATTGTAGCAGTTCACAGTTGTGTTTTAAATAAATAGACACATTTAGATTTAGAAGTATATGTATATGAGGCCATCCAAATTTATTGTACCGCCCGCGCCAACGACATAAGTACCTGAACACTTAACAAATTCGTAATAGTATTATTTATTAATGTAAATTTACTTATCAATTGTCTATGGGAATACATTGTGATTAAAATAACAATCCTTTAATCGTTACTACAGTAAAAGAAGAGAAATTACTATTATAATGTATGAAAAAGGAAATAAAAATTTAGCGAATATTTATCTACTTATGTCGTTGACAAAAAAGTCGATTACATAACTGGTAGAATTGCAATCGATTCTATAGCCATATGCTTTAATAACGTTTATAGATATTGGGAAGGAGAAAGTCCTGTTGCCATGTAAATTATTAAAATCACGGATCTAACACAAAGTTAGTTAATTACCGCGATCGTGAGAAATGAACACGGATATAATTAAAATGTCGTTGATGTTCTGTTCAAATCGCGTTCTATCGCAACCATGATTAACTATTAAGGTTAACGCAGACAGATTAGGGTTCTTTCACAGGATTTTATATTTTTAGGAATAAACTTAAATATTGATCGGCTTGGTTAAAACTGATACACTTCTCTTGAATTGAAACTAGACTTCTCTCCCGGGTTCTATTTTGAACAAATTTGTTTCAAGGGAAAAGGGAAATCCCTTATATAGTATAACAAAAGATGGTCTCGATTGACATGCCATATTGGCTTTCATAGAGGTTCTTGTATTACAGTCATAAAGTCATATTATGATAGATATATCAAAAGATACCATATAAAACGGTGGATACAAAATATTACAGAATAAATATAAAATAAAAACAATAAAGTTTATGAACTGGCAGACAACGTTTATATTTGGTCATGATTTCATAAACACACTTATAAAATAATGTATTACTAGGCCAGTTGTGATTCTCCTCCCAAGTTATAATGGCTTCCGTGTATACCTATATACGTATCGTAATTGTACGTTTGAGGATCTGTAAAATTGCAATTGATATTTAAAATTATTATTATGACACATTGATTTTTTATACATCAATGTTATGACATCTATATTTTAGTTTTTGTACTTTGAATATATTTGATAAAAGCAAATAAGCGCACCATCTAATATAAATAAGTACTATATAATACACTCATTCCTTAAGTCTTTGTTCCCTAACTCTCACGATCCGATGGGACGAATAATCCGACACGACCGGAGAGAGATCAGGGGCAGAACCAACGGGTTTACGTGCTTTCCGAGGCATGGGGATGTCTAACACCGCCAACTTCCTAACTCTGGGCTCGTATTGAGATTTCTTAACAGAAAAATCCAATAATTTTTGTTGGCCCAACATGGGATTCGAACACGAGACCTCATGCACAGCAGTCGCATTCACTACCACTGCGCCACGCACGAGTACGGGACCAAGTCACATTCGCTTCCTATGCTCGTTTTTACTATTTTTAGATTACTTCGGCTTATTTCGAAAATTGTTACTTTTAACTGAGGAAAATGGAGGATATTCTCATATCATACGTTAATAACAACTGCAGACAGTAACAAAACTTGTATTAATATAAATTTTGATATATGTAAATTGAAATGTAGTTGCGAAACTCGTATACATAAATACTTATTAATAATTATTACAGTCTGCCAAGTTTTTATTTAGAGACTCGCAATATTCTAAAATACTTACAGGCTACATAATTAGTTAGTTAATTTTGATGTAACCGTGTAAATTAATTGACACTGGTTTTCTGAGATCCGTATCTGTTTGTGAAGCATAATTGAAACGAAGTATTTGACCTTCTTCTTATTAAATGGGTGCAAATACAGCACAGTTACAACTATAACCTAATGTAAGAAAATAATGCGGGTTATGAGAAACAAAGAATTACAATAAATTATATAACTGGTCGTATCTCATAGGGTAATTAATGTGGGATACTTTTAAAAAAATACGATTAGATTAATGTTGCATTCAGCCATATATATTAAAGTACCTAATTAACATTAATTAAACATGTAACCTACCGGTATCTATTGCGACATAATTTGTATACTTAGATTAAATTTTAACAACATGCCATGGCGTCCCTTTGTCTTGCATAGTGTGACGTAATCTGGTCTGTATCAATATTATTTTATATTTAAAGCTTTATGTAAAGTACTGTCTGCTTTTCGTATTACTCTTAGAATTTTCATTCTGGAACCCGAGCACCAATAATCTTACGAACAACGGTCATCAGTCGCGATAAGGCGCTCTTTTATTTCATCATCATTTCAACTGTATAAAGTCCATTGCTAATATATCTGTTAATGAATTTTACGTGTGTACATTTCAAGTAATTATTATAATTTAAAATAATAAACATTGTTGAACAATTTAATAGTTTGTGAGCAGTGAATACACATAGTCAGGAAATAACATGATCAATAAATCTTTGGTTAACTCGAAACAATTATTCCACACAGTTTTTGTTCATTATAAAGATCAAACTGAAAATATACAACGCTGTGGTAGTGAGGTGATATAAACGTTAAGCCATTCGTGTAGAATCATTGATTTTGGTTTGATTCAAGATAAAACGATTGTATAGAAATTGATTTTATTTGTTGGAAACGCCTCAAAGACTTGTACATATATAGCAAAAACTTAACTTCGTTTTTTCCATGTAGACCAAACAAATAAATGTCGTTTTCGGGCCAATGAACATTTAATTAAATACGAAGAATTTTGCATTGCTGTCAACTAGGCGGGGTTCTGAAATCATTATAAAAAGATCCAGCAAAATCCGTTATTTTGAATATTTTTATGAGTTATTGTTGTAGTTTCCTAATGATAACTCGGTGAAAAGTCAGCTCGGGAACGAACTTACATTTTACAACTGTAACTTAATTCGAAGTTATATGCTGTACGTGAGGGTTCCAGTTTAATTCACGAGTCGAGTAAAGAGATATTGCCAAGAAATTCTTAGTAGCAGCATGGAGTCTGGAACGGCGTCCATTAACAACGTCGACGTGAAGAGAGAGAGAGAGAGAGAGAGAGTGTAAGACCTAAAACCATAGCTGACAAATTGTGGATAATACAGGTCTACCTACTCTTTCAGAGAAATCGGTGTGACGCTATACAGATTATATATGTATTATATTTGTAATGTTTATTTTTTGACTAAAACGGATGTTCAATGCATCTTATTATTATAACTATTACGCTGCCAGCCATAGTTCCAAACTTTACACTAATACTAAGAATATTTTGACAGAAAAACGCAATAACTCTTTGCCTAATACGGGATACGTAGCCGACCTCGTGGACGGCAGTTAAATTCACTGCAGCTGCGCCATCAAGGCGGTAAAGACTATAAAAAGCTTTGTAAGTAATTTTAATCTAAGGGTGATTTAAGGCTACCAAAATAATAATTTGAATGGAATCGACTATGAACACCTATGATATAGGTATTTTATTAAATGGAGACTAAAGTGTTTTTTATGAATTATGATCACCTAGGTGATCAAAGTTGCAATAAATTGCTGGTCTCAGCGACGAACTATCAAAGGTGGCACTGACAAACTGGATGGCTTTGGCAGAAGAGCATATCTTCTAATGCAAACAGGCAGTTTTTAACGTGTTAAACGTGAATATTAGGAATATATATCAAGGAATCATAACTTTTGCACTGTATGATAATATATTAAATGAATATACCTATAGATACATACTTATCAAATTAGAGCATATCGGTAACTAATTACAATTTAGGCAACTGCTCAAGCGCCCAGCATGTTTTGGAACCACATCGGAAATTGAATATGTAAACGTTAACGATAAAACAATTGGGTTAACCAATGATTAGAATGTAATGTACGTTTTAATTCTAAACTAGTAGTTACTTTATTTCATTAAAAAAAGGAAGCCGATCATTGTATCTGCAAACAAATTAACGTAAGCTTCTCATTGTTAGCATCGGTAGATGTTTAAGAGAAGCACGACTTATGTACAAAGTATCTAATATACCACCGACTGTTATTACTGCAACGTAATTGTGTAGATGTCTTAAGATAACAATAACTGTGCCCTGTAACATTTACTATAATTTCGGCTTAAAATTACTAAATGATTTGTACCATCATGTTCGTGTTGAGCTTTTGTGGATTCCTTGTAACTATAATAATCGCTCGGTTAATAATCGTTGGTAGGTTAAAGAGACGTGTGTAATACTCACGTTTGAGCGATGGCATAACAAAAAATATCAGTACATAGCAACCCTGCTGCCTATAAATGGACTATTCGGATCCCACGCTAACAGTAACATATTGCGTACCTGAGCAGTCGGATTAATCTATTGTTGAGGTAAACTAATAATATAATTATTATAATTAAACAGCGTTCTGTTTCGTGATTTGAATTAGAAATATTAAAAGTATTTTTAAATTTTAATTAAATTAATATGTAATTAAATAATTACATATTAATTTAATTAAAATTTTACTTATAAATATGGTTGTTTGAAGTTACAATAAAGAAGGGAAAAGCGTCATTTGTTAATACAATCGAAGAATATAATAATTAATTAGGATTGCAGACTAACTTTCAATCTGTCAAGTTTTAGAATACCAGACATCATTTAAATTTTTTACAGTTTGAAAGGATAATAAAGCTGATTAAGACTGTTTTTGTATGCAATAGCGATTTTTAATTATATAACACCTTTTTAATGCTTTTAATTAAGGGTTTATAAAAGTGAACTGATGTATTCTATAGCAGGTACATCAATAGTATCCTGTACTTGTTATAATAATATTTTATAATAATTTTGTTTTTATTTGCAGGATGTTTCGCGTCATTGGATTTATAGTGCTAAGCAGCAGTCTATCGAATGCGTTTCCCTTTCCCTTCCCTGGCGCACCGGTACCGACGGTTGTTCCAATAGCGCCCGTGCCGCCATCATTTCCCCTTGGACCTACTGCTAGGCCTCTAGGACCTGGGTTCAATAACCCCTATTACAACTATGCTGGAGGCGCTGCAGTGCCTATCCTGTCGTACTCCAACGAACACGGCTTGAATGGGAATTACGCGTTCAGGTGTGTATGTTGTGTGCAACTAACTAGCTTATTTAAGTCAGCTCCGGTAAAGACTGCATTCATTGAAGTATCAGTGTATTTTAATGTTAAAATGTTAAGTAAAAAGTATACATTACGCTTTTTACTTTATACATCTGAATAATTTTTTCAGTTTACTCTTGAGGCTTTTTGTATCAACTATCGCATGCAAAATGCAATGCAAATAAATATTTTCATTTCATTTTCATCGCATAACAATAAGTTACCTTAAACATGTAGCACTTTTTGTAGGATCGTAAGAAAATTGATTAGTTGTGCTTCATATGTTTAGTAGTTTCTAATATATAATTTCTAATTAATATTAGTACTTTATTATTACTCTATTTAGTAGCTCTATTTATTATCTAGATTTATTAGAAATAATATATAATCTATGTCACTCAATTAAAATACACCTGCCAATGAATCATATCTACGCAAAATATAATTTCGATCCGCTGCTTCACTAATGAGTAAGAAAGAATAAACCATAAAAAAGGTTTTTTTTTTAATATAAATAATAAAAAGGATTTCTTTTGAACGACGGACACCTTGAATACTTTAATTTTTTCACATACTCTGTGTTTAATATTTTCAGTTATGCGACTGCCGATGGTAAGCAAGCTCAAGAAAGTGGATATTTAAAGGATGCATTCATCGACAATGTTGGCAATCCTCAGGGAACACAGGTAAGACAAAAACATCTTAATTGTGAAAAATATGTTTTACTTTATACGTATTACGGTACATTATCGATTGTGACTTTCTTAATTTGGTTAGAGGGTTTTTACTTTGTTCTCTGTGTCAATCCAAGACATCGTGTATCTGTGTGCTTAATTTCACCCAGATCCGTCGGATTACACGTGAGTGTGTGCCAAGCGTCTTTGGATGTTTGTTACTCATTTTCTTCACAAAATATACAATTATAATATTTGTAGAATATGGTATTATCATATATCATACCAAAGAGTAGCAAAGTTATTGCATTTTACAACTATATCATACATTACTCAGCTCGGCCCACAATAAATTTTAGAGCATTTTCTATTGAAGACAGTTTTAAGTAAATTATAAAACAAATTTGCGTTTCTAATTGCATTACAGGAATTCAAGGATTCAAAAACATTAAATTATGTATAAGGAATAATCAATATTTAAAATTATACATTGGCCATTTATACAATACTACTATCTTCACCTACGCCGATGATACTGCCCTTATACCTTATGGTGACTCTAGGGAATCTGCATTTGGCAAAGCTCAGTCTAGTCTCGATGCGGTGACTAACTGGTTGGCCAGAAATTACCTAGACCTTAATGTTGGTAAAACTAATTATCTCACCTTCTGATTAACGACACTGGGTAAGCTCACTTCCTTATCCTATTCTCTCACCACTCACTCATGTAATTCCCTATCTCAAACTTTATGTAATTGCCTTACTCTGTCCCAAACCAATTCTGTTAAATATTTGGGGATACAGATTGACGATGCTCTCTCCTTTTCTCTCCCGATTGCGAAAGCTAATCTTTGTCTTCAAAGCGCTCGGACATGTTGTTGATGCACAAATCCTTATAACCAACTATCTTGCACTTTGCCAATCTCTCACGCAATACTGTATCGTCGCTAGGGGTGGAACACATAAAACACATCTTCTAAAATTAGAACGCGCCCAAAGAGCGGTACTAAAAGTTGGTTGGAGGCTACCATACCCAATTCCTACAACTGATCTTTATAAAAATTCTCTCTGTTCGCAAAATATTTATTCTCAATGTTATCCTGACAATTCACTCACAGACTCCTTATGACCCTTCCAAATTTCATTCTGTACGCCGAAAACATAATGTATGTCCCTCGATATCGGTCAAAACAAGTCTAGCTCAACGGTGTTTTTACTACCTTGGTAGCTATGTGTACAACAAGGTTAACAACATTTTAAATGTGTATCCCATGATTTTTATATTACTAAAGAAGAGAGCCTGGAGATTAGTCACACAGGTTTCGTACCTAGTACAAACTCCAGCTTTCACTAAGGTTTTAGTTCATGCGGTACCTATTATTGTAACATATCTATGTAGGTACTTACCTTTTTGAGAAAAAATAAACAATATTATTATTATTATATATAATTTTATTACTTTCTTGACCAATGGTCGGTTTTTAGCATAGATATATATGGTTTTTAGAAACAGGTAAGGGTTTATACCAAGTATCCTGGTCCTGGTGTACTAGTTTATAGTGTTATGCTGTATGATGTGTGACTGTGTTGTTTGGTGTACAAGATCTATATTATTATTCTATATATTTATTATTATTATTAATATTTGTGGTACTCGAGGCAAGTTGGATACGCAGTCATAATTATATTTGCTGTAATCGTTAAAAATTTATTGATTGATTGTCTGGGCTTGGGCGGCGCATTTAGTTTTTTTTTTTATAATATTCTATCACATACACACAACACCATCTAGCCCAAACTAAGCAGAGCTTGTACTATGGGTACTAGACAATGGATAAACATACATATATACTTTTTTTTTGTAAATACATACATATTATACATAGAAACACCCAGACCAAGACAAACATCCATGTTCATGCACACAAATGTTTGACTTGTGCGGGAATCGAACCCGCGACCTCAGGCGTGGCAGTCGGTTACACTAACCACTACGCCATCGAGGCCGACAAATATGGCAGCAATAAGTATATAGCAGTCCATTGAGTTTACGAATCTGCATTTATCTCGAAATTTCGGTTGCTATGTCAGCATTATAATAGGTAAATGTAAGGGTTAATGATAATGAATTGAACCGGGCAAGCAGTTAGAATTCCACACTGGACAATTATATGTTCAAACACAAATCATTGTTCTGAGTCTGGACTCAGAACAATGATTTGTGTTTGTACGTATAATTGTCCCGTTTTTGTATATAGTTACCGGACCCGAGTCCAGGTCGACCTACGGACAATAAATTTTTGACTGTGTCAAAAGGAGATGTTTCATTTTCGGCTAAAAAATGTACGGTACATCAAAAAAGAGGAAAAATTACTAGAAATCAGGTAAAAATGCTATTCCAAGTATTTACTTGTAATTGAGATCGTACAAGACGAAAATATTTTTTCTGTTATTACCATATTCAATATGGCGGTACAATGGATTGTAGCATTAGATGCGTTTAGAAATTGTTTAAGATGAACTGATAGAAGATAAATATCACAAAGTAATAAAATAAAAATACTTATATATACCGACATTGCAGCATATTGCGACTACAATAAGTACAAATAATTGTTAGAACCCGTCGACGTTTATCATACGATGGTATGATAAACGTATATTTATAGAAACGCACCAGTCTTACAGGTCTTGTGCATTTCGGAATGAAATATTCTTGATGACATTTTGACGTTAACACTTGACAATTATGCTTGTCAATGATTTCTTAGTCATTAGTCATGTATTGTCGTTTGCGCCTGCGCTTAGATTTTCGTGACTTCCACTGTTATTTAGTTTTACTCGTTCCGTCTGATTCCCTACGACTTTGGCTTTGTTTAACGGTTTTTGTGATATCTGCTCATACTTGGAATAAACTTAGGATTCTATTAGAAGTGGTAAAACGTGACAACACGCTATAAAGAAGCGATTCAATTCGCTGACAAATTTTTAAATACCCGAAATTCAATCAAGTCTTACTCAGCTCAGTTGCGTTTTGTACTTTATAGATTATAAATTATAATGTCATTATGTCATAACCTCTATGGAGTATGGTCAAAACATTCCGCCATGATTGTTCAGATAAACGTCAAATATATTCGATTTTTATTTTGTACATCTTCAATACTGTTTTAATGTGGATATTTTTTGTTTAAATATGTTTATGGCTTAATTTCCTAGGATTTTTAATCACGTACATGTTGTAGCCGGGGTCCCATACAAAAATGTAACGTCTCCTTTGTTTAAATTTCTATGAAAAATATGTCAAATTTAGCTGCACGTAGCTAAAACTAATCGTTTCTTGAATGTAGAAACTGGGCCTGTGTGTAAAGGTTGTCTTTACACAATATAACAAAATTTTTTTGAAATTAAACAACTTTATACGGATTTTACCGCGTTTTTAACTTCTTATAAATACTATTATTACATAATTTTAAAACTTTAACCTACTATGGTTAAACACTTTTACTAGTTACTGTTTATTTCGATTTTTGCTATTCAAATTATAGAAACTATTTACTTTTAATTTTACACTTTCCTCGACGTTTCTGTTGCTTTTTAGCAGCTAAGCTCACGGGGAGATGGGCTTTCAAACGAAATAGCTGTTTTAAAAACAAAACAAATTGTTGATATTTTTTAGACACTTTTCTTAAGAGAAAGCGAGAGAAATTGCTGTATAATTTTATTTACAATTTATATGCATATAATTACTTCTAGGTTGTCCAGGGCAGTTATGCGTATGTTTCACCTGAAGGAACTCCAATCCAAGTCAGCTATGTTGCCGATGAAAATGGTAAATATTTTTTTATAATATTTACATACATGTAGAATTGTCAGATGAAAAGAAACGTAAAGGAGTGAGTGGAAGGGCATTTGTGTATAAAAGCGAAGAAAGATGAACGACAGTAGCACTTGCATGGTATAAAAACGAGAGACGCTTGTTTTATAAATTCTTTTTTTAAGTAATTCTGTAAATGAGATATGTTATAGAAATTTGCTCAACAAATATATTATTGTTATATAATATGTTACTTTGACCACACACCTAGTCTTACGCCTGTACCCCTGAAGTGGTTGCTAGAATTGAATTAGACTCACATTTCACCAGACATCATTTAAGCTCCCATGTAATGTGGAGTGAGCCGATTGCCGATCCAGCCTGCCTGCTGTTATGGAGTAATCAAACTAATAACGTGAGAACTAGAAACATAGCCGGTGAAATAAGGGTGTAATTTAATTCTACTTACCATTTCAGGGATCAGTAGGACTAGGTACATGCATGATTTAGTTAGTCTGTGCATGTGTGAATACGTAACTACATTATGTTACAATTAAAAGGGGGTTATGCATTTATTGATATCATAACAAAACAGAGACGTTTAAATCTGAAACATCGGGTACTTAGCTTAGCAGTAATGAATGCGACATCTGTGCATGTGTTTGAGGTTCAATTCTCGGTTCAGACAAAGTGTTTTCTGTCAGGCAATTGTTAATAGTAGCTATCACCTAGGTTTATCTAGGTATCCATGACCTGAAACCAGAGCTGCCAAAATGTGGGCTTAATACAACTCTACATAGGTACCTTTTCGGTAATGAAGGCGTGAGATCATGTATGTACAGTCAGCGACATAAATAACTAAACATTAAATAAATTTGTTACAATATGTTTTAAATGAAAATTTACTTATTAATGTCTAAACTGTTACGAATTATGATTAAAATAACTAACTTTTAACTGTTACTGTGGTAAAAGATGAGAAATTACTATTATTATGTATGTCGGAGAGTAAGGACGGCCGACTCGCTTTTGACATGATGTAGCAACAAAATATAGGCGTGGTATTATACTTTGTACGTATACTAATGATAGGCAAATACAAGAGAAATAAAACAATAAAGGTTTACTGTGATTATCTCTGATTTGATCCGTAACGCAGTTCGTCTACCGAATGTGTCTGCCACAGAGTACTTATGGTGTCCGCGCATGAGTCTCCAGCGCTTATATAACGTCAATATGACACTGACAGTTATAACTGTCACTCCAACTGACACATTGGCTCTATGGCGATCTCACTCAAGCTTACGCTTGACCTTCCGAAAAAAACCAATAGATGGCGCTTTATTCAACTCCAATTACAGAAATATCTTATCTTATCTTATCTTATATGGGGGCCAGTCAGTACAGACCGGCGACACTTCGACCCAGTGGGATCTTTTGTGTCGACACTCTCCCAATAACGACTGCCATAGATGTTCATGGCAGCCGGGTCCGACGGCTTAACGTGCTCTCCGAGGCACGGAGCAGGCGATAATTGTCAATCAATACGCACATAATTTCGAAAAGTCATATAACTTCTGAAAGTCAGAGGTGCGCGACGTGGGTTCGAACCCGAGACCCTCTGCATTGCAGTCTGTTGGTCTCCCCACTGAGCTATCGCTGCTCAATTACAGAAATAAATTACAATCCAATAATTATTTTCTTGACGATCCGACATGTATATGATAGAGCACTTTTAAATCTCCAGAATATTTATCGACTTACGACGCTGACTGTACTTTGACATTATTTCTCGCAAACAGTATCAAGGTTTTTTATATTTTACAGGATTTCGTCCTACTGGTGTTCATATACCAGCTGATGGCAAGGCAGTTGTCCCACCATTAGACAAGGACAACAGACAAATCTTTGACCCCGCGTACAACCATTACAACCCATTCGCAAACCGCAATCCATTCCTTGGACAGTACAACAACGCACGACCTTACGACCCAAGATACCCCTACAACCCAGCCAGGGTAAATCCCTATTACAATAGTTATAACCCCTATCAAGTTGCTCCTCAGATAAGGGTTAAAGAAGAGGCTAAAAAGGAATCTGCTTAGACTAAACGATGACATTGTTTTTCGTATCGAAACTAGCGAAGTATTACTATACGATGTAAATGTTTATATTTGAATACAAACTGTGATATAAATAGATCATTGAACTTTATTTCTTAACCCATATTCTTTTACTTAAGCAACTTTCTTGTATTGCGAAAATATTCTAAGTATACGATATATAAGCATACGATATATCTGATGGCCAATTCTAGTAATAAAAACTGTTCAAAAGAAAGTTCCTATGTATTCTAATAAACGTTAAATGTAATTTAGGAGAATACCATTTGTGATATTTATGACACTGAGACTTTTAGCTTGGAACTCTATATTGAACAGTATTATGTGTTTTGACTCTTTGTTTAACCTTGAAGTGTTTCTGACTGTGCGATCGTGAAGTCTCGGTTTCGTTTACTACGTTGGACAAAGTGTAATTGACATTAGCTGTTAGAAAATGTTGTCTGTGTCTAAAAATATGTGCATTTAATAGCAATAGCTTCGCTTCCTATAACTTGGTGCTTAAATTCATAATTGGCGAATTGTGGATGTAACTCACCTCTGTTCAACCCTTTGAAGATATACAGATGTAAGTCTATCTATGTAGAAAATGTTATTAGACATGTCAGAGGTCCTGTACTATAAGCAGAGGTACTAGGGTTAAGTTAGTGCAGAGATCCGATTTTTGTTTAATTGGTGACGCACGTGTCCTATAATGTCAAGAGGCCAAGGAATAGTCTGACTGCACGGACGGCATAGTGGTGAAAGTGGTCGGGTTCGAACCCCACATTACATAAAAATTGTTTAATGAAAGTGAATGAAGCCAGAGAAGTGTGTCAGGATCGTAGCAAATGGAAATCCGTAGTCTCTGCCTACCCCTCTGGTAAACAGGCGTGAATCTATGTATGTATGTATGTAGTTGTTTCGCCTTTTGTTTATGCCTGTTCTTTGTGTCCGTTGTTCAAGTTTGTATAGTCCTCCGCGACACAGGAATGTATAACTAGTACGGGAGGTATCTTTTTAAAGAAATAGAAAGAACAGTATAATTATTAATTATATTACTTAAATTAGCCTAAATACTTATTATAAAAATGTAAGAAGGTTTGTTTATGTTATAGTTACATTGAAAAGAGTAACTACACGCTACGTCATGTGTGTTGCTGCAATAATGGAAAGTAATATAAGTTACTTTTAACCTCGACAAAACGTGCAAAAATACTACATAACAATAAATAATGATGCTGATCCTTAAGATGGGTTCCGTATCTTCTAAGCACTTTTTCCGCGTACTAACATACCAGGCGAACGTTTCTCGATCAGATCGGAGGCGTTCTGGACAAAGGCTAGGATAAGAGCTCCTAGTTCTACAATAGCTATCGGTACTAATCTCTACTTGTTGACATTGGCAAATTACCTAATTAAACCATTATAAGTTACCACGATACAACAACTGTATTTTAACGATCTTATTATGGGTTTCATTTTTAGTATACTCTAGCTAAATGTTCGATAATATATTAAAATAAGTTTTTATATAAAACTAGCTGTCCCGACAGACGTCCTGTACACAAGAGAAAAGAAAAAAAACATCTAAACCATTCTCGAATCCACTTGAACACACAAAAAGTTTCATCAAAATCGGTCCAGCCGGTTAGGAGGAGTTCAGTGACATACACACGTACAGTAGAATTATATATATAAAGATAACATGTCTTTAAAAATTGGAAAGGAAATATTGTATCCAAATGAAGATTCGGATGCACCGGTACCTAAAGTAAGTGAAGACTTTTGTTAGGTACTAGTGCATTTAATCTTTTAGCGTTGCACTACGATTCAACATACAAGTGTTTAAGCCATATTTTAATATCAAGATTACTTATTGTTCGTTTGTTGCCTCGTTTATCAACAGATACTTACTAGATAAAGTCGGTTTTCTCAAGATACATTATTCATCTCAAAGTACGCATAACTTTGTAATAGTTAGACCATCATTTTACGTTGTTAAAGTATGATATTCAATATTTGTAACTTTGGTCTAACAGCAAAATCAAAATCTAAAATATATTTTCCAATAAATATAATATTATCCTTTAATAAAATGTTGTTTATCAGAGTAGGTATTTAAGTATGTCATAAACATGTAGCACGTCAAGTTGTTGCGCAATAGTCATCGGTCCATTGCCATGCACTTATATTAATCAACGAGAAGAACCGCAACATTGAATAAAGTACGTCATTCAGACTTTATGGACCGTATCGTAAAAATAAATTTGGAAGGTAGAGCTTTAATGTTGTGGTAGATATTGGACCTTTGATTTCTCGTTTGAATTGTGATCGAAAAAATTTACTGCACTTTTAAATTATTCAAATTTTCTCGTTATATGTATATACATACAAATATCCGTGATATATTATGTTTATTAGCTCTTTTGTAGCCTTAATATTTGTTATATAACTTACTAGATTTTGCCCACGGCTTCGTTCGCGTAATTATATGCTAGCTTAGGTTAGTAATTGTGTTTTTTCTAGACAAAAGGTACCGTATGTCCTTTTCTGTACCCTTTACAACGTGTATGCGAAATTACATAATGATCGGTCAAGTATTTAAGGCGTGAAAGCGTAACAAACAAACAAATGAACAGACAAAGAAACTCACATTCGCATTTATAATATTAGTAAGGATACTAAGGATTTGCAGTTAAGGAACCCCCTGTTTGTAAAAGATTATCCTGGTTATAACCTTTTGGTTACATTACAGCTGATTTAGCAATGCCTTTATTATCCAATTGGCATAGATAGGCTTTTACACTGGCTTGACTATATTCATGTTTGTAAATATACTAGTTATTGTTATTACTTCTTAATGTCTTGGTGGCTTGTGTGCCATCAAAGGTATAAAAAGGCACTGCAACATGTAGTTTGTTTAGTTTCCGCCCCGTCTTACTTTGCCTTAGCGAAAATATGCATTCCATTAGAGTCGAAACAGTCTGTGAGTTTTCGTAACTACGTATAATTTATTTATATTTAATGACGAGTTTGAAATGCATCGTAAAACTAAGTGGTTTAACAAGGATAATACTGCGTAGAAACCTATACTATGGTTGACTCACCAAACAACAATAATAAAATTTAAGGAGATAATAGTTTTACCTGGAAAGTACTCCCTAACTAGTAGAACAGCAGCCCAGTGAGACAACTATATAAAAAATCTGTTTTATTATAATAGTGTAATTTATAGTATTACTAGCATTTGCCTGCGGCTTCGTTCGCTCAGTAAGAGTACTTTTGTCTTGATCATAGATACTCTATATTCTGTGCTGTACCCCTGACAAGTTCTATGCGAAAGTGTATGATGGTCGATCGAGCAGTTAAGGCGTGAAAGCGTAACAAACAAACTTAAATTCGCATTTATAATATTAGAATAATATAATTTAAAGAGATACACGTGCAGAACCCGTAGTCACCGTAGTATCTCCAGCTGCTTAAATTAGTTGGTACAAGAAAGATCAAGATTTCACCGAAATACCTACACGTATTTTTTCGTGTACAGATACACAGCAAGTATTTTAATACCTGCGTTACCAGTCATAATTTTGACAGAAGCATGAATGCGTGTGGCAGCGATCAATTTTACATTTTATGATCTGGTAACTTAAATCAGTCAATTTACCGGCTTTAAAGGCTTGTTCGTAAAGAGTACTTGCCATGGACTTTACAAAAGGGACTCCAACTACATTAAGAGCTTATTTCAGACTTAAGGGTAAACCCTAAGAATTAAGATTATGTGAATAGTATGTGTATGTCAACAGATTGGTCTAATGACTTACCTTTGCTTTTTTAGATTAAATCTATGTCGGACTTTTCGTAAGCTATAGAGTAACTTTCTATAATTCTGCATTATTATCAAAAGAAGATGTCATTGAAGCACAACTGATACATAAAGACATTACACTCATGATGTAAGCAATGAAGTGGTTTGTTCTGATTGCTTCCGTTCTAAATCAGTTTGAATGAAATGTTATTAAAAGGTTGAGATTGGTGATCTGTCAGGTCAGGTGTCCAGCTCAATAGCCTAGATGTAGTAAGTACGAATACTACAAAAGATTTTAAAAGGCATGTTTACTTGTTGTAAATACTGGTTTCTTCTCTAATTATAATTTTTGAAAAGAAAACTGCCGCAGTAGCAATGATTCCAGTGTTGCGGGGGACTTTATAAATATAAATACACACCCAGATTTGGATATACTATTTGTGGATCACACAAATTTTTGTCTCGTTTGAGCATCGTATCCTCAACGCTCGCCGCGGTGGTATTGGCAAGGCGACCACTATGCCATCCGTGCAGTCTAAGTTCTAGATATTTGCTATTTATTATAATAATAGTAAGTTAAAATAATAGTATATATTATAATAATAGTAAGTTAAAATAATAGTAAGTTATAATGCTGTCTGATTTCTATTTCTTTATTTGTAGCTATGTTTACACGTACTTTAGGTGTGACAAGGATAGCGCAGTGGTTGAAGTGGTCACCTTGCCATTGCTAAAGTATCGTGTGTGGCGGTTTGATCCCCGCGCAGAAGAAAGATGAGCCAGATATAATATTGGGTCACCTGAATCTCTACATCGTATGGCAATCAATTATAAGTAAATAGAACTAAATAAGAGTTATATCAATCCTTAGAAACAAACAACACAATCTGGTTCTTCTGAGAGTTTAGGTAGTGGTGGCTTTTTATCCATATTTCCTTAGCTTCCACATAGCCTTAAATGCCACGTTATATGAGTATCAGTCATCATATAACAGTTTATTTCAATATGCACTAAGCCTAACTAAACTACCTACTTTCAAGTACACAATTTTGATGGCAATGTTTGCTTTCAGAAAAATGTTTTGATCTAAAACAATAAGACTATAGATCTATATATGAAAATTCAGCTTTCGTATTTTTGTAACCGTAAATCTCTAAAATTTGTCGATGAATTGATCCGACATTTGTAAAAAATTTGCCATTTTTATTTTTATACATGTATATATTTTTTAATGACAATTATGAATTATTCCTGTATCGCGGGCGAGTTTACAAACATTCAAACAACGGACACAAAGAACATTCAGACTCGGAACAACCATTTGTGGATCACACAAATTTTTGTCCCGTGTGGAATTTGAACTCACAACACTTGGCGGCCGTGGTAGCGGCGCGCGGCGAGGCGACCACTTAAACCACTATGTAATCCGTGCAGATGAATATGACAGTGTAATAAATACATTTAATCTAAAGTTCCCACGGGAGCAGGATTTTAAAATATCTGAGTAAGCCACAGTAAACCGTGGCCGGGTTTTAAGAGTAAGTATATGATGTAATTGATGAATATCATTTATCAGAACATCCATAACTTCTTTCCTTTATTCTTGGACAAGTTTGCGTTCACTGTGAACAAGCTAATAAACAGCCGAACATGAAAGTCGATTGACAAATTTTATTCTTTTGTTTAAGGCAAAAGATGAGCAACTCAATTATTTTGGTGTTCCGTATAAATCACGTATTCAATATTCAGTCCTAAACTAAACATCCTTTTCCTGCTTAAATCTGATATAATATGGCAATTAATAAGGTTTATTATAGAAGTATGATTAAGATTAGAAAACGTCGAAAGATTCAACCAAAAACGACCTAATTATAATTATACTCTTATATTGAAACTAAACAAACTTTATACAGATTTTATCGCTATTTATCGTTTGTTTAATTTCAATGTATAACATTCGCGTAAACATAAGACAATATTATACTCTTATATGTTCAGTGACTATAGCAATACTTTCTATAAACATAGCAATATTTCTATCGCTCTATCTACACCTAATTCTTAAAATAATGCAATTATCACAACGACGACTGCTTTGAAGATGTTTAGCATACCATACTTCTGTATTTAGCTGCGGTCATCAAGTGGCAGAGTGATCATGTTGGTGATGCTAAATTAAAATATGAATAGACGAGCCTGTCATTGCCAATTTTTTTTGGGATGATGGTACGAATAAGGGTTGTCCTGGAATCATACTGGGTTGGCACACAATTACTAGCGCCGTGAGTTGATCACGCCAGTCGGTATGGTTGCCCTCTCGCTTCCAGCCGTGGTTCAGTCCATGGCCCGGAGTGAGAGTTCGTGGTACGCCGTCACCTTCTTCTGTGAGGAAGTTATTTCCATCAAGGAGGCGGCGGAGCGGGAGACGGAGCGCTTAAGCCCTCTTCCCAACCGCAGAACCGGGTGCCGGAGAGCGCGAGATGACCTCCAGCCACCCTGAGGTTTGACCTGGGGGTGGTGGGCTGCGTGGGCCTACTCGTCCGTATACATGCTTGATATCTTGGTTATCATCTAAGCAAATATAATGTTGATATTACTTCGTTATAGATTTTATCTTGCTCATAAACTACTTGCGGCGATAACAAATTGACTAAAGAGTGTGAGTGATCGATTTAATTTGATTAATTATGAATTGCTATATTTGAACCATTGTCATTTTCTCTTATTACTTCTAAGTACGGTTCTCTCAATTTATTAAGGACTTTCTGAACACCATATAAATTCCTTGGGATCTGCTATCTGACCATATCGGCTGAATTGAAGTGTCATACATGTTATGATAGCCCGGCTTGTCAGCTTTAGATGCTCTTCGAGGTCTGGTGAAGTGAGAGTTTTCGTATAAGGTTATCTATAAGAATGATGTACCAACGGTGAACTTCGCGATACAATTTAACATTAGCATACCTATGAATGTATTCACGCAAATAACGTATTCTTATGTACAAACGCATAGGTTTTGAAAAGCGGTACTTTTAAACAGATTTTATTGTTCTTATTTGTTAAATACATATCTTATCTTCTCTATGAGCTGTTTACTATCATCGAATACGAATCATTTCATGTGAAGTATCGGTACAAGGAGCAGACTATGAATAAAACTTGTGATATATGGTAAGGAATACTTGCCTTGTGCATGCAGCTTGCGCTTAGCCGTTTATATTTTCTTTAAACCTTGTTGAAGTATGTCACAAGAGGTAAGTCTGGGACAGGTTTTTGAGATCCGCCTGCGCTGATGTGCCTACAAGTTAAGGTTAACTTTACGGCGGCGTCGCCTTACATAACAAGTCGTTTATTTTAAATTGTTAGGTAGTTTTTTGCATTCCGTAGGAATATGTAGAATCCCTGTGATTAGTGTTTGGAAAAACAAGAAAATATAACATACAACATACATATATTGCATCAATATTATGCATGAGAGTAATTTAAGCACTTCCAATGAGAACCCGAGTTTGATTTTCGAGTCGTACTAGCTAATTTGAGTGACTTAAGCGCATTATGATAGGAAACATTCGGTAGTAGCCAGGAGTCTTGACTTTCATCCAGCATATACTGGGTTCATTCTTTGTTACTATTTGTTGATATTAGAGCGTATATATACTACTTACAATATTTTTAGAATAATACTAAAATAAGCAAGTTACATGGGAGCTATAAATATAACTGAAAATAACCAAACGAGTGGATGTTACACTTTCGTCTAATCCTTTCAGCAGATGAGAACAGCGGCAGAGTTATGTATGGTATAAAATATATCAGGTATAAATATCAATATCAAGACAAAAACCATTATTTTTATTTAGGTAACGAAGTAACACTTATGAAAGTCAATGATTTATTAATTATTCTATTATTTTACATTATTGACAAACTAAAAGTATAAATAAGGAGACAGTTTATAATATTTTTATTTTTGCTAAGGAAAGACTAACAATCACACATAGGCGTTTTTAGTTTTCATACAAATTATTGGAATAGTAAGATCCATTTACTTCTGAAATAAAAAATCCACCTAACCTCAAAATCATTAGAAGGAGAAAAATATTAGACGTCTTAAAAAAAATAATCTGAAGATTTGGATTAGATTGATTATTAATTGCGGTCATAAGTAAGGATGGACTTAATTCCATTGTAGAGACATATTATTTATGATACGCAGTTACATTCCGTACTTTGACATAATTTAGGGCCAAAGAATTGACATCCATTGTTACGGTTTTCTTCCAATTATTAAGCCACGAAATTAAAATTAATGAATTAAAATTTCACGCACAAGTCATAACTTGCAATTACATCTGCGTTGCACAACTCAATACTTAGGTCTTATTGGTAAGGGGATTGGGTTCTTATTCGCGGCGTAACATCTCAATAAGGGACGTCGCCTGTCCTTCACTGTACACATGATCATAAAATATATACAGAATCCGCTGCGATACGTAATTGCGACAAAAGTTTCGGGTATAAATACCGGGGGTGAATCCAAAATGCATCATTACCTTGCCTTTTGTAATACAAGCATCCGTCTTGCAGTGTACTTATACTTGGATAAACATGAAGTGTGCTGTAAGTGTTCAAAAATCCTAATTCAACATTTGTTTGTAAGTTACAACTTAGTACGGTGCCAGTAGATAAAAAAAATATCCGAAAATAGATTAATATAAACTATATTTTAATTATGCTGGACTCATAGTGTAGTATTTTTACTTGAGTATGTTATAATATTTTCTAATAAATTATTATTATTTTCTACTTTATATTTTGTATGGTTTTCAGTCGTCAGTTTATACTATTTAAACTAATCATTATATTTATAAGCATTGAGACTGACACCTACTTGGAAATATTGTCAAAAGCTTTAAGTTAAATTGCATTTCTAATTTGTAACTTAATTTTAAAGGAAAACACGATTTAATGGTAATCGGATATTATTATTTGATGTCTGTAAAATATATAAATTTCTTTGAATACGTATAGTACGTCTGACTGAGAATCAGTATGGAAAATATGTTCAAAAGTCGATATAAGCCTCTTACCTACTTTCGCATTTAATTCATATCAAATGTAAAATAATTCATTTCGGCTACTAAGTAACACTTCTGAACGTTTAGTGATTAGTCAGACTGATTCCTAGAGATGATTATAATTTTGTTCTACATCAATATTAGTCTAGCCTATTGATCTTCCCACTAGATAGGTAGCGACGGCTGTATGGCAGTCGCTCTTCGTAAACACTCATCATCGGCCGCATCGGAATCACTGGAATTCAAACAGCAATTTAGGCAAGAATATTTACATCACTGAAACTATAACCGAGTTTATTTTCCAGTTATTATTCACGTTCCTGGTAGGCGCAGCGTTTGCTGACGTCAGTAGTTTCCAGCCATTCCAACAACCGGGGCTATATCAACATCAACAGCAACAACAACAACAGCCACAATACACAACGGAGCCCATCCCCATCATCAGACAAGAGCAAGTGCTTAATCCCGATGGGTCTTACAAATGGAGGTGAGTACATCAATGTAAAATTATCATACACATTCCATTCTAGTAGTTCAAATTGTATCACAAGCGGTGGGCATTATAAAGCAGGTCTATATTTTAAAACTTCTAAATATAACATTTTAATAGGTTATATTTATTATATTTTTCATCTATGAAAATGTTTTAAATAAGTAGATTTTTTATATTATATCGAAATAATTTCACATATATAGTTTCATGCGATTTGAAAACGCTTATTTGCGTTGTGTCGTGGCTCCAACTATTGATCTAATCTCGTTTGATTGTATTATAGCTGTCATGTGTTAATCTAGATTTTATTTACATAATATTAATGTTTAATAGTCACAGTAGGTACATTTAAAGTTGTTCACAAGTCGTTACAATGTCATCAAGATGAATAGATTACCTTGCGTTTTCATTAACAACATCTTAACTTGAAACTTTCTTGGATATAATAAGGGTACACTTCTAAGTAGGCGTAGACAGAGTTGTTTTATAGCTACATTTCACCAGTTATGGTTTTAGAGCCCATGTAGAGGCCGGCTTATTACTGGGAACATATTCAGATTACATGTTCTTACTAAGAATTTGTTAACTGAAAATCCCAATAACACTTGCCACATCTGGGAATAGAACGTGGCACCTTATTAAGCAAAAAGTCATGGAACCTACAAGGAAGAGTTTGTTAAAGCTTAGATAAATTGAAATAATTTATAAATGTTATAATTATTTTATAATCTATTTATATGACATTAAAATAGATTAAAAATAGTTTAATAATAACAGAAACTAGATTGATACTCCGTACCTTTAGGTATCTAATTATTGTATGAAGCTAAAAGATTAATTATTAAGATAATAATTGAGATCTGACGAGGCATTATTTTATTACTTTTTGAATTAGTAATGACACCAAATTGTATTTCAGTTTATTTTAATGTTTTTATATCTTCTGGGGCCAAATTATGCATTATTCTTGACAGCGAATGGCGATTTCGTTATTTGACGTTTTATTTACTAAGCTTACACTGAGCTTATATAGCTGTTTCATATATTTGTTATACAGGTACTACCTATATAGTTATATTCTGTGATTCGGTAATTAAATATTTTTCAAAGCGTGAGCTTTGTTAAGTCTCAAGTTTGACTTATAGATCGGATGAACTATTCTAGTAGATGTTTTAAAATGTTGGTACATTTTAAACAATGTTGGACATACTACCTACTATACATCTCTGATACAGCGGTGTGCTCGCTATATATACAGCGGGTATTGTATCACTGTAGGTATTAGAGATTTACAAGGAATACCATACCTAAGGCAATAGTGCTTAAATATGAGATACTATTTAGAATTCATTCTCTTTTACTTTTGAATAATATTGTCCTTTACAGTCAAATATATTTAAAAAAATATATTTTTTGAATTCCAGCTACGAAACCGGCAACGGTATCTCAGCTGAAGAACAGGGTTACGTGAAGAATCTGGGCATCCCTGAACAGGAAGCACAGACAGCACAGGGACAGTACCAGTACACCGCGCCCGATGGACAGGTAATTATCGTAATAATACTATAAATATGACGTTTATGAAGATCTCTATATATTTGCTACTCTGATGGAGTGAATTCACGTGAATCGTTGAATAGATTTAGATGAAACTTGATAGATAGATAGACCATACCCAGAATAAAAATATACTTATACTCCTGTGTGGTTTACTGTAGGACTTACTTGTACTAAGTCACAGGCAATATCTAGAGTTTAATGAATACATAAATAGGTAGGAGTAGGCTGAAATATCATCGCTCGATCCACTTGGAATTTTGCTCTAACATGCTACGTTTTGCGTGTTTTGGAATAAACCTTAACTTGTGTTTTCTGACCGCTATTCCTTTTATTTAAATGAGCTTTATAATAATTGGCATCTTGGCCTTGGTCGACACAATTAAATGCACGAAATACATTATAGATCGTCATTGGATGACCGATATGTTTTTCGTGCATTTAATTTTGCATACACCGATTGCGATGTGCATTGTGAGACATCATTTTATATATCCACTCGTTCATGTTTTTATTGAATCAATATGTATTAGAAAGGTATTATCCTATTAATGTTATAAATGTGATATTTGGATTATGACGGACTCAGTCATGCAACCAAACGATGTTTGATGAAACTAGACAAAATTGTTAACAGTAATTTAGTTCATAATGGAATGTCGATAACATCTCACCATTCTAGTTTGTCATTAATAAAATGTTTATTACATTAAAATAACCAAATCATATACATTTATTTAAATTGTTATTATTATGGCGATGTTTATGACATTAGTAATGCATTATGAGTTCATTGATTCCAGATTATAATGTTTATACCCAATGTATATTTAAAATAATAGATGAAAGATGTTTTATATTTGATTAAAGTGGTAAATGGTACAATTCAGATAGCTATTGTTATTTATTGCAGAACCTTGTAGAACAGTTCAGTTAGAACGTTGTCATACATTAAGGTGATAAAAGCTATCAAAAGTTTACTTAAATTATACAGAGATGTTATAATATTATTAACTCCTATAATTAGACGTTTTATATTCTCATTTCTATTTGTTTCTTAAGTAATATTTACGCCTGTTAGAACTAATCGAGCAACATTCACTTATTTGATTGCAACCGTAGATGCGTTAGCTACATACTGTTGGCTCTAGTTTGCACTAGATGGCAGTAGTCACTATTCTGTAGAGCTTTCACCAATTTCTTTTTCAAGTAACATATGAATTTAAATACGTTATTGCATATAAGGTTTTAATTTTAGAATATCATCGCGATGTTGCATTTTTATTACTTTAATGTTACATGGACAAATTGTTATAAATTATTTATATTACACAACTGGACGTATATTTGGTTAACGTTCAGTGGAATCTTCCCTATTGTCTGGTTGCGTATTTAGTGTCAACATGTAGTAGAATTGTGATATAAGACTTTACTTTTGATTTTATACTGACGTTAATTATATATTCCTTGACATGTTCAAAAGGCTATGCTGGATGCGTCAGATGACAAACATTGATAAAGCTTATCATTGAGAAAATAATTGACTTATTTTTTTATATGTCTTTGAGACTTTTCCAATTAATAAATATGTTGTACTAACTTTAATGTTTAAGTAAATAATCTAGTATTCAGTAATTTCTCATCATGTTGCTGGAAGACATATTTCTATATTTATATAAGGACTAGATGTTCCCGCGGTTTCACCCGCGTTTATCGTTATTGCGCCGCCCCCGTGGGTGGTAGCGCGATGTTATATAGCCTATGGCCTTCCTCGATAAATAGGCTATCCAACACTATAATTTTTCAAATCGAATCAGTAGTTCTAGGGATTAGCGCGTTCAAACAAACAAACAAACATAAACAAACAAACAAACAACATTTTCAGCTTTATAATATTAGTATAGATTAGAAAATGTTTTAAAATAATATAATATCTATATATTATGACATTAATAATAAATAATATATAAAGCTTAATTGGCATAAAAAGTTTACAGAAAAATTTTGACGCTTTTATGATAAAGGCTGTGTGGATCTACACTTTAAATGACTGCAGCTTCCCAATCTTATATTCTTTATTATGAATTAAATAATTGAAATGACATGTTTCTTCCTCAGGTGATCCAGTTGCAGTACATAGCCGATGAAAATGGATTCCAACCTCAAGGAGCACATCTGCCTACAGCTCCTCCAATTCCTCGTGACATTCAGACTGCTTTGGACTACCTCGCAACTCTGCCCCCACCAAACCCGGAGACTAGCCAATATGGCAAAAAATAGGCAACTACACCATAGTATAGAAGAATCTTATAGTATAAAAACAATTGAAGCTCAGTCATAGGTTAGTATTGCATGCTTGTGATATCACAAAAGACAAAAAAGAAAAAAAAATACGTTTGTTATGTAATGTATGTGTTAATAAGGCGTTAAGATACTGATATTTTTGTACATTTTTTGTATAATATACATAATTATAATGATTTTATGTTAAATATAACTTGTTTTATTGAAATTTTCTATTGGAACTTGTTCTTACTTTTGTTATGAACCTGCAATATGTGAAGACGTTATTTTTTAATAACTTTTTAAATGGAACATTAACTCTTTCTGCAAACAAACAGGCAGAGTTACTACGCACCCGGTTTAAACGTGCAAACGTGACAATGCTTGTACCGCGTGCGGGTTCGATTTTAATGCAATTTAATTCGGCAATATCTTGATCCCTGAGAACCTTAAAATATCTATATATTAATGCGTGAAGCAAAAACTTTGTATCCCTTTTTACGAAAATTGCGCGGACGGAGGAGTATGAAATTTGGCACACTTAAAGTTTATATGGAGACGGATGGGCGAATCCTAATATTTATATAAAATATGCACTAGAAATACATTAAATTAATGAAAAACACTACAGGCACACAACCATGCATTTGACACACGCAGTGGAAGCGCGTAACTATGGTTACATATATTTGGTATGGAAATATATAATGACATATATCAGCAATATCTTACAGGCAAACTTTGGTCGAATTTCGAGCACTAGGCGATAGCTAGTATTTAAAAAACGATTAATCTCGCCGAAATCCTAAATATTCTGTGTCATCTATAGGTTTAGACTGTTAGGTGTATTGTTTTAGGCTAATTCTTATATAGAACATTATATTTTAAACTGACTTGCCAACTGGCAAATCTTTATTACTTTAGATACTAAAGGTATCCTTGACTGATTTAGTAATCCTATTTCCAGATTGCACGAATGGAAAATATTTACATAGAACATATGTACATAGAACGCATTGCTTGTTAAACCCTCAATTAAAAACCATTTATGTTGATCTAATAATTTCATTTCTCAACTCTACAGATTAAATATTTGTTTGTTCATTCACAAGGTTAGTCTTATAATGACAGTGGTGATTACTGCCTCCCGAGCTGTCAATGCTAATTGTACCCTGCGCTGAGGTAGACATGTTTAACGTGTGAGAAATATCAGCCTTTTTATAAGCAGTTAAGCAAATGAGGCATAAAATATCTCATTTGATATGCATTTGAATAATAACGCAACTGCCTACTTATAAATTCTCAGTGAAATAAACGTGCTGCACTTTAAGTTATATTGTGATCCCACGATGTTGTAATTATTTTATAATTGGGCTTTTTAAGTTTTTACAATACTTTTGTACCTTAGAGAATAATTATTTATGGAGTGGAAGAGTTTACTGTTTTGAATAATTTGGTACGTTATGAATAAGCCGGATTCCTCGGATGCGGCAACCCTCGTAGAGGAAACCCGGGTGATATAATAGGAATTTCGGAGGCTCTATATACTTACCTTTTTCATTGTTAATTCCCATTCCTTCTAGGGTGGGAAATGTGCGGGCGATAGCTTTCGTATGGAAAGCTTCTTACAGTCCGTAAACAATAAAACTCATGATACTAGAAATTTTATAAACGCATTACCTACAGATGAATTAAAATAATGTAATGCAAATGTAATAAAATTAGGCTTTCAAGTTAAATAGCTCAAGCGTTCTAAACAATCTTTCTAGCAATAAAATACTTAACATTTTTCGATACATCATACAGAGTCATAGTGTAAAAAGAATCACGTATGGCCGTTCGTTCGGCATGACCCCTTGCTCAACAACCGGTCTGTTCACTTTCCCTACAACACGCGTGTCAAGGTCGCACGACCATCGCGACGCCCGCCGTACTTCACGGAGGTCTATCACAAAATACCAAGGAATACACAAAAATATACCAAATCTAAGTTTCGTACCTAATTGCGAAGGTTACGTACGCTTTGCGCAACTCATTGATGTGTTTAAAGTCTCAAATTCATGTTTGTCGCTATTCGCTCGTAGTTTGTCCTTTTTATCGACATCCGGGTAGGTACGTAAGATTATACTTATAACAAAGATGGGTAATTACAAAAAAATAAGAACATCAAAGAGCTTAGGTAAGGAAATAAATAAAATACATTGTTTAAGCTACGATATGCTGTTGGATACGAAGTTTGAAATAAATAACTTATTTTATGGTTCTATTTTTGGCTAATGAGCTCTGTTAGACTCGTAGCTATTTTATTATTAATAGAAGCGCTGGAATTTGTGACGCACGAGCTATACGACTGGAACACTAAGATCAGCACTTTGCTATTTCTTGTTTATTTTCCAGTTCAGAGTAAATTTATAATTATAGTTACAATGACTGTGTCATCTCGATCACGTTGTATACTTGAATCTGAGCAATAAACCGATCATAGGTCACATATTATAGATAGATGGTCACAACTATTTATAAACAGAAACAGACGATCAGGGAAACAAGGCTGCTGGGTTAGATTCATGAAATTATCGGTTATTACTACAGTACTTATCAACAAGTACTTATATTGAAACTCTTCTCAAAATCTCACACGTAGTTCTCCAATATACTATAATGAATTTTCTAATATTTTCAATGTACGTGTTAGTGACTTATTTGGACGAATAGCTGAAATAAGCAAGTGTAAGGGGCTTAATAATGCTTATAGGTAGACATTATAATAATTGGAATAATGTTTAAATTATATTGTGAATAAAGTACGGATGGCGCAGTGGTTAAAGCATCTAGTGCGCCAAGTGTTGCAGTCCGATAAGTATACGGGATAAGAAATTGCTTTGGTCCAAAATAGATGTTTCGAGTCTGAGTATTATTCTAAACTTAGACTAACGGTGTGACTGTTGTTTTAATGTTTGTAAATGACACAGGGACAAAACTCGTGCGATAATTGTCTTAAAAAAAAGGTGTTTACTATCTAAACAAAATGTAGACCTCCAAATTTTTTAATATTTGCCTAATTTGACTTGGTTGACCCAACATGTTTTTGTTTGCACTACCTACATATAGACGCTAATCGCTTGACCGATATTGCCGTGCCCTTCACTTCATATGTTGCCAGAGTTAGGCGCCGCTGGCGCGAGGATGTTTCAAACGTAATATATGCAAAGCTGTCAAAAGAATATTATCATACTAGTATAAATACTGGGAAAAAAAATATTACTCATTAGTCGAACAAATATGTACTGGAGCTTTTAAATGTCAAATGACTTCATCGAATTATCATAGCCATATACAAGTCACCCGTGCGCCACTCCCAACAAATAGATGTTATTGCTATGATATGAGTGCCTGAAGACATTCTATTCACTACAAGAGCCTACAATAAGATTTACATAACAGATATGAGTGAAATCCTTTGTCATCTGTACACCTATTCATACAGGCTAACACGATATCACTTGCATAACGTTATACACTGCTATTGATACCATATTGGCGGCATACAATTTATGGTCGCAGATTTTTGATATGCTGCTATGAATAGACACATTTTATTGATGTGTAAGTGTAAGTACTCAATTGCACCACACAAAAGGAACTCGATGCGTTTGATTACACACGTGTACAAACATTATGTCGGCTGAACCTAGTTTATAGACCACTAGCTGTCTCCCGTGGTTTCATCCTCGTTCATGGTTACTGCTCCGTTCCCATGGTTCACAGCATTATGTTATAAAGTCTATGTTACTTCTAGACAAAGAAGCTATCTAATGGTGAAAGTTTTGTCAAAAACTGTCTAATAGTTTTCGAGTGTATTAATTACAAACAATAATACATATCTTTCACTTTATAATATTAAAGAAGATTATCAACCCTTTCTGTAATGAATCTTATTCTGACTAATATTATAAATGTAATAATGTGCGTCTTTCAGAAAACTTTGCTTATTTAGATATGATATTAGAATAGTCCATAAACTTTCTCATTGCTCAACTTGGTCTCTCCTAATTTAGTGAGGGCTAAATTATGATAAAAATCATAGTTATCTGAGATGACGCACTTCTCCAGCAGGAGCATAGCTTATTAAGTGTATCATGATCAACTAAGAGTTGCGAAACTAAACGTTTTAGAGGTCATTTTACATGGCTTTGAGATTCTCAATTTAATTCACGGTGCTTTAATTAACAACCGTACTATAATTAACTATTGAATAGGCACATAACTTTGAAGAGTTGAAGGCAGATTTTAAAGAACTCCGACGTGGTAGTCTTTCAAGGCCGAGCAGATTCGGGGAAAACTCAAATGTGAACTGAAATGCAATTTCTATTAAGAAAATACAATTTATTATACTTATGGCACTGATACTAGTTCTGTACTTACTCAATTTTGAACAGTTTTTATTACGTGTATTGGCTTGTTCATGGATATTATGTGTTTTGATATGACGTAGATACTTATTTTTTTAAAGTCTTATGGTGAAAGATGAATTATTTATTTTATTTAACTACGAGCTGATCTAAACTTTAGCTGTTCTACTAGACGTAGTAGTTAGGTCGTTTACAATATTTTTATTTTATAAATTACCAACAACAAATTTGTATTTAAATAATAATTTATATAGATTTTATTTTAATATTATTTATAATACACATGTAATTTAGTCGTGCTTCTTATTGTTAAATGTCGTAGGCCAATTTAGTAATATATTTCGTGACAACAATGTATAAAAAATATAAATGCATTATTTATTAGAAGAATTAATGAGGAGAAGTGTTTACATCAATAGCATCATACAAAAAAATATCGGAGATAACTTGAAATATAAACAAACTTTAAAAAAAAAGTAAAATCGACTTAAAAAAGAAACATCAGCACTAAAAAGCTAAAAATAAACTAAATGAAACATTTAATTCAAAGGATAGAAATGTGTAACAATTCTCTTTTACAGATTTCCAATTTCGTTTAAAATAACTTAACTACGTAAATACTAAATTATTACAAAATCTTAATAAACGAAAAACTTTACTTCTGTGAACTGCCTTCCTACCTATTTAATATATTATTCGAGAAATACCTATAAGAATATTATTTTACTTCTCAATGATGTAGTATTTAGTATTTTCAAATTATGATTTATTTATACAATTACATTGACAATTTTTGTCTAAACTCTTTAAATATTCATTTAAATAAAGTATTATTATACTTGCTAGGTACCTACTGATCTGTTTGAAGTCGGTAATACAAGAATGAGAATCAGAAATCAGGCGGCATTTCTACGCACTCGCTACTACACTTTAAATAGTGACCGAGAAGGATTTTATTACAGTCTGATTGTATGTCACATTCCTTTTCGCAATGAAAGTGAACTAATTGAAGAGGGCGAAACAGCTGAAGGTTGTTTCTTAAGCCGACAATCAGAGTTAAGGCCTCTTCTACATAATTTATCTGTGGAACAATTCGCCCATGCCGAACAAGTCATCCAACAAACTCTGGTTCAGGCTGTAGCACTGAGCATTGTGAATCAGGAAAGAGACGTCAACGGTTCTACAGAACATAATGTTTACGCCGAAGATCAAATCAATGTGTATAATCATATGTCTTAAGCAACTTTATTACACACTAGCTATCCACGCCACGGCTATGCCCGCGTTTAATTAGGTTTTCCCGTGGTAAAAGTAGCTTATGTCCATCAGGGATAATGTAGGATTCTAATGGTGAAAGAATTTTCAAAATCGGTGAAGTCGATCCAGAGATTGCCCCCTAAAACCTCACAAACTCACAAACATACCTAAAAATACGCGTCGAATTGATAACCATCTCCTTCTTTTCTTAAAGTCGGTTAAAATGATTAATACTTCTAGTTTCTAGCACTCACTCTGGTGTCTCCAGAGAAATCAATTATCGCTATCGACAAGTCTCTATACGTTATTCTAGAACAAGAAATCACCTAACTCCTTACCGTTGAAGAGTTGTGCCTTCCTTCATCAGCTCAGTGTCATTAGATAATGATGACCATACTCAAATGTCTCAATAGCTTTAGAAAATATATGAAAAACATTGTTAATACCTATAACATTTGAGGGTTGCCCTCGATTTCCTTGAGATTCCAATATCAGATACTGACTTGGTGCCAATGGGACTACCCTTGGGATATCTCCTTTCCAACAAAAAAAGAATCAACAAAATCGGTTGATAAACGAAGAAGTTATCCGCGAAAACACATTAAAAAAAAATATATACGGTCGAATTGAGAAACTTCCTCCTTTTTTGAAGTCGGTTAAAAACGATACCGTTTGCGACAAAAAGTTATATTGGTTACTATAGCACATAATTTAATGCGGTAAACTAGTTAACATTCTGGTTTATTGTTTCATATAGGGATTTCGTCAAATTAAATAAGGTATTCTTGTTATTCCCTAAAACGAATCAGTTTTGGGGATATTAAGTAAATAGTAATATATAACTACATGGTTCTTGCTACCACAGCAATAGCCTGTTCACTTTATCAGTCTACAAATAAGGGTTTACTTAGTAAAAAAATAATTAATAATACCAATAACCACGAGCTCGCCAGGAGCGATCGTCGCGCGTCGCCGATCAGACTGAACAAAAAATATTTTAAAGAATACGAAATGAAAGTTTGAAAATTAGAATGTATCATTTCAGTAACTGCAAATTGATCAAATAAATATGTACCACATACGATTC
This sequence comes from Catocala sponsa, assembly GCA_963564715.1. Classification (NCBI taxonomy): domain Eukaryota; kingdom Metazoa; phylum Arthropoda; class Insecta; order Lepidoptera; family Erebidae; genus Catocala; species Catocala sponsa. Next base: position 15,481,193 of record OY751330.1, on the reverse strand, counting down.
TGAAAAATGTATTTTAGCAATTCACAATAGCGTGATTGTATTTTACAAATATAGTTTCGCAAAATAATTTATGGGCTACTTTACATATGTATCTACTGGTTTTTACCCAATAAATGCCAGTTATTGTTTTTTTAAATAGTTGGCTTTTTCATTTTTGCTGTCGGATCTGCTCATATGAAATCGGAATATTTTAAAGTTTTAAATGAAACTTTACGATTTGTTTTTTATTATATTATACAATATTATATTAGCTAGCTTTTAACGACTTAATTTAATATATTTAAACGGATACAAACCATTCGCTTTATTTTATCGACTTAAGTTTATTTCGCTTTATAGGTACTCCTAGTTTAGATCAATTGACTTCGAATGCTCTTCATATTTTAGTTAACATTCATCCAAATTTTATATTTGTGTACGTATACATGTAAACATGTAAATGATCTTCCCAGCAAGCTTGAAAAAGTTGCGTTAACTTTTTATTAATAAAATTGTACACAATTTTACGACTTGCACTGTGCTAATCGATTACCGTATGCTACAGATGCATGCGAGATAGATGCCAAAACCGCCCCTATATACCAAATATGGGTTGCCGACTTGGTTTAAATGGCTGTTTTTATTAGAGCAATAGATTATTACAATAAAAATTAAAAAGCTGAGCTGATAGACGGACTATTTTAGGAGTTTTTTAAGAAACTAAGGTTGCTTCGTAGTCGCAAGATTGACCTAGGCGGACTTGAGCGCCTGTATATCAGGTATATGCATTTGAGTTGCATATTAATGGCATGAACCGGTAAAGTTCCCATTAATAGAATATTTTAAGCAATCCACAATGTGTTAGGCAAACTCCTCTCTGTAAAGAATATATTAAATACTAGCTTTTGCCCGCGGCTTCGCTCGCGTTATTTTAGAAGTTGACAATCAAGTCAGGTTGTACTCTGCTAGTAATAATATAATTCAATCATAATTCGAAAGAAACGTGGCGCCATCTATTATCATAAGAACGTTTTTGTTGTTGTTGTTTTCCTCGGGAACAGTAATTTTTTTTCGGGATGAAAGGTAGCATATGTTCGTTTCTGTACACCTGACAACGTATATGCAAAATTTCAGGATGATCGGTTCAGTGGTTTAGGCGTGAAAAGGTAACAAACAAATAAACTCATTTTCGCTTTTATAATATTATATTTAGGATTAGGATTAGGACTAGCTGACCCGCGCAACTTCGTCTGCTTCACATAAGAGATTTTTTCCCGTTTTTGTAACATTTTTCATATATGCTCTGCTCCTATTAGTTGTAGCGTAATGTTATATAGCCTATAGCCTTTCTCGATAAATGGGCTGTCCAACAGTGAAAGAATTATTCAATTTGAACCGGTAGTTCCTGAGATTAGCGCGTTCAACTAAACAAACAAACTCTTTAGCTTTATAATATTAGTATAGATATCTCTATACTATGGTAAATGTATGAGCCACGTGCTTAAATTAACAATAAAACAACAATAATTATCCTACTGTGTCGTAGTGGGACACTGGTGGCCAGAAACAAAGGTATTTAAATATGTCTGGCATGACTAAGATATGACCGGTTAAAATAAAAACAATAGTCAAAAAAATTACTATGACTTCTTTTTTTTTTAGCAATAGAGGTGAACTATACAACATTCTTTTCAAATATAGAATAGGTTTTATACTCCATAAAAATAAAAAAACTTTACAAGTTGTCTTTAAGCAGACACAAGGTGCTTCGTTACGACACGGATAGAGTCACTGTAGTACAATAATAATGATTGTTTATTAACTAACATGGCATTTAATCTTTAAATTTTGTCTTTTATGAAATCATCTTATATTAATTTGACCTTCGTTAGTATTAGGAAATAATTATTTAAAGTCACCACTTGTGAACTAGTATTGATATAAACATAGCATCACGACTATATTTTATTCTAGAAGAGTTATGCAGGAAGGTATCGTAAATAAATTTCTTTGATTATATTTAGTACTAATATAATAACATTGGATAAATCAATTACCATCTGCCAGGTATATTCAAACTTCAGCCTTAATTATATCATGATAATTCCAGTTTTGTTTATATTCTGTCCTACTTCTAGGGACAAGTTTCTTCTCATGGTGAGAAGGGTTAATCTCTAGACCACATCGCTGGTTCAGTGCGAAATTCTAGACTTCACAATTTTTCGAGAATATTATAGAGAACTCTCAGATATACACGAGTTTTCTTTATGTTTTCCTTCAAATTTAGTGCGCATAATTTCGAAAAGTCCTATCTCCCTTGGAAATTGGGACTGAACTTAGCGTAGCACCCCAAGAGTCTCTCCGCTAGGCTACTGTTTTATTTTATAATGCTATTTACTTAGTTTTGATGGTGGCACAGCGATAGTGAACGCTAACGCTGTGCATGAGGTCCCGTGTTGGACTCCCGTCTAAGGCCAGCAAAAAGGTATAGGATATTTCTGTCAAGAAATTCTCAATAGTAACCCGGAGTTAGAAAGTTAGCGGCGGTTATAGAGGTTTAGACAAGAACTCAAAAGTATAAGCTATATCCAATTTGGTAATGAACTACAAACCAAAGTAAATGCATGCACAGAAAAACTAGAAAAACTGAAGTTGAGGGGAAAAGGCAGGATCTTGTCGTTGAACTTGACCAGATCTTAGACCGCATCTCTGAATGGGGTGCCAAAAATTTGTTCGAGTTTAACGCCAAGAAAACCCAGGCATGCGCATTCGCAACAAAAAAGTCTCCGTTCCTTCCCCTCCCTTCTCTGAAGAACACTCCACTGATGACGGCCTCTCCATCTTAGGTATGGATCATTGCCGCTCCCTTAATCCCAAAACCTATATCAAGAATGTAATTAAGCATGCTTCGCGAAAACTCGGCGTTCTAAACAGGGTGAGGCGGTTCTTCGCGCCTGGGCAGCTGTGCCTATTGTATAAGGCACAAGTGCGCCCTTGCGTGGAGTACTGTTTTCAGCTTTGGGATGGCTCCGCGTAGTACTTGTTAGACGCTCTCAACAGGTTACAGCGGCGGACTGTCCGTATCATCGGAGATCCAGAGGTCACGAGTTCACTGGAACCTCTGCAACTCCGTAGGGACATTGCCTCATTGGCATGTTTCTACAGAATATACCACGGGGAGTGCTCTGAAGAGTTATTTCGCCTAATCCCGCCCTCCTTTTCCTATCCAGAACAACGCGTGCTGGGCTCAGATGCCATCCATACACGGTAGAGTCGACTAGAGCGCGTACGAACAAGTTTCGGTCGTCATACCTCTGCCGAACGATCAAGGCATGGAATGGCCAAGCCACGTGTTTCTTTCTTCCTTCAATCCTGGGTCCTTTAAGCGGGGCGTGAAAAAGCACCATCTCAGGCCTTCAAAGTGGAGACCTCAACATCGCCTCGGCTGCTATGAGAACGGTGTGGAAGCCACTGCTCTTAGACCACACGACTGCTTAGCATCAGGCGGAGTGTGGTCATTTGGACGAGCAAAATAATAAAATAAAACTAATAGTATTAATTTACTGGGAGTTGAAACTACAAGGCATTCTGTTGTGTCGATCGGCCATTAATATGTTTTATAATGTTAATATTATAGTAAATACTATTTCTTACTATATGACGTCGTTCTTGATAATCATATAGTTGCGATCAGTTTCTCATGCATATTACTAGAGAAATACTACATACCGACCTATAATAAAAATATGTGCAATGCCTTTGAATTTGGCATCCATTGTATAATTATTATGTTTTATAGTGAGAATCCCGTTAGATACAACACGAGCTGCGTGTATAGTTTTTGTCGTTTTAGCTAAGGCCAAGGGCCTATTAGTTAATTCCGATGGAGGATCTAGAGATCAGACTGGTGAGAGTAATAGACTGCGGTTAAAAGTATTTGATGCTCTGGCTAATGATAGCTTAACGTTTTTTATACTATAGACGTAGCAAATAAGCATACGGTAATCTCGTTGGTAAGTTGGTTACTGTGGCCTATGATTGCTTTCAATACCTTGGCGGTAGTTATACTTTCGCGTTATCCATCTAAAGATTCAATGTAAGTTATGGGAGAGGTAAGCAGTAAGGTATTTGAGCCGAAAAGTAAAGGCTTACTCATCTGGTAATAGGTACGTAGTAACAGTTTTACTACTCTTTCGCCAGGTTCCTGTAAAAGAATAGTTCTTACTTTCTCAGTTAAGCCGACTCATTCGTATCATTACCACATAAATTGCAATGGCTGGCTCCTTAAAAACACAAATTAATATGATAATACGATGATGTATCAGATTAATTACATTAAGGTATCGCCCGGTACGAAAATTAACATTAAACCAATGGAAGCAGTTGAATTACCGTAATGATTATTATACCTTTCTTTGGATATAAGAATTCCAGTCTTTAAAATTGATGGTTGTGATGCGTCATTAATCCCATCAAGAGCTTTACGTAATTGGCGCGTTGTGCTTAAGTGGACACCGTCCGACTCGTGTCATTGAAGAAATTATAATATCACGCACCCGCATCGTGAACTTCACCTCGAAATAGTCAGATCGCGTGTACGTATGGTAATGATACCAGTCGGTTACCTAATTCATACTCTAATATAAATTCATTATCTTTATTCAGTTAACAAATGCACCTTCTAAGACTAATAACGGAATTGTGTAAAAATGTACGTGAAGACACACCAGCAACTGTGACGAATGTGGCCGTGGGTAAGTGCCAATTTGTGTGAGTATAAATCTTTTGTGCAAACACCCGTTCTTGCGCTACTAAGGTCGAAACTGAACAAATGGAAAATCCGTTAGGTTTGTTGACAACCATTACGTCGTCCCGCCAAGTTGACATACACGAGACGAGCTAATGCACCCAATGTTTACTTATTTCATAGATTTTTGCGACATCACAATGAGTTGTGAAACTAGAATGTGGAGAGGTGGACAATTGTGATAAGTATAAAAACTCAAATTTTCAGGATTGAAAACATCAGTCGACAACAGTTATCACTGCTTGTTCCATCACCACCACCAAACCTTACAAAGATGAAATCTGTTGTAAGTATTTATTACACCAGTGTTTAAACGTTTTTGTATCAAATTGTCGTCCAGCTTCAGTTATTTGTATAAGTTTGTGAAAAGTTTAGTTTAGTGTTGTCCTTTGGCAAGATTATGCAAATTTAAACAAACATATTCGTGGACGGAACATTACACATAGGCGATTAGTTTTTATTTACAAATTATTTAAATAAGTAAATAATCAATGCAGTAAATTACCGCAGTCGTTAATAGGCAGATTTCTAACAACTCTATCTAATTATAATTTTATTATCACAGGTGCTGGCTTGTATGTTTGTCGCGGTGGCGTTTGCTGCCCCACAAGGCCAACCTGCCCCACAAGGCCAAGCCGCCGAGCCTATCCCCATCGTCAAGGATGACAGCCAGATCAACGGCGACGGATCATACCAGTACGCTTATGAAACCGGCAACGGTATCAGCGCTGACGAGAAGGGAGAGCTGAAGCAGGTCGGAGACGTGCAGGCTATCTCAGTGCAAGGCGAGTACTCCTACCCCGGCGACAACGGCGAGACCATCCACATCACCTACACCGCTGATGACCAGGGCTTCCACCCCCAGGGTGACCACCTTCCCACCGCTCCCCCGGTACCCGAAGCCATCCAGCGCGCTCTCCAGTACATTGCTTCTGCGCCTGCGTCCGCCGCCGCTCCCGCCGCACAACCCAGCGCCTAATAGGTTTCATGTTGGCTGATGCAATACTCATAGTCACTGTTATGTGACGTGTATTTTATAATTTTCTACTATGAATAAAGTCCCTAAGATACATTAACTAAGTCTATTATTTTATAAGCGTCTTGTAATGACTACTATACTACCTATGAAAAACATATAAGGTTTTTTTATTCTAATATGATGGAACTAGTTTAGCTACTAAATGGATATTATTTTACTCAGTTTTTACTCTCTTTTCTTAACCTAAGTTGAAATGTGAAGGTCAAACATTAATGTGAATAAGAACTGGAAAGATAACCGGCTCAACCGGACGATCGTCCACATAATTATTTATCTTATATATCAAGTTCTCTAAAAATATTCGAAGAAAGAATAATATTATAAATACACAACACTTTCAAGAAATTCCTGATCTGTACGAATGATTAAAATGCTTGAAATTATCAAAATTAAGATCTTAGTAAATTTTCTTATGCAAATATTCATAAAGTATTTCAGCATGATTACTCCTGACATTAAATATGCGATGAGAGTTAATTGGTGTAATCACCGCACCCAATCAATCTTGGTAAACCAATCAAACGCATTGAATAAGAACTTCAAGATGACTTCACTTAAATCAATAAGTAATGATGGGTCATGAATGTTTAAAAGGATTATTGGAATACAGGCGAATTCGACAAGCAATATTAAATCGCATTCAGTCGTGGAACTGAGTGAGGTCTTCATTGATGCGTAAAAAATTATATTAAATATAACATTGTGAACATTAACATTGAAACAATAACACTTACATCGTAATAAACGTTTACCTAGAGCGCAGTCTAACTAAAGGCTTATTCATAGTTTGCTAACAAACGCGGATAGGTAACATTTTGGCTATGCTTAGAATATTTTTTACAGCTCTATTTTTGTTACTGTTTAAATAAGGATTCGCAAAATGGTCCATTGTATTTGAGTGATGTAACGTATTTTCTTGTATTCTTGTCTTTTAATAACTCTATACTCACTTTACTAATAAATCCCTATATAGTGGAGGATAAACATTGAAACAAAGGAAGCAAAAATCACGTAGTACTGAAACAACTAGGTATTTGTGGATTATACAGTTGTTTCCCGTGTGGGCATCGAACCTACAAGACACGGTGCAGCAAAGTAGTGAAATAATCGACTAAACTCTTGCGCCACCTATGCACTCATTATATATTATATGTAGGTATATATTCTCTTAAGCGCAGGAACTGATTTAAAAAGATGCTACTAGGGTTTTTGATCAGACATTTTTCCAGATATAGCATAGCGCCTGGAACTCTTTCTAACAGACGCCACTTGATTCGTTTCTCGGCTTCACCTAATAAAGCTAACGTATAGCTTGCGAAATATGTGCTGTCCGCTGTCTAACCTTTGAAATTATACAGGCGTGTTATATTAGTAAAAATAAGCCGTCATAAAATTATAATTATTTAAGTAAGATGTGCGAATATGCTTAGAATTAAGTTGTATGAAATATATCTACAGATGTAGCACAATGTTAGTTTGAACATTTAATTAGGTACTATGAATACAGATTACGGATCTTAAATAAAGCCAACATTATAAGTTGTATCTGATTAAGTGTCAATAGGTCAGAACCCCTGTCCATTATTTGATATAAAGCTGGATTTAACCTAATCTATATTCTATATGTAAAAATAAAAGCTTTAATTTGTCTTTGTGACTTTGACAGTCTTTTATACTTGATAGTCTTATTCAACCTTGTTAATAGCAATAAATATTTTCTTTTTATTTCTTATAATAAGTCAACAGTTCAGTGTCGTTGTTTTAATTTCAAATATAATGTTTATTTATGATATATAATTTCCTTGATAAGGGATAGAAAATAACGTAAGAGTGATGAATGCTGCGACGCGGTGACGGCGCGGGCGCCGGAGCGTCGCGCGGCGCGGGCGCTACACATGAAAACGTCAAGGGTCATGGTACCGACGTGATTGTTAGAAAGAAGTTTTGTAACAGTTTGAAGAATTGATGTTTCAGATAATTGACAAGGTATTGTTATCTTACTATGGCGATATGCCTACACAATCTTAGTTCAAACCGCAGATAAAATTCCGTAACAAAAAAATGGAATATGATTAATGATAACGCATTCATTCATTGCATTTTGATCGTTGGCTATATAACTTACAGTATAATAACTAATTGATATTTATGAAAAATAAAAACTAACGAACTAACATTTTGTAGAACCGGAATAAATTATAATGAATATTTGGTTATGTTTATTTTTCACATCGTTTGTCTCACATAAGTCCGATAAATAAAAAGAGTTGTTACTTAGACATCGAGATTTCATATTATTATTATTTGTTGAAATGTATGTATGCTAAAAATAGTTAATTACATTTAGTTTAGTACTTTAATTAATATATTTAATAATTGCACTTTCAGTTTCTATTTATATAACTTAAAAATGGATACGTTTGGAATGCAAGACTTAATTTAAAATGCATACATTCCGTAGAAACGTCGATGGAACAACAAACAATCCTTGCTAGAATGTACACACGGCTATACATTAAGTTAGAGACCCTATATACGCATAACTAAGCTACATACAAAATAGAGAATTGTCGGCAAGGGACAGTGCATAGTGGTGTCGATGTAATGGTAAGGATAGAGCGTAACAAAAATATAACGCACTCTCTCGCACGATTCGCAGCGTTTAACTTCTAATAGTTGAAAGTCCAAACAGTCTAGGTTGATGTGTCGCTGTGTGTACGTGATTATGATGACTGTAAGGTGATTCCTTCTCCATCTGTTACATAGAATCTCTATCATCTGTGTCGTAAGGCATGCTATGACCAAATATAGTAAGGATAGCTTAGGAAGACACTAATAAAAAACTGAGAAAGGTGTTGCAATTAGTGGGATGTATATGTTTAGTAATGAAATAGTCTGATTACACAGATACTGAAATTGATGTAGTTGTAAAGATTTGCGGCAATATTACCCGGAACACATGTTTTAGTAGTAGCAGTAATATCATACAGGCTAATATAGTCTATAGAACCAACTAAGCATAGAACCAACTTGTCCATTTTACATACATGATCTAGGTATCAAGAAGCGCCTATCTTCTATCGTACAAGCTCTAATTCTCACTTTCTTCGGGCACGTATCAAGACGTGCAGGTGTCTCCATAGAGCGCCTTGTGATACAAGGAAACGTCGAGGGCAAACGAGCACTTGTTAAATCGCCTATGCGCTGGACCGACCAAATTAAGGAAGCTACACCACCTTAAAGATGACCATGACCACTCTGTCAAGAGTGAAACGACGTAGAAGAAGAATATAGTCTAATAATATATACATTTGTCAAAAAATAAAAAGAAATGAACATCCAATACAATAATAACAATAATATTTTCGCTCGAGGTGAGCCTGTTTTATTTTCTAGATAAATTTAATTTATTGTATTAATATTAGAACTGGAAATGTAGCTTATATATTATTGTATAAACATATAAAAGTTCTCGTTATAATTTTAAATCAGAGCAAAACTGGTAGAGTTGCTTTTTAAAAGCGTTTTTATTAATTTAGTCATGCAGTGACTTAATCTTGACATTCCTGAATGTTAATGTGAAAGATATGTAGTAATATATTATGTGGTTATGTTTAATTAACTTGCCAATTCGCCGTGATATATGAAAGCGCTGGTATGATGATACGTATGTATGTCTTCACAAAAGCTTTGTTTAAAAGAGAGTGGGCAAGTCCATGGTGAATATGCAAGGTTTCAATTGTTGATTAATTGTCAATATACGACAAAAATGGAATCTATAAGTTTAACACGCATATTTAACTGTTATGATAATGATTAAATACTTGCAAAAAAGTCAAAAGCCAACGATCACTAAATAACTGTTATATGATTGAATATTAGGTCAAAAGTTTATAGTCAAGAGAACTTCCACTGTAGCCTGTGTAATTCTTATTATGGAAGAAAATGGTATATAATTACGCAACATAAAATATTGGTTAATTGTATTAAATATTTAGATTAAATTTGCATATTCAGGAAACTAACTAGATGTACCCGCGTTTATAATTACTGCGCCGCCCCCCTCGGTCATAGCGCGATGTTATGTAACCTATAACTTTCCTCGGTAAATAGGCTATCCAACACAAAAATAATTTTTCAAATCGAACCAGTAGTTCCTGAGATTAGCGCGTTCAAACAAACAAACTCTTCAGCTTTATAATATTAGTATAGATTACAGTTTTTAAACTATGTATAAGCATGATTGACATAGGATAAGATAAAATACAATCTGGAATTGAATCCTCAGATTGGGCAGTTTTACAGGTTTTCAGTCAAGGAATTCTTAGCAAACGCACCAAGTCCATATCTGTGTATCTGTATCCATAGCAGATAGACATAGGTGTCCCATTCCTAGGGCTTAAACATTATTGAGGAAAAATAGGCAATATATACGTAAAGTAATTGGAAGTGGTTTTATTTCTTCTAGGAAAGTTTTTTTACTAAATATAATATCACGATTCGCCCATTTATTAGGCCAGTAGAAGTGAACCAGCAGTAGTTTAGCCTAGTTGGGTCCGTTGGGTTACTATTGTTATTCAAGCTCAATGTACTGATATACTTGAGTTGTTAAAAGTTCGATGCCCTTCGATTCCATAATGTTATTTAATAATTATACTAAGTAAAGGGCATAACAGAAATACAAAGTTGTGAATAAGAACAGCGTAAAGCTTGTGATACGCAATCGTATTAATGCATTGGTCAAGGAAAGCCATAGATTTACTAACCCTACTTCATAATTCTGACTATTATAGTAAAATTAAAAGGTTATATGCTTCAGTAATGATGTTATTCTATTTACGTTTACATATTATATTAAACAGCATGTGTAACTTAAAATACGACGAGGTGCGACTTTGTATTGCACACCAGAATAAATCCCACAAAACATAGAATTTTATGCAATCATAGAATTAACTAAATGATGCTCATGAATATTTATGTAAACTATTTAGATAATTATTCAGACTTATTTTATTTAGGATTATGATTGGAAGTAATGACGTTGGAACGAACACGAAATATTTATACTATAAATTAACATACAGCAAAAGTTTAACAATAAATACAAGTAATAGCTGATTAGTTATTATACCTACGTACTACGTTGTAATGACATGACCTTGTGTTACCGGTTTTACTAAACTGGTAATCTATTGTGTTTTAATATTTTTAAGACATATTTTATTGGAATTATTGCATAAAATTATCGCTGTATAAACATATTGTGGAGTTTACCTAATCAATAATCATAAAGAAATAAATGATAATATGTGTTCTTTACACAGCTTCTCAATGTTTTATAAGAAAGTGTTTAAACGATTGCATGTTTAGGAAAATACTAGTTTTATACTACGTTTTTGTTTAGTTTCGTATTGATTGATCAAGCATTTTTTTTACAGGCATTAGGAAGTTATTGTAACAATATTTACTGTCAAGAAATACAATAGAATTTACATATATAAGTGTACTATTAGAAAGTGTACCATATGAATCACATATCCTTTCACTGGAAACATGATAATTAGATACGCAAAGTTGTCTATATGTTATGTATAGTGTCAAGATATACAACTAACATTGCAAATATAATCTTGTCTTTGAGATTTCCTTGACCTATCCTACATCTCCTGCAATTATCTAAATTAAAAAACGATTTTTATAAATTACCGTCTAACAGTCTTGTCGGGCCAGAGGCTAAATGTTAAATGCGGAACGATTAAAATGTGATGCTGCAGAAAACACGCAAGCGCATTGACTGCTAACGGTAAGCACGCACATATTTTGTCGAATTTATTCCGCTGTGCCAAATGGTGCAATACCATCCAGAGGTGGTAGGCGGCATAGAGCCCCGCTCGTATATATACCGATAACACTGTTAGATCAACATTGTCTAGTGCCTTCACCGACAAACAAACAACACAAACATGAAAACCATTGTAAGTGCTCGTGATAGTGAATTGATAATAACTGGATTTCTAAAAGAAAGTGTCTAGTGATTGCAGTGCTATGTGAAATATAACTTGGACCTCAAAAACGTTATTTTAAAATAACTGTGCTAATTGCCCATAAGTTCCTTAACCTTTCGATTTGTTACAGGTCTTCCTCGGTTTCTTGGCGGTCGCCCTAGCCGCTCCCCAAGCTCCCTCTGAGCCCATTCCTATTCTGAAGCAAAACAGTGAAATCAACCCCGATGGTTCCTACTCTTATGAATTCGAAACCGGCAACGGTATCGCTGCTGAAGAGAGAGGATCCCTGAAGAACATCGGCGCCGAGGAGCCCGCCCTGCAGGTTGAAGGACAGTCTCGCTACACCAACGATGAGGGCACCGTCATCCAGTTGTCATACGTCGCCAACGAGAACGGATTCCAGCCTCAGGGTGACCATCTCCCCACTCCTCCTCCCATTCCAGAGGCCATCCAGCGCGCCCTCGCTTACCTCGCCACTGCCCCTCCCCAGCCTGAAAATTAATCCTATTCATGTTTGAATTAGGTTAAGCACTACTCAATGTATTATATTTAAATATACTCCCCAATACTTCAATAGGTACACTATTGTTTTATTGCGGAGTACTTTACTGCCTATTTCTATTTTATACCTTTATAAAAATTTTGTACATAAACTTTTGTATGTAGTGTAAATATATGCGAGTCTAAACTATATTTGCATGGCTTTTACTTTAAACCCTTAATGCAACATCAATAACTAGCTTTCTGCGGTTATTGTATAATCTATGTACTGATTACAAAACAACACATGTAGCATTTAGACCTATAGTGTCCTACTAGGTATTAAATGTTCAGGTCATATAGCAAACATGTGGAAACGTCAAGTAGTAATGTTTATAAACACTTAGCTACTTAAGTCAGTTTTTTATCGTAAGTGTTTACTTAGTATCATTTTAAAGTAGTTTTAGGCACTCTCTTGAAGACTTTAATTTGTTGTTATCTTTTTGGTGTCTTTTATGTTTTTTGTTTTTGTCTTACTTTTATTGCGTTATACCTATTAGAGATATCACAATGATAATAATCATATTCATTAATTAAATAGGGTCTCATTTCATTTATGAGACTATACAGCCTACATTCATACAACATGAGCAATTCCCTGAAGTGTAATATTCTTGTATTGATGGTCTCTGACTAGAACCTGTTTCAACACATTCAAGCAACAAGTATAATATTATAGACGATGTATGTAATACAGAACAGACGCATTGAGCCATCTATGTGTGTCCGATAACTTTTAGTTAAACCGACATCCACAGTCAACACTATTGATAATTTGTTATATAAGGATCTACACAGACAGTGCGTGCTCAGTTAGAGTGCTTGAGCACTAGAGTTCTATGCATGTTGTATCTGCAGGATAAAATGACTGTGGCATAGTGTTAAGAATTTTTTGTTTTTTTTTTTTCAAAATGACCACACTCCACCTGATGGTAAGCAGTCGTGTGATCTAAGAGCAGTGGCCTCCACATCGCCCCCACAGTAGCCGAGGCGATGTTGAGGTCTTTACTTTGACGGCCTGAGAAGATGCTTTTTCACGCCCCGCTTAAAGAACCCAGGATTGAAGGAAGAAGGAAACACGTGCCTTGGCAGAGAATTCCATGCCTTGGTCGTTCGGCAGAGATATGTGGACCCAAACTTTTTGGTACGCGCTCTAATCGACTCTACCGTGTAAGGATGGCATCTGAGCCCAGCACGCGTTGTTCTGGATAGGAAAGGGGTGGAAAGGTAGTGACTCATGAGTCTGTAGATGACCTGATTATAAGAACAGAGCAGTCATCCTCTTACAATTAAAATGTACCAAATCCTGCGCTTCAGAAAATAATTCAGGGTCGGTGAGGTTAAGTCTGGGCGTTTTTTGTGTTCGTTGTCTCAATGTTGGTAAATCCTTCCGTAACATAGGGATTAAATTATTATTGTGAGGAGGATTTAAATAAAAATTGCTCGAAATCCTTTTTGCATTTAAAACGCATCTGAATTGCGCATTAGTATTCATAATGGTGTGTACTCAGACGGTACCGTATCCGGTACAATAATGCAAGGAAATTTAAAACACTTATTCATAGGTCCGTGCTATTTACTAAAAGATATAATGCAGGAAGAGGCCAAGCGGTAATTTGCATATAATTATGAATTTCTTAATCACGCTGTTATAGCTAAACAAAAGTTTACTGAAGAGGCCATGACCTACTCATACCACAGATTGTCATAATCTTCGATAATTAAAGATATAGAAATATTCATTTTATTTTTTTCTAGGTGGCAGGCAATCCTGTGGCTTATCTAATGGCAAGTGATGTTCGTCATCAATGGGCTTATGTAATGTCAAGGACAAAGCCAAGCCGCTGTTACTACGATACTAAGGCTTTCATGGAATCTCGTTAAGGACGGACAAGTTTTTCATATGCCAAAATCGCAGCAATAAGATCTCAAAATATGTTTGCGAATTTCAACAAGGTTACTCGAATGCTATTTATCACCTACTAAGGCCGCGCTTAAGTACCGTTCCTCCTGTGAATTCTATATGCCTGTACAGATGAATATAGATTTTTCAGATTATAATACGAGTAGTTCGAAAACATAAATAAATGAAAATAAACTATATATGAATTTCTGCACGAATACGGCAAAGTACTGAAATCTACACCTTCAGGCATGTAAATATATTTCTTAAGCCTTACTTAAAAGCCTTGTAGGTTGCATATATACTTATTAGAATTGGTATTACCACTTTTGGGCTCTTTAATGAAATTATAAAATTGTGCTAGACGTGGGTTCACGATAAAAGTGATCGTGATCCATAGGCACCTTATCCAGTCTTATTGCTTGCACATATGTACATGATATTATCATCTTTGACTTGTATAATTCTTATTATTTGAGGTGTTAGGACAGGCTCTCCAATCTTATTATATACTGCTGAATAACAGTATTTCCTTCAAGCAACTGTCGCCATCTCACTTAGGCATTCCATAGAGATAACGATGTTCTAAGATTACCTCTTTAGAGAGGTCAGTATCCCTTTCTTCCCATATCTATTATGATAAACGTTTATGACGTCTGAGATCGACGGTTGCACGTTCTTTCCACGGACTGAGTTGCAGATGACTTTTGTATAGCCTTTTAGTATAACCCAGATAACCGCAAAGTTGGTTAACCTCACGATTTGATCAATCTGTACGATTGCTATTCCGTCACAGTCTTATTTGTTTATTGAACATGGGAAAATAAACAGTAGTATATTAGGATACATTGAGTACTTAACACTAAACTTAACAAATATACTACCCACTACATTTTCCACAGATTACTTGTAACACTTAAATTTAAATCTGTAAGCAGAAAGTACCTGTCATTTCGAGTTAACTAAGAGTAACTTAGTGATATAATCAAAAGAGAAAAAAAAAAGTAAGAAATTATATCGGTCAAACACAAAAAAGTATAAAAAACTGTTCAGTTTACTTAAACCTTACACAAATAATTATTATAACGTGCATGAATTTTATAAATCAAGGTTATGGTTGGGCCTACTTAGTTTATAAAGTTTTTATGATTTAACGCCGCAAATATAAATTTGTGAATCTGATATGTATTAAAATGTCCCCTTCTGTAGACTGTTCGGATACGAGGTACGACAGTTCTACAGTAGTTTAAAAAAATTCAAGAACAATTAGGACTTTACTTCAATTAATTATACATTCGAAAACTAAAGCACTTTTACGACATTGTTCGTAAAAAGAAATAGTATTTTTCGTTACGAATAAAACTAAAATAAACATTTGTTCCAATATCCATAGTATTCTCCTGTAGACACGTAAAATAGACATAATTTTATAATTATTGAACGCATCCATAACTTTTTTTTTATAGTGTTGGCATTACAGATTTCTACATCTGTCATTTGTTCGTAAATGGGTTAAAAGGTGTTAATGCCGGTGAATAAAAAATATTTAAACTGTTACACAAGATTTTGGTCACGTTTGTTGGATCTTTCCTGTACTACCTGTATGTTGGTAAGTAGACACTTTAAAAATAAATGAGACGTAAGCTTTTACGCATATTAGCGAACTGGTGGCTGTATCCAATATGCTTTTTTCCTAACCTCAAAATGTAATCCGCCATCTTTAAGTTTTTGCTATTTTTCTTTTCTGTAGACAACTTTCCTGTGGATTCCAATGTCTACAGGAGATATTGTAGTCTACAGGAGGGATAAAAATAAGTTCGGTTGTCTCAGAAAAGTTATTTTTTATACAAAATCCTACATTGTCATGTCATAACTTCATCAGTAAATCTTTTTCTATAACTTAAGTAGACATTGTTTTAGCATGTAATGCATCATTAACACAATTGTTCCAGTTAAGATGCCTCGAGCAAGTAGAATTTCCGAGGAAGAAAAAAAGATACGCAGACGGGAGCAAAAGAAGCTCAGTATACGCCGTGCTCGTGCAAAGATGAACGAAGCAGATTTAGAAGAAAGACGAAGACAAGACAGAGAAAGATATCAACGAAAGAAGGATCAAGGAAAAATCAAAACGATTAAAGATTACACACCCAGGGAACAACGACAAATCAGAAAAACATGGAGAGAAAAAGCCAAGTCAAGACGTCAGAAGCAAAAAGTTCACAATAATGCGTTGCGTATCATTGAACAAGACACGCCACCTACAAGTCCTTCATTTTCGCGTATGAGGGTTGGTCACGCAGTTATGAAACACAATGCACGAAAATTAAGAATGGAAAATAATAACCTAAGAAAAAAAATACTGGAATTAGAATCTAAACTAACAAAATACAGCATGAGATATATTCGATTACCTAAAAAAATGTTAAAGGAAAAGCAGACATTGAAAAAAGTGAAGAATAACACAGCACAAGAAAGAAAAAAAGCTGTACAAGAATTTTTACTTCAAGATGAACACAGCACACTTACACCGGGAAAGAAAGACACCATAACAAGGAAAAAGGTGAAGAAACAGATTCGTCTTTTAAATGATTCATTAATAAATTTACACAAAGCTTTTATAAATAAGTCTGGTATTAACATGTCATATGAAACTTTTCGGCGGTACCGACCGTTTTGGGTATTATTTCCTAAAGTAAACTCTAGAAATACCTGTTTATGTGCCATACATGCCAATAATACGTTTATAATACAAGCACTTTATAATGCTAAAATTATTCCTTATAAAACCATAACAGACTTACTGAAATTTTTATGTTGTAACAATACGATAAGCGTGACTTGTTTAGAAAATAGATGTTTTGGTTGCAAAGGTAAAACTTTGCAGAGTAACTATATTGATGTCAATGATACTATATTGTATGAAAGGTGGATCACCAAAACGGTTCCAGTTGTCATTAAAAATACTACAAAACAATGTCGCAAAACGGTTAAGGAAAAAGTTTCAACTACAAAAAAGGCATTGTTTCAAAAATTAAACATTAATTTACCTACTCTAAGGAAACATATAGCAAATATGACTCACCAAATTAAAGCTATACAACATCTTAAGCAGAATCTGTCAGCCATTGAAGGATTACTTCATATAGATTTCTCCGAAAACTATAATTGTAAGTATGGGCAAGAAGTTCAAGCAGCGCATTTCGGGGGATCAAAGGCACAATTGTCATTACATACGTCCGTATATTATAGTGTTAACTTAGAGGCTCCTACGAATTTAATAAAGTCCACATCTTTCTGTACGGTTTCCGAGAATTTACGGCACGATGCGACGGCCATATGTGTGCATTTAATGTGTTTGGTAAAAAGAATAAAGGAGCTGACTCCAGATTTACTAAAATTGCACATTTTGAGTGATGGTCCCTTAACACAATACCGTAACAAATCAATGTTTTTTTTACTCGCCACGGTATTAAGTAAAGAGTTTTCCGTACAATCAATTACTTGGCATTTTACTGAGCGAGGTCATGGGAAGGGAGCCCCTGATGGCGTTGGGGGCTGCATCAAGCGCATTTGTGATAGTCATGTTGCAAAAGGAAATGATGTATCGAATTTAAATGATTTAATGACATGTTTAAGTGTAAATTGTAAGGGCATAGAAACTTATAAGATTGACGAATCCAAATTTCTCCAAATAGATCAGGTTCTAAATAACAATGCTACACGTCCTTTTAAAGGAACGCTTGAAATACATCAAGTTTTATGGGACACTCAAAATCCCGATGTTCTCAATGCTCGACGTTTAAGTTGCTTAAATTGCGCAGCTTATGAAAGATGTTCCCATTACGAATTAGGACAGATTCAAATACAGTATAAAGTCCCAAATTCCCCTACTAGCTCTATCTTATTTGATGATCAATTTGATAATTTATTACCTATTTCTCCCCAACCGGGACCTTCCAATCACCGTAAAACTTCACCTGAAGCTCACTTTATTCGATCTCCCAACAGTTCAAGAATCAGTGAAGCTACAACCGAGTCAATAACACCCGGTTACTTTGAAAGATTAACACCTGATAACCCAATCCCATATTCATGTTCACCAAATCAAAGACCTATGAAAAGGGCAGGTATGAAATTTTGGAACTTTTTTGAGGACAGCGAGTCTGATTCGGACTCTTCCTTAAAGATTACTCCAAAGAAACGACGCCCAATGCAGTTAATAATATCGGATTCTTCTGATAATGAAGAATTTTAATTTGCATTAATTCTAACAGAAAAAATATCTTTCATGTGGACAAATGTGCGATTATTTTTTATTTTTTTTATTAAATACAATTTTTCTAGTATCAGTTACTAAATTATGAGAAGTATTTTTGTTATGAGCATTTTTTATTAGATTTTAAGTAAATAATGATAATTATAGTAAGTAAAAGTCAATGTATGAACCATCCTGTAGACAATTTGATCTTTTCTGTAACGTTACCATAGAAAAGATGTCCATTCTGTGGACAAATTTACATTATTTTTTATAAAGTATACTACACGTATTTAAAATCATTAATTGCTAAGTAAGGAAAATGAATGTTGTTTTGAGTATTTGTAATCAGGGTTTGCAATAAATAATTATTTTATAATTACTTATAATAAGGTTTATGTTATCATCTGTGGACAAGTAAGACTTTTCTGTGTACAGATAAAAAATTAAAAAGTGATTATTTGCAAAAATATTAAAGACTGATCTATGTCGATATTATTAAGGATAAACAAAGTGTACAACATTAATAAAAGGCTGATTTTCAAACTGATATGTGGTGTTTTTTCTTTTGCATATTTTGAAATACACATTTTGTGTTTGACCCATATAACGGGCTACGGTACATAATCAAGTTAACTAGAATTAATTAAGTGCGTGCTTTACGAATAGTATAAAGTAGTAATTATGCCTATTCAGAATAAAGTACTAAAATATAAATCTGATATATAAAGTTCTAAGGTTTTATAAATTGATTATTTTAAAAGAAGGCTGTTTTATAATGACCAACAAGTAAGCATCTTGTGTAACTGTCAATCTTTGAGGATGACTAATCATTCAAAAATCTTGTCGCCCATGTTTTGTCGTTCTCGAAGATGACGGATTAGCTATTCATACGTATTGACATATGCATATTCCTGGCCTTTAGCCATCGACTTTAATTGTGCAGAACTAACATAATGATAGATAATATTGTCTTATGTTTACGTGAATGTTATACATTGAAATTAAACAAACTTTATACGGATTTTATCACGTTGTTTATTTTTTTAAAACATTATTATCACAGAATTTTTAAACTACTATTGTTCAACACTTATTGTTACACACGGGGACCATCTTCCCGTGACCATAGCTGCTGAAAAGCAACCGACACGCCCCGACGCCGACGTTTCGGTATAAAATTAAATCTAAATAGTTGTATCATTTAAATAGCTTAAATAGAATTAAATAGTAACTAGTAATAGTATTCTATAAAAAATAAACAACGCGATAAAATCCGTATAAAGTTTATTTCATTTCAATAATGATAGATTTACATGGAACCCTTCTTTTCGCATAATGTTCTTTGTCCTAATATACTTCGGCATAACGATTTTGGCACAATTTGTTTTGGCATAATAATACTTCGGCATAATTTTTTTAGGCATACATTTTATGTTGGCATAATCATCTTAAAGATTAATTTGTTTTGGCATAAATTTGATTCGCATAACGTTAGTAGGCCTAATATGCTGTGCAACAAAAGGTAGTGACAGAACCGAATTGCTGCAAAATCGACTCTACGTAGTCTTGTTTGTCCTACCCCTAGAGTGTAACAAAATTATGCTAAGTTATATTAGGTCTTAAAATTTTATGCTAATGGATAGGGATCCCATTTACATATGTAGGTTCATTAAATATTGCTGAAGATACATATGTGTGGTAAATGTTTAGGTATTTCGTTTTTCTACGAACAACTAAAATAGTCTATATCTTTCTATCTGGTTCATCATCTGTGACAAGTTGAACCGTAGCAGATATTAGGCTTGGTATATATGTGTTTCACCGTTCATAATTATGCTATACTAATTTCGTACAGATATTTCCATAAGTTATGTGTGCTTACATGCCAGCCAATTATTAGGCCCTGGATTCGACATCCAATAAAAAAAAGTGTAATGGATTTTGTGTGATAAAATTCTTGATAATAGCAAAAAAATATACCTATTAAGAATTGTCTAACACTTTTGCCTTGGCCATAAACTGTTTAAGAAACTCATCACTCTTATATATTTGCTTTTGTCTGCCACATGGATTTTGGTCGTTAAGTAATTTAATAAAATCCCAAATAGTTTTGCCAAATACATGCCAACATTGAAGTCCCTGATAATAATGTATAACATAGATCTTCTTCACATAAATCTTCTTTATGCTGCTGATGAGTTATAGATAGTGAGTGAATCAGGATTTCTGCTTATATATTTTATAGGGTGTGGACTTATCGTTAAAATCAATTGTTATTAGTTTTCCCAAGAAGCTTTAGAATACAATCGATTCATGTTGCTACGTGTTTATGATATAAAGTGTGATGAACTTGTGACAGCCGGTTTTTAAACGTCTCCGTAAGTAAATCATAAATTAATCTGCTAATTCAGTTTATTTATTATTATTGCCCGATTCACAACGACATTCGTCATACTCAGACACCTATTATCTATGGTACACAATCGTAAGGTTTATTATATCATTCATATTAATCCTACGATCATGTACACACATAATATGTTTTCATAACAGAAAACTACAGGGCCAATTATGTTGTTTTGGTAACCTAACATCGAGTTTTAAAAGCATTATATATTTAGTAACGTTATTACTGCTTATTAGGCAAGACATATTGCATATAATTTGTAATAATAAAGGTTTCGTCATATATAAGGGTCATGAGAGTTATGACCTTCTAGGATGATAAAGGAATTCTAGCGGATTGCTTGAACGTGTAATCCTGTAAACGTGTAAACCTAGGTGGCAGATGATTACCGCTATTGAATATGTCACTTAACCTATAAAGTCGCAGCGGCACACTGATGGCCAGTCACAATAGATTTTTAACGATGTCTGGTATTCCAAGACTTGACAGATTAAACACATAGTATAGAGGTATTTTACACTCACATTTCGCCAACTATGACTGTTGGTTCCTCGTAAAACTGTCGTCGGATAGAATTGCCCTCTACATGACACATTTCCCGAATCTTTTTTTTTTAAGACAACTTCCTCTCTAGGAATAGTTCCTGTGTCCCGGGATACTTTACAAATAGCAGACACAAAGAACACCAAGACTCGGAACAACCATTTATGGATCACATAAATAATAATTATTGTCTAGTGAGAGATTCGAACCTACAACACTCGGCGCAGTGGCAGACGCGAGGCTACCACTTAAACCACCACGCCATCCGTGTAGTCAAATTGTATTTATTGTGTATTTATGTATTGTATAATAGTAAATTGTCTCTGTTTTGCCACTGATCATTTTTGACAGAATACCTCAACAAATATTTTCCTGGCTCGTGAATCGAACTCGAGACCCACAAAGTCACATACACTACCGCTGCGCCTCCGACGCAGAATTATTACCTAATTATATTATTGAACATGCGTAGTTTAGTCATGAGTAATTCTCACATTTGCGAAACGAGTGCGAACAAATAAGAAGTTATCAAACAAATGTGTTTTGCGCAATAAAAATCTATGTTTAGTAATTTTGACGTCTGCCTGTCACACCTGATTATCTTCGAATTACTGAAACAACGTAATGATACGAGCCTGTGAATAGTAATATTAGTGAATTTTTATTAAGATGATGCAATTCAATTGGTATGCAAAAGCTTTCATAATCGAAAATTACTTCGTATAAAATTAAAATTTGTGTTGAAGGAGAGTCAAGTATGTGATATTAATTATTTATTCGTGGTTTTTGGCATCAAAAGTTTTAAATAATATCATAGTCTGTTAACATTTGCTTGTCAAAATATCTCCAGGATGCTAAATTCCCATTTGGAATTCTAACTAATATTATAAATGCGAATCTGAATTTATTTATTTCTTACGTTATCCCGCCTTAACTACTCGACCGATCATTTTGAAATTTCGCATGCACGTTGTCATAGGGTACCTTCCATCCAGAATAAATGTTCTGTTACTAAATTAACTTAACCTACATTTACGCGAGCGAAGGCGTGGGCAAATTCTAGTCAATAATAAATATAATGTCATCATAGCGATAAAACTCAGAAGCGATGAATTTCTTTCGTCCGTGAGAAAAAAGAGAAATAACTTTTACATAATATTGATAATATTAAAAGGAAGACATAATAATTATGTATGTGTGAATAAAGTGAACATTTATCGATTTAACTTTCTGTTTTCTTCGTTCTGTAAATGAAGCTATTTCAATGAATTATGTACATAAGTCTGATAAGATCTACCTATAAGTATAGCACAAGAATTATACTCGCTCAAGAACCCGGTATATTACCCAACATATATATTTATAGTTGGACAATAATCCCCTCCAGACCGAATTTCGGTAATGGCGGCCAATCCGAATGGAATGGCCATATGTGCAGAAGATATTATAGTGCATAAGTGTATGCGCAAGCACAAGTGCACTCTCTGTTATAGGGAACACTCTCATGATCCAATGAGACAGTAATTCGGCACGACCGGAGAGAGATCTGAGCCTACTCTCTAGATCTCTGGATGGACCAACGGCCATCGTTCTTTCCGAGGCACGGGGGTGTGTAAAATACCGTCAGCTTCCTAACTCTGGGCTGCTATTGAGATTTCTTAAAAGAAAAATCTAATAACTTATTGTTGGCATGACCTGGGATTCGAACCATGTACAGCAGTCGCATTCACTACACAAGCGCCACGGCGCGGCAGCGGACCCTTGTTTAAAATTGTTCACTGTACATATTTAGAATTAATAGGCGAGAACGTAAGACTTCTTAAAATAAAGTAAGGAAATAAACACCGATTGCACATGTATTTACTGATAATATGTTTACTTTCAATAGTGTGAAGACAGATAATTATGTCACCATCAATTTTTTTCTAAAATGTCAATGATATAAAGTAAATCTAAATATATGTCTAATTTTAAATTTGCTTACGTCGGTGTGGTCCAATATACTCATTATTTCTTACAACGTATGTGCAAGTTGCAGATTTGAGGATACAGTCAAAATGCTTTGTGAAGCGCAAATATCAACGATCTATTTTTGATCGTTTTTAGTAAATTCATATATATATTGTTTAACTTTTATGTCCATCATTTCAACAATTGATATAAAAGGGTTAAGCGGAGGTTTATTTTGTCAACTACGTTTAGGCCAAATTTCAAGACGGTAAAGTTTTATTAGGATTTTCTTTCAGAAAACTTTTGAGACTTAGGATGCAATTCCCTGGTCGTATCAATGTATGACCAAGACATCAATTATATTGCTTATGGCACCTGGCGTGCCGTATGCGTCGTTGTGCAAAATGCATGTTTATAATATAATATTGAACATTATATAACGTCGATAGTCTTTCAACTTATTTGAAGATGTCGCCGTGATCGCAGAAAACAGGTTGTCGCGGTAAGTTTTATAATACTCCATCTGTCGTTAAAAGCGTGAAGCTATTAACGCACTTAGAATCATTTGAATATTGATAAATTTGATTATATCTTTGTAGATGTCAAGCTATATATTCAGAATGTTGTTGCTAACAAATATGTAAAGATGGCGCTGTTTTAAAATAGTTGTAAAATGTCATGGGAAGCACATTGAAAGACAATACTTGCTGTTGGCGTTTCGTAAAGCTTTCTATATTATGAAGGTGGGTATTCAGAGATGCATCCTACCCTTATTTCGCCAGCTATATTTTTAGGTGCCTCGTAATTGACCAAGAGTACCTACTATCGGGCATATTGCTAGAAACACCCACAAAGATGGCTAAAATGTTCTATAATAAAGTTCAATACTAATTTACTCCGATTTAGTGATAGCTCAGAGGGTAGACCAACAAACTTCAATGCAGAGGGTCTCGGGTTCGAACCCACGTCGCGCACCTCTGACTTTCGGAAGTTATATGACTTTTCGAAATTATGTGCGTATCGATTGATAATTAATCGCCTGCTCCGTGCCTCGGAGAGCACGTTAAGCCGTCGGTCCCGGCTGCCATGAACATTATGGCTGCCATGAACGTTATTGGGAAGTCAGTGCCCTCTAATATCTTGACACTGTAATATCCAGTAAAATTGGGTAGACTAGAAAGCCGACCCCAAGTGACTTGGGAAGAATAAAGGCTAGGGAGAAGAAGACTAATTTACTCCGATTTAAGAACCATATTAATGACCTACCGATCGCATGCCGAACCCTATGCAACGAGAATTATAATAGGGAAAACAAAAGATGTATCTTTCAAATACACAACAACATGCATACTATCATGTTGCATATCTAGTATATCACGATGCCAAACGAAAGTAGGTAAAACTACGTCAAGCGAAGCCGGGATCGAAAGATATCTATATATAGAGATAAGATCGAAGGCTTATAAGTATATGGTTATTTTTAACTTGACCCCGATGAAAATGACTGCTGTTCGGTAATATGCTTATAAATAGCGAAGGTCTTATAACATAGTCAAAGAATGCATAAGGAATGAAATATAAGTAATAACCTGCATTCTGTATTTTTGACAATGTTATTTACCAGTAAGTAAAACGGGTACTAATTCCATTTAAAATAATCTATCTCTATAAGTAATGTCTATTACGATCATAAAGAAATGTAAAAATTAACAGCAAAGTATTATGTTCTCAATTATAAAAGAGTTTTAGAAAAGAAAACTTTCTTGATATTACATTTTTATTTCCAATAAACAACTTTGCTGTTCTTTTTTAATATTAAGGTTAACTTTGTTGTAAAAAAATTATTTGTATATTACGTTACGACAATAAAAAAAGTTTGTCCGTCTGGATCTATTTATCTCTCTGAGAAATCGTAGCTCTGAAACGGATGAACCGATGATAGCCAGGCAGTTTTTTGTTTAAAAGTTAGTTTAAGTCTTCGTTTTTTAATAAATGTGGCCGTCGCCAGATTAAATCTGATTAATTTTATAGTTGGTGTCGTAATAAAAAATCTAATAGGCCAAGATGTTAAATTGTTTTTATGTATGTGTAATAATATTAAGACACACATAGTTATTCAGTGTGAAGACCAAAATGTGATTTTTGATATCAGTATTTTGAATAGCTGTAAACGTCATATTCATATACACAGCAAAGGGCCAATTATATAAAGATCTGATCTAGACGCAGTGCTACAAATATCACAAATGGTATTCGCCTGAATAAAAATAAACTGCAAACGACAACATAAATTGTCTATCAGTTTACATTCATTGACGTTTATTAAACCAGATCTTAACTCTATTACAAACATTATTTACAACAAGAATTGGCCTTCTGAATAAAAAAACTACCCATCAACAATTTGGTTTATACACACGCCTTGTCAACACGTGGCTTTTTAATAAGAAAGCTGTTTATCATAATATTTTATTGCATCTGCCAGTCAGGTCAAGGTGTGTTCGTTTATGTAATGCATTCTTGCATTTCCGTTGTGTTTCCTTGCAATGTCACAAGCATGAACATATTCGGTGACTAACGTGGGTATTTCTAGTACTGGGAACGCATTATCATATAAGTAATTCGGTGTAATGATGATATCATAGGAAGGTTATGCATATACGTATTTGCCACGTCTTTTATATGCGTTTATGGGTCAAATATTACTTGTCTGATTTGGTTAACATGTCTTATCTTGAAGGCTAAAACATTTCAGCAAACAATTTTGTATGTCGACAGGTGACGGGTTTTAAAAATTATATGATCAGGTATGCTGCACGTTAATTCTTCAACTTTGTAATTCATATCTGTATTTCTTATTCAAAATTGTGTTTTATTTATGTATAAATACACATATCTCACATTATGAGTTATTTCTGTATCGCTAGCTTTACAATCATTCAAATAATGAATACAAAGGACACCCAAAACATTAAACAACTATATTTGGATCACATGCATGTTAGATGCTTACGAGGAGCCAACAATATTACTACATAGCCGACAGATACATATCCTACAATAATACCTACTAATTACAAAAGTTTCAATGTTTGCAGCTAATAAATCATTTTTATCTGTCATGTCATAGAATACCAGACATGATTTAAAATCTATTATCTGGCCACCGGCATGCCGCTTTGACTAAATAGGTTACAATCATTGAGTCCGTTTTAAATATAAATTAGATAACAATACAGTGCCATTTACAACTTTTAGCTACCTATAGACTTCTGTAAAAAGTTTTAAGAAGATGTTGTGGTTGAGCCTAAACTACTTGATATTTTTACTCAAAAATCATTATGTTATTTATGACATATGACATATAATATCATTAAGCTATATAACATTTATCTTCGTAATGACATCACAGAGGACTCTAACTACGAATGAATGTATCAAGCTATGGACTGATGGACATATCGATATATCAAACTGTTCCGTAATATAGAAATAGAGAAGGGACGAACACTTAGATGCTAACGAATATTGCTCTTTCTTTCAAATTAGTTTCTGTCTGTATTATAACTTTCACTACGGCTTAAAATAAAACATCGCGTCACCGTTGCATCAATCAGTGATTTCTCATTGTCATTGTAGTATGTAACCTAATTATATTAATTAATTCACTTACTTTCAGTAATATATGGATAATTAAAGGTTCAGGCAGACGTTGTACTACGTAGATTGGCAAATTAGGGCTACTTATCTTTATACACTTACTTGTTTAGGCCAAGAACAGCCCAACTTTTTGGAGTTAATACCTAACATATGGAGGTGTGTACCAGAAAATTCTAGGGTGGGCACGGTACACCAGTATCTCTCCCTCTTTATATACACTAATAACATGTCTAGCATATTTTTATTATATTTTTACGGTTTTATATATAATATAATAATAATACCAGCCCTGTGTATAAATTGTTCCACTGCTGGGTATGGACCTCTTCTCAGTGTGAGAAGGGTTTACGGTTTTAGAATAAGAAAATATGTATTTAAGAAGTCATGGAGAATCGAAGAGAATGTAATATTGGCACACTTGGTACGACATGTCAACTTCATAAAGATCATTAGAAGGAAAAATAAAAGGAAGGAGAGAAAGGAAGAGAAGTTACATAGATCAGGTCTAGGAAAAAGCGAAATTCATGTCGTAACGAGAGGTAAAAAATATGGCATGTTGTTATGTCTCTCAAAGACATGGCTTCACCGACAAGAGCAAGGCTCTTAAATTGATTAATTGAAAATTTTAGGAAATGAGATTTAAGTATTTTAAATATTATTATGTTTAATCAAATAAAAAGAGGACGTTAGTTTGGATTATCAACGATTTATTCAAATAACCGTCATTAGGATACCTACGAGGTATAAATGTATTACAAATAATATTGATTAACTAAGATGTATTAATTGATGAAATCGAGAATGGGTGCTAAGTGTACAAGATATTCAAATCAGCATAATTTTTATGCTAATTTGATTAAGTTGTACGCTTAAAAAAATATTCTAAGTGAATTCACCTTTTAAAATTAATATGCAATTAATATATTTTTAATTTATCTGTAATGGTCTTGAAAATAATTCGCCTCGTTTTATTTTACGAATTTAAATTTATATATTGTCAATATTCATGTGCAGACACTTGTTATACATTGTAGAGATATCTGATTAATTAAAAAGTTATATTTATTTCGAAAAACGTAATGAGTAAACGCGACATAATTATATCTTTAAAATAATGATGGAAGAAAACAGAAGGAAGAAGAATAAAGAGTATTTATTCAATATTTGACACATTGTCTTAAGTTTCTCATAAAACGTAACCATATAATCGAAAAATGGAGATATGATAGTAATGCGATTGTGTCATTAATAGCATTCAAAATAAAATAAATAAGAGTATGTCGCTTTAAAAAGATATAAATGATAAGCTTTCCAAACTCTTTCTTAATGCATATGATCAAAGACAACAAAAAAACTTCCGTGATACAGTATATATGTATATTCCTTGTGCACGTGAGACTTTACACCGGACACAAAAAACACCCAAACTCGTAAAAATAATTTGTGAATCACGTACATTTTTGTCCCGTATTCGATTCTAACCCACATCTCTCGGCGGCCGACAGTGGCGAGGCGACCACTTAAACCATTTTTTTTTTTTTTTTTTTATGGATTAGGGGGCAAACGAATAGACGGATCGCCTGATGGTAAGCGATTACCGCTATCCATGGACACCCGCAACACCAGAGGAGTACGCCATTACGCCACTTGTGCTGTAATTAATATAAAACCTACCTATATACTTACTCATTATTTTCGCTACAGTACTTACTTCGATAGGGTGATATGAATCATTGTTTCCTCACCAATCCGCTATATTGTAGCTATTTCAAATGTAAAATCAAAGTTCGGCACGTGTCTATAATTTACCATTCAAAACTTTAAAGCGCCCATAAATATCAATCAAAGAATATGACAGGAGACAATGGCGTTAAAGGTCTTGTTTTTTCTTCTATGTGAACAGATTTTATGTTAGTTATAAAAGTGTTGCGTGATTTGTGAACTGCAAATGGTAAGGCTGACCCTGGTGACCCGAGCGCGTAGTAGTGGTAATAATAGCCGTTGACATTTAGAAGATGAAACTAGTTTTGAAGAGGCCCACGTTCGATTTATGGTATTGCCTCCGCCCGATGTCACGTTTCCAGATTGTCCGCCGTAAAATCAAGGTTAACTAGGATTTATTAAATTTATGTATTATCTAACACGTCTGCAAGTGGGCGCAGCTTCCCATAAAATAGGAATCCTTGGAGCATTTAAAAAAAAGATCAAAAATCTTATCTTTTTTAACTACTATTTTTAGTAGTTGTTAGTTTAAAGACTTGTTCTTCGAACTAACAACTTATTGTTAGATTCATATTCTTATAATAATCTTATTCATTTATTTTTCCTAGTAAATGAGGCTAACAATCTAGGAAGCTCTTATTTTATACATTCCAATTCACTCAGGTGCAGGTTGCGTTTCTGTAGGTGTTGGTAACATTTTAATTTATAATTTTATTGTTTTTATGTCATATTGTCGGTGTCTTTGTCAGCTATTATATGTTTTAAATGTATATGCGGGCAAAGCCCCGGTTAAAAGTTATCTTTTAATAAAAGACTTCATTTTAACGAAATCGAACCAAATATTCAATCATGTTTAGTATTGTATCATGTTGCAGCATTGAGGTTTTGTACTTTTTTACTGCACAAAATATTGCGTAAGTAACATCGGAATTTAAGATTAATATGTATTATGTATTGTGATGTCGGCAAACTACTCGCTCATCTCGTTTATATTTGTTTTTGTTGAAATACCATTTAGAGATGGGCATGGACCTGTCGTTTTTGTTATTTTAATATGAATGTTGCGCATATTTTGTAAAACGTAATATAAGAAGAATTTAAATGCAAATGCAGGTTCTACCAGCCTATCTTTACTAATATTATAAAGATTTGATTTTGTGTTTGTTTGTTTATTTGTAACGATTTATTTTAAAAACTACTTAACCGATTTTAAAATCTCTCGCCCGTAGAAAGCTATATTATCACCGAGTAACATAGTCTATACTTTATTTATCTTTATGTTTGTGGTAGTATTGACATCAAATAAGGATGGCGCCTTATATCTGTTTCTATTGGTGAAACTTATCGAGGATACTAGATAGTTACACATTACGATATAGTTAGTGACAGTTCCTGATAGCATTTAAAGTTTATATGCCGAAGAATTTATACTTATAACACTTTAATGGATCATCGGGCTGCGATCTCGGAAGCAAGAACACCTGGCAAGCGGATTCTTTCTTTCTTTACATTAGCAGGAAACCTTAATATTAAAATAAAAATATCTATAAAATCTACCTACATCTATACTTAATGTGGTAAAGAGGTAAGATTTGATATTTTGTTTGATTGTGAGGATTTCAATGAAAAACTAGTCAACCGATTTTAAAAATTCTTTTGATATTACACATCTGTATTATCACCGAGTAGCATAGGCTATATTTTATTTAAAAAAGTACTGTTACTAACATAACCTAACCTACATTTACGCGAGCGACGCCGCGGGCAAAGGCTAGTAATATGTATTAGCAACATAGGCAATCAAACCACCAAACATGTGTTTGATTTTAACGTTTCATTAATATTATTAAAGGTTCTGAAATGTTATTCTTCTTCATTCAATTATTTGTTTCATGGTATAGCGGAATTTCTTCAAATAAAATTTGTCGATCACCAGTGTAACAGAAAGAACCAGCTCCTTTTCGTGTTTAACAAGTAATCCTGTTATTGAGGAAGAGGACTTTTTAAATCATAGACGCTAAACTCGACACTTCAAACAAATGGCTGTGCTTTGAATTCGAAGTCAGTCATTTTGTTTTCAAAATACGAACAATGAAGTCATGTTAGTAATAATACAAGAAAAATAAATCATGAAAAGATAATTAATATTATTATAAGTCTGTATGTAACCAAAGTCAATGCGACCTGACGGAAAATTCTCGTAATAAAATAGCATTCTGATATCTTATAAACGTCAAATTTGAACTAACATGCAATTTATGTTCGTCGTTTGTTTGAATGAAGTAGACTACTATTTTATATATTTATAATACTGAAACTACATCGGAACTCTATATAAAACAGATTTTATTAAGAGAATGGGCCTCTGTTTAAACATAAAAATATTTAATTAATTTCTGTTACATGTTTTAGACACTTGAAAATTATAATAATTATATTATTGAGGTATATTTAAGATATAAGTATTTCAGCGTTTATTCATATAATTTTATACTAGTGAAAATATACGGAACTACCTACTCATTAATTAATTGTCTCTGCGAATATATTTAAATAAGATTATAATAGATCCAGTCTCAGTGATATTCCTCATGATATCGTGAAATTAATAAGTATTATTCAAGGCCACTCATTGGTGTCATTGCCCTTATAACTAGCCGATGTTTTTTGTTAACTTCTATTTTAATATAAAAGGACAAAAATTTATTGGGATGGTACCTGTTTGTTTCTGACATTCGTACAGACACAGATCTCAGTAAAAATGAAATTCTTGGTGAGATTATAGTTACACTTGTTTTATACATACTTCACTATGTGGCTGATAAGAAATGCATAAGCATTAAATGTGTTAAAATATATAACCCTTGCAATTGATAACCAAAGTATCTACTGATTACATAATTAATTGTTACAAATAAAATTTTAATAATGTTGCAGGTACTTGCTTTGTGTGTGTGTGCTGCCAGCGCGGCCAGCTTCGGCAACTACGGCCCCTACAAGCCCAACCAACGGTACAACCCCGTGTACTCTGCCCAGGCTGTCGCCCAGGTTGCCCCTGTTGCTCCATTCGTTCCTAAGGCTGTCGTCGACCCCGTTCCCGTCGTACCCGTTGTCCCCGTTGTTCCCGTCGCTGCGGCTGTCAAGACCTACCAAAGCCAGGCCAAATCCGAGTCCGAGTCCGAGGTTCTTCGTGCTGATTCTGAAGTGAACCCTGACGGCTACCGTTACGCGTAAGTAATATTCACGCTTAACTTAGGTAAAATATATGGCTTGTAAAAATAGACCTAAATCAATGAAGAGGAGATGTAAACTATATATTATGTACCTATCTAATTACCTAGTTATGGTCCATTAATAAATATATGCCTTTACAAGTTATTCAAGTTTTATGATTTTTTAAGATTTAATAGAATGTAATCTGTTAAATATTAATAATCTAAATAATTGTAGCACTTGTGATAGTTGCATTCACTTTCAAGACGCGTTAAATCTAGTCATCTATTTTTGCGTAAAATAATTAGTACTTATAAAATATTCGATAAGGTTGTATGGTGTAATATTTTGGAAAATGCCGTGACATAATTAGTATCTAGATTTTTATGCCTATCGGGACGTATTGTAGACATCTTACGAGGAGGCTTTAATACGACATAATTAATATAATAAAAATAATTATAAATCGCACTTGGTAATATTTCGGCGGCGTTTAAGTAATATGTTTATTGTTTCAGCTATGAGACCGCTAACGGTATCAGTGCCGAAGCCAGTGGTTCCTTGAAGAACGTTGAGAACAGCGTTGTCCTTGTAAGTATATTTCCTTATTACAGTAATATGTTGTTATATGAAAACCTAAAATTTTCCTATTAAAGAAGTTGATGTTATCTAATAGTAGTTACTAGAGCCTATAACGCCTATTCTTAATCGTTAGTATTGAGAATATATCAATTTAATCTGTAGCTTTTGCGTTGTTTTAACTTCACAAATAAAATCAGGCTTATTGTTCAATCGCGCAATGCAATTATAATTGAATGTTCCATTCGCTGTGAGTGATAGGTCGGTTGTATTGGTTCTAATGTATAATTATAACAATTTGTTTTACAGGTCAGCCAGGGTGGCTACCGTTACGTCGCTCCCGATGGTACTCCCGTTGAAATCACTTACGTTGCTGATGAGAACGGATACCACCCACAGGTAAATTTAGTCAAAAATAAATAATTATATTTACATATTGTATCGTACGTACGTTTTAGCATACATCATTCTAATATTTCTTTGTGTAACCACACACGATGTGGTTTTCAAACATGGCTGTGTATCAAGTTATTTTAATCTAAGTAGCTAACTTAAAATATCTGTCTCTGAAATTACTTTATATGGCGCAACACACAATATTGCTGTCGAATTACTTGTAATTGAAATGCTGGTTTAAATTACGTCTATTCACAAGATTCACCGGACATTATAATGTGACAAACTCTTTCATATAAAGTATTGACATATTTAGCAAAATAAGCAATTAATGTTTTGCTACATATGTAATATATAATTTTTATTTATTTTCAGGGTGCTCTCCTCCCCGTAGCTCCTCCGGTCCCCGAGGCCATCGCCCGCTCTCTCGTCTACATCGCTAACCACCCCCAACCCGTCGAGTACGCCAACAAATTCTAAATTTATTAGACGGATGAAACTGACCAAGAATTTATAACAACTTTTTGCTGAAGATCTTCAGGATCGTGACAATGGGCAATACTGAATTATTGACACGTTTTAGACGTGAAACTTGAATAAAATAACATTAAGTAAATAAAAGAACTGTGCCATATAACTATGTTTTTATTCATATGGATTAAGTACCTACTCTCTTTCGTAGTAGTCGTTGAAATAATAATGATGTTAAGATTTGTATGTAGTGCGCGAATGGGTCATCCCAATAATAATTACACATTGACGTAATAGCGGCCGAGTTATTGTCTTCTACCGAAAACAATACAATAACATGCATTGCTGTATGACTAATAAAAATAAAAAATGTCAAAGATACAAGTAAACTCGGCAATACTTTAAGCTTTCGCGAATTAAACACGTGACCGGCAGTTGGCCAATTTTATTTAGTTATTTATTAACTCATAACAATTTTTTTGTGTTCAACATATTTGTATAAATTAATCATTGTTAACATCAATTGCAACTAATTAATTAAGTACTAACTTAATATTTACAAATCCATCGGATCAACGACGCTTTCATACTAACGAGCTAATATCGTGTGTATTCAAAGTTCTGATTAATACAAAGCATTTCTACTATTAAAGTAAAAAGAGTGTAGGTGTGTAGGCCATCAGTATGGTTTGAGGTTTTCGTTATTAAAAAGCTGAGAAACCGTGATAACATACTTGAGTCACATGTATTGCAACCGGACGGGTTACTATTAGGATAATCCTTAATAAATGTATGCATAAATCATATTTTGGAGTCACGCAGAAAGATTTATTACACTAAAAGCTTTAAATATTCTAACATTCACATATCCTAAACATCTTGGTTTGTGATGTTCATGGGTTGGTAATAACTTGAGTATGACTACGTAGAATTGTTTTTGCATTTCGGCTTCTCTACTGTTTTTCTGATGCACTTAAAGAAAAGTGAACTGCATACCTCTTAGTGTGTCCGGTAGCTTAAATATATCTTAGAAATATGTTCATAATTATGTAAGTTCGCACGGTGGGATAAAATACTTAATGCGTGCTTCCCTTGCATTTTAAACTAGTGTTTCGAACATTATCTACATGTTTATAGACATGTTCTCAATTGTACCGCATAAAAGATTTTAAAGATCTCACTCCTAAAGTATTGAATGGATTTGGATGAATATAGGCACACACATGACCATGTCCTGGATTAAAACATAGGATACTTTATATTTCGTTTATGTTTTTATAGGATTAACGCAGGCAAAACCGCGGGTTGAGGCTAATTGCTGACAAAAAAAAAATGACAAGCCGCCACACAATTGGCACGTGTAACTATTCTACTACGATGCTGCAGTCATTGAACTAACAAGACATAACGTAAAAGATTTGGTATTTATCGACATTCCATTCAAATAAACGAGATGCAATATTTAATCAGTAAGACAAGTTTTTCAATAGAGCTAACAGAATAAAAATCAAGACACAATAGAAATATGAGCTTGATTAAATAGATCTATTTTTGGTACGTTAATTTTTTTTAAATTAGTAGTAGTTTCGTTATCATATGCTTAAATATAACAGTCAGATTAAGATTAAATTAAATATTAATAAGTTAAATTCATCAAGTGGAATTACTTATAAAGGTTTTGTGTTAGTAGATGTTAGGTTTTGTTTTAGTATAAAATATTATGTCTAATACATATTATTTCGTTACGTTATTATCAGTTCTTCGAAGTAGAATTACCTAAAGTTATACTAAGAAGTAGGCACCTAATTATTATGTAAGGCATGTAGCAGATACAAGACTTCTGTAAGGCAAAATATTGTTAACAGACAATCAAATGTTGTGATTTGCTAACTGAATTAGCAACAGCTAATCAGATTACTTGATATGATTGTTTTGACAAATTGTTGACTAGCTTTATAGACATGGGGTGCTAGTTAATTGTCATTAGTCGGATTGACAAAGATGACGCAATAAAACAAATACGCAAAATTAAGACTACAAAAGAGCAATGATGCAGATTTAGAGTAAGTCAGATAAGAAGATCTATGATCAATACAAATATAATAAAGCATGAAAATTTACTGCATATACACAGGCAGATATTTTTGATCTACTTATACACTTCTGAATCCTAAGCACGTATTAAATCCGTGCTAAGATGGGTTGCTAGCATGTGCTTGACGCGTGCTAACGTTTTAGAAGTGCTTAAACTTAAGTGGTCGGGTCATATTTATAAAACGTCAACGCTTTGTCAAATCCAATGAAATAGACTTATACGAAATGTGTCGTTGGTGTAACAGTCCTTATTCTTAAATTTTGAATTTTATATAGGTATAAAATAGGAAGCAGAAATAATTAGTTGATTTTTATCAAAATGTACAAATGATGCTTTTCATTACTCGTTGGCAATAAAATTATGCATAGAGACCTCAGTAAATTTGTAAATCACTATTTCCAAGGAACCGAAATAGAAACGACGTGGAGGGTGGAAATATGAATTTACTCGTGGTAATTAAATATATGAGATGCACTAGTTACTGTCAGGGGTAGCGCGATCAAAAAAGGGTGGCACAACTGTACTTATTTATTTAAAGGAGGAATATTTAAAGCGTTAAAGCAAATGTGAAATACATTAAAGTATTTTTACAAGCTTTTATTTAGTTTCACCTGGAAAAATATCAGGATATCATCACAGTGGAGACACAGCTTATCATCTCTCTAAAAATCAACGACAAGGTTGAACAGGTCATAGAAGCATTAAACCAATTGATTCATGATGCGGCAAACAGATCCACACCTCAATACAAAGCAGGAACTGCAAAAGAACATGTATACCCTGCGTTCATCAAGGACTGTATAATCGAAAGACGTAGACTCCGCAGAATATGGCAAAACACTCACTACTCAAGAGATAAGACCACCTTTAATAAAGCCTCACAACAATTAAAGAAACTAACCAAAGAATGGGAAAATGAGAATCTGCAATCACACCTCGCAAAACTGACACATACTAGTGACACAAACTGTTCTTTGTGGAAAGCTACTAAAAATCTAAAGCGTCCCAAACAACAGGTCATACCATTAAAAACACAAATGGGGACTTGGGCTTGCTCCGACTGTGAAAAAGCTAACACGTATGCCAATCATCTACATAAAGTTTTTGAACCACTTCCTAGCAACAATCAACATCTTGATAATAAAATAGACAAATACCTTAGCTCTCCTACTCAAATGTGCCTACCACTGAAACATGTGACACTAAGTGAGCTAAGGCGGGAAATCTTAAAAATTCAAGAAGGTAAATGCCCTGGATATGACCTATACTCTTTTGAAGTATTTACCAAAAAAGGGTTACTATTCATACTTGCTATCTTCAATGCTTGTCTAAGATTATTCTTCTACCCAAGCCAGTGGAAAATAGCCCAAATAATAATGATATTAAAACCAGGCAAACCAGCTCAAGATGTGGCTTCATATAAACCCATAAGTCTCATTCCAGTTTTCGGAAAACTACTGGAAAAGATAATTCTAAATAGAATGCGAGAACACCTAGCAGAGATAATACCAACTCACCAGTTTGGTTTTAGGGAAGGCCACGGCACCATCGAGCAAGTACATCGATTAGTTGACGTCATTGGTAGAGCACTGGAAAACAAACAATATTGTTGCGCTACCTTCCTAGATATTAGCCAAGCATTCGACAAGGTTTGGCATGCTGGGCTAATCTACAAAATTAAAAAAACGATCCCACACTCTTTCTTCCCATTATTAAAATCTTACCTGGAAAATCGATGCTACGAAGTAAAATATAATTCTGACACATCTAAAATGCACGAAATTAAGTCAGGCGTGCCACAAGGTAGCATACTGGATCCAGTTCTCTATTTAATATTCACAGCAGATATACCCACTCATGCTTACACCACCACAGCGACACATGCAGATGATACCGCAATCCTTTCAATACATGAAAACCACAACTCTGCATCCGAAAGGCTTCAACTACACTTGACTCTGATCGAAGCATGGCTTGAGCAATGGTGTATTAAAGCTAATACAGATAAGTCGATTCAAGTAACCTTTACACTCAAAAGAAAAACCTGCCCACCTGTTAAACTTTGCAATACAGAGATCCCACAATCAGGCGATGCCAAATATTTGGGCATACATCTTGACCGACGCCTCCCTTGGCGCAAACATATATGGACCAAAAGGAAACAACTGGATTGCAAACTCCGAAGCATGTACTGGCTCATCGGTCGCAAATCACAGCTAACAGATGCTAGTAAAATGGCTGTCTATAAAACTATATTGAAGCCTGTATGGACGTATGGCACTCAGCTATGGGGTACAACCAGTCACAGTAATATCGAAATATTAGAAAGGTTTCAAAGTAAAACAATGAGAGCTCTATTCAATATTCCATCGTACGTAAGCAATAAATATGTGAACCTAGATTTGAAACTGCGAACAGTAAAGGAGGAAATTGAGTCATACAGCAATAATTATCAAACCCGACTAAACCAACACATTAACCAGCTAGCAGCTGAACTCCAAGGAGTAGGCAGTCTAAGATTCTCTCGCCTCAAGAGAAATAGTATACCTGATCTAGCAATAAGATTTGCAGACCGTAGATGAGAATGGCATCAATGGGCGCACAACTCAGCTAAAGATATATACTGATGAAAATCTGACAACATATTCGATTATTGTTTCAAGAAAACAGATTACTAAGTAGCAGGATATAAAAAAAAAAAGATGTTTGTCAACAAACCTTGCAAATTAAATTTGATCCATTTCCCGGTTACCGATTGAGCTGAAATTTTGCATACATGTGTATATCGTGTGACAATGCAATATTACATGGTGCTGATCTGATGAAAAGAAACACAACATGGCATAAAAGTATATTTGGCTGTTTACAATTAATCTTTGGATAAGAAATTATTAAAATATAAAATAATACTAAAAAGTTAAAAACAAAATTGAAAGAAGAAAGCTTTTTAAAAACAAGCTTCTATTATGTTCTTGAAATATCATTATATAGGTACCTAGGTACATTGTAACCTTTAACGATAATTAACCATATTAGTCTACGTCACAATAATCCCATATCGTAAGTAGCTATATATATAGCTACTTACGATATGGGATTATTGTGACGTAGTAAAATGTCTAATAGGTATATACCTATTAGACATTTTTATTAAACAATAAAACTTTACACCTTGCAAAAGAAAAATAATGAAGGTGTAATTATGCTAAATGTTCTTTAATGTTCCATCACAATGTAACACGCTTCTATTTATAAAAAAATGGGTATGTGATAAAAACGATATGGGATTATTGTGACGTAGACGAATATGGTTAATTATCGTTAAAGGTTGCAATGTAGGTACCTATATAATCAGCGTGCAATGGCCGCCAGGTTAATTATAGGCTACCGACCGATCTCGTTCGAGGTTCTCTACCGTTGGCGCCAGGAAGCGCTAGCTCGGGGCACCAGGTCTTCCCACTTTAGAGGTGGCACGGTTCGAACTCTGCCAGGTCCTGATGGAAGAATGGAGAAATCGACTTGTGCACTCCAGGAGAAATCGACCGTTTTTGAGGATTGGCTGGAAAGGCGGCATGGCGCCCTCACCTTCCGGCTGACACAGGTAATGACTGGCCACGGTTGTTTTAGCCAGTTTCTGTGTCGCATAGGCCGGCAGGCGACGCCCGGATGTTATCACTGCGGCGACTGCCGCGATGTTGTTGTGTACACGGCGCTGCACACTTTAGCTGATTGCCCCGTCTGGGAATCGCAGCGCCACAAGTTGATCGCGGCAGTCAAACTGGTTGCCCTCTCACTCCCGGCCGTGGTTCAGTCTATGGTCCGGAGTAAGAGATCGTGGAACGCTGTCGCCTCCTTTTGTGAGGAAGTAATTTCCATCAACGAGGCGGTGGAGCGGGAGAGGGAGCGCTTAAACCCTCTCCCCAACCGCAGAACCGGGCGGCGTAGGGCGCGAGATGACCTCTAGCCACCCTGAGGTTTGACCTGGGGGTGGTGGGCTGCGTGGGCCTGCTCGCCACCCGATCAGCACGAGGTCCGAGGAACACCGTGGTAGGTTTAGTCGGTATATGGGGGTATCTTTTCCCCGGTGAGCCCGACATAACCTCTCCGTCGCCCTGCGGAGAGGTATGCTTCAAGGCATTCCACCACGTAAGAAAAAGGAAAAATGAAAAAAGGTAGCTTTAGACTGATATTTTTCTTATCGGGTTTAAATTATTATTTTTAAATTTTAGTTCTTTTTATTAACAAGAACATAATAAAAGCTTGTTTTTAAAATTTTTTTTGCTTTTACTTAATTTTATTTAAAAAATATAGTCTTCTGTTTACGCGAATGTTATTCATTGTAATAGTTTAATTACTAAAACTAACGGACTAGAAGGTGACGCAATGGTGGTTTACTTTGACAGATTATTGTTTTATCACTATGTTATCATTAGTCAGTTGGTTAGACGTGTGTAATCTGCACTAACCCTCACAATACAAACAAAACAAGGTATAGGGGTCACAAGGTCACATGTGTTTTAAATGGGAAAATATTGACTTGTAACTTGGTGTGCAGATACCTTGGGGTCATACCTCGGTCGAGTTTGAATATGGGCCCTGTGGGTCAAAAGACCTCCGAGATATAGGGGTCATTTCTTTTCATTACTTTTACATTTAAGACGAAGAGGTTGAATCCTAGGTTTTTACACCCATCTCGTTATTTTATTCAAATCAATTATTCCATACTATACCTTGACGGAAAACAAAATTGGCGTTCCACAATATTAATCACAAATTAATTCTATTTATATTTTATTTTGGTACCTAACTCTGACGTAACCATTAGTGAAATACGGCTATTAACGTCAATAGCCAGAAATTTGACACTAAAATATGGATTATTATAAACAAAATACATTTATATAGCTCATCACTATGCGTTACCTAGAAAACAGAATTATATAAATGTTTAATTAAACTAGAACCAATTTGTTATGTCAAGATTGTGACAAACAACAAATAAATCAAAAATTGATATTTTTAATTCATTTTAAAGGTACTCTTGTTCGAATAAAACAACAAAAACTAATAGTAGGTATCCTTAGTAAGTTAAAATATATAAATATAATTTAAACTTAAATGATAAAATTATCACTCTGTTTATAAACTGCTGGGCCTTTTTTAGGCGTGACAAGGTTTAGGCCCCACATAATATTGTATTACGTTTATGCGAATATTACACATTAAAAACAATTGACGCTCACTACCTTAGCATCCCCGTAAATTATGGCTGCTGAAAGCAGTAATTGTTACGGCGAATATAATATAAATAGTAGATAATATATAGTCAAAAATAAACTTATGTTAAAAATAAGCTATTTATCCGTTATATCATTATAACTGTTTTTCGCAGCGAGACACCAGCGGCGGCGGTCAAACACAATAGGTTTTTTTATTACTATGGGTAAGACTTGACAGATTTTACACATTTTCGAAAACTTTAGGTAGATTCCTAGGTGAGCAGGATTTTCCATTATGTTTTCTTTCACTATTAAAGCGAGCGAACTTGGAAATTTCAGAGAATTCTAAGAAACTTTGAGAAGTATTAGGATTGCACTTAAGACCTCACTGCGTGGCAGCCCAACGGGCGCCCACTAGGCACTAGGATATCACTGCTAAAACACTATATAGGAATATGCTCTTATTAAAGAAACCTGCTTATTTGGTCTCTGCTTGATGTGTTCTAGGTATATTGTGCAAAAGTTTACTTTAAGGATCTATAATTTCTTTTTACTAAGTAGGACCCCATAACCCGGCATTAAAATTTATACATTACTTATAACATTGCGCTATTTCTACAGCCTAACTCAGGTAAACATGGTTATTAAAATATTTTTAGTGAATGCAATGTAAAAATATTTTTATCCCGGTAATCCGTGACTTAACTAGTAAGAATATAAAAGCTTTTAGTATACAGAACGTTCAAAGTAAAAGTTTATATTTTTTAATACTTTAGAATTTTCTAAACTGTTTTAGAGTATTGCTAACTCTAATTAAAATATTACATTTTAGAACCATATTTCTTCGAATTTATATATTGTCATTAAGGAGATCGGGTAATTTGAGAAAGTAGCTTACTGCTTTTCCTTGCTTTAACACCCGAAGAAGTTTCTCGAAGCCTAAGCAACACATATCCGTCTAGTAAGAATATATTTTGCCCAGGATCATACATCTGATGAAAATTTATTTAGCTGTTAAAACAACAAACATATAGAGCGTAACTTTTGCATTAGTTATATTAATATGGGTTAGTTATAATCACTGTTTCAAATATTACAATGGCTTAGTTTACTTATTAGATGCACTCTCCCCATGACCATAAATTCTAGGGACGTATCTGAAAATAAACAATCTAATGACAGGTGTAAAGCAACTATGTCAAAATATAATTATTCTTTAGCTATCCTTAATTTTCCGTATGTTTGGTACATACACCTGTAGGTGTATGTATGTACCAAATCAAATCAGTATATAATAGATTGATTGAAGTTTAAAGATAGATTCGAAACAATTTGCTAATTTTATAATCAAGGCAACTTCGACTATCGCCGCTTACATACTAATTCTATTTGGCGCCTTGACTGATTAGTGATTACCTATATAATTATCTCACAACATGCGTCATAAATGTTGATTTATTACATTTTAATTTGCGTAACTCAGTAAATTAAATGGCCAACGTGATAAATAATAAAAAGCGCGTTAAAATATAGCTTCCTCTTTTAATTTATATGGATTTGACATTTTGCGATATATTATTATTATGTGGTGGTCAATATAGCGCCTGTGATAATTTTATCTTTATATTGCATGTGCGATGATTGCTAACAAAATTAGCACTAGGTGTAAACCGATAAAAATATGTGCTATAACTATAACGTATTAATATTTATTTTTCCAGGAGTGACGCGAAGCAGCCCGTGACTAATCGCTACCAAGCAGAAAGGTTGATGTATGTTCGTAGATGGGTTGGTTACCCATCTACAAAAAATTACAAATACTTTATCTTTCTCCGAGCCTGACATAAACATTCATGACAGTCGATATAAGGAATCAGTTTTCTTAAATCCTAATAAATAAGATGTTCATATTCGAAGGAAAATTAAGTGTGCTCCTTTGTATTCCAGCCATTATGTTATACGATAAGGAGTTGTAGAGGATAACCGGTTCTAGATATCTGGGGGCATATTGTGACTGATAGCCTGTCTGATGTCGCTGATTTTGTACGTGAGTGCTGGGTATTGTCGTTGCAATGGAATATGAATGCCCGTTAATTCGCTGCTCCATAAAAGTGAATTTACTAAGTTCAAGGTTTAATGCCAATTGGTTTACACGAGCAGCCTATAACTAAGTCTTACCCAATAATTATAAAATATAATTTAGAAACTGTTTAGTAAAGTTTAATAGTAGTAGTAGTGTAACAATTTCTAAATTATGTAATAAACTGTCAAATAAACAACGCGATAAAATCCGTATATAATAGTTCAATTTCAATAAGTCTTACCCGTTAGGCAGCTAGTATCTTTCGCGTTCAATACAATCACATCTTTAGGATACTGATGGGGCTGTACTACTGCAGCGCATAATGTAACAGTAGTACCGTGCAAAACTGATATTTTATTTTTAATTAATTTATGACGGTATATTGGCATTTAAACTGAATATTGATTTATTGACCTACATATTAATTTATTCAATGCGTGAATTTTAATTTAATATTATTTGTATCAATTCAATCTATATGTCCGGATTTTGTTGTTAATTGATTTTTAAGTTTTATTTTGTTTTCCTGTGCTGACTACTTTGCCAGTATTTTATTACTTTATGCCTTTACTATGAATTTTATTAGAAATATACGTTTATTATCAATGTTTAATAATCTGATATCTCTGACATTTGGTTTAGCCTTAGAATGTTGTTATCCCTGATGGCAGTCGCTCTTAAAAATATTAATTTCGTGTCCAATCTGAATAAACTAGTAAACCGCTTCAATTGGTAATAATAAAGTAGAATTCAGTTTTGCCAGGATCTATTTTATCTTCAGTTCATTCTGGTAAAATTAAATACAGCGAAGTGTGTGAGTATGAATTAGAACAGTAAAATTGCAGGTATAGTTAAATTATTCAAATTTTCTAATAAATTGTTAAAGCTGTTAGCTTCTTAAGTATGAAAATTGTCATATGAGTTCCTGTTAAAAGAATAAAATCGACAATCGAACATGGTGCAGCCAAAACACAAACGCGTACCTCTCTCAGTCCATATTCGATTGTATGGCGCAGTGCGCCGAACGTTATTATTATTGATACCAGTACGCTGCTGGTTCAATCGCCTGCACATCAAACTGGGTGCGGTACCGGAAATAATATGACGATCCGTGGTGCGGTGGTGTGGTATGAAGAGCACATGGTAGCACCGTAACGTACGTTGGTTCAGTCGCATCATGATTGATCGTCTATTTGCACTTTAAAACAAAGACCAAACTTAATAGCCTAACTTGCGCTGAGTGATAAAAATATGCACAGAATAAAAACATAAATAGGACTCACCGAGAGTTGTGTCGGAACAACATGATCTTTATTTTCGTTGCTTCAATGATTATTAGGATTCTGATGCACAGGTATTTTAGTGTGTTGT
Source organism: Catocala sponsa (assembly GCA_963564715.1). Lineage (NCBI taxonomy): Eukaryota > Metazoa > Arthropoda > Insecta > Lepidoptera > Erebidae > Catocala > Catocala sponsa. The sequence goes on along the minus strand of OY751330.1, from coordinate 15,436,950 downwards.
AAGAGACATTCCAACGCTACCTACCCTAGCACGCATATAACATAAGCAGTCAGCTGGATACTACGTATGTAAAGCTAAAATATTACCCGATTCTTTTGCGTTGGTCAAAGCTTCTTTCGTCACAGCTCTAGCTGTTTCATACTTGAGAGCCTTAGCCCTGAAAACTTAAAAACAGATAGATTTGATTTTATACTGTAAGTATTTTATATTAAACTTATTTTCATTAATTGCATTTGCAAACCTTCACAAGAAGAATAGAAAATATAATGTAAACAATAGGAAAAATATGTAGAAGCGTTACACAGACCTCAAAATAAGCATTTAAATATAAATCTATCCACTCGTGTAAACAAACTTAGTGGATATTTCCCATTGACCTATGATCTTAACATATTATCATACGTCAATGGAAACAAAGTTACTAATAAATGTCAATTCAGGTCGAACGAGTTTGTCGATGGCGTAGTGGTTAGTGTAACCGACTGCCACGAATGAGGTCGCGGGTTCGATTCCCGCATAAGTCAAACATTTATGTGCATGAACATGGATGTTTGTCTTGGTCTAGGTGTTTTTATTTTTTTTTAATTTTTTTTTATCGTGCTCGTCAAAATGACCACACTCCACCTGATGGTAAGCAGTCGTGTGGTCTAAGAGCAGTGGCCTCCACACCGCCCTCATAGTAGCCGAGGCGATGTTGAGGTCTCTACTTTGACGGCCTGAGAAGGTGCTTTTTCACGCCCCGCTTAAAGGACCCAGGATTGAAGGAAGAAGGAAACACGTGCCTTGGCAGAGAATTCCATGCCTTGGTCGTTCGGCAGAGGTATGAGGACCCAAACAATTCTATGTATAATATGTATGTAATTACAAAAGTATATATGTATGTTTATCCATTGTCTAGTATCCATAGTATAAGCTCTGCTTAGTTTGGGCTAGATGGTATTGTGTGTATGTGATAGAATATTATATTATATTATATTATATGATACTTGTGAATAAAAGTTGATATTCATAGTTTACATTTAGCTTAAGAATATAGTATTTTCTTACGCTTACACGAATGTTACACACAAATTAAATTATAATGTAGTAGGAATATAAACCATTGATTTATTACTAAATACCTTACAAACCAAAAACATAAAACAACAACAGTTCTTTGTTATAGGCGTAGAGTTTATGTAAAGCAATGGAATAAAACAAAGAACTACACTCTCGTCACTGTTTTAACCAATCCTGGAAAACATTTCTAGATAATTAAATCAAATTATCAATCAATCGCTTTTTTTAAATTAGCTCTATATAAAGTCTCCCACTACTGGGCACGGGCCTCTTCATATAGTCCACCACACTGACTCTGTGCGGGTTGGCAGAATTCACATATCTGCGAGAACATTATCGAGGACTCTCAGACATGCAGGTTTCCTCACGAGCGATAATTAACTACATAATACGCACATAACTTAGAAAAGGCAGAGATGCACGCCTTGATATCGAACTCGAGACCTCTGCGTGGCAGTCCAACGGTCTCCCACTAGGCTATCGCTGCTCATGTATTGCCAAACAGTCTAAAGGATGCTTCGCAATATGGCGAAACATACGCTGATGTATATTTTGCACTCAAAGCAGTACCCTGCTAGTTGGACAAAATCAGTAGGTACACCAGTTTAGTGTTAGTTGCTTAAACACAAAATAGTAATCTACTCTAGATTACAATTTTGAGTTTAAGCAAATAGCCCAGATGATTAGATTCCTGAATAAAAATAGTTTATCTGTGCACCTGCCTACATCTTGACCGCAATCACGTGCCTATAAAAAATTCTCTCCTAAACTTCCGTACCAGTACACCGTTAGTTCAGATAGTGCAGCATCATTTTTAGAGCTTAAGGTTGAGAACAGTACTGTGGGTAAACCTGGTAACTAATAAATGCCAGATGCCTTTAAATCAATTCGTTGATTGATTCTTATGGTAAATTTTATGGCAGAATATTAACTTTGAAGATGATTTAAACCAATTTTACCTGCCGATGTCCATCCAGGAAGAACAGGTAATTTCTCTCTGCAATCATAATTTAAAACCATTTAAAAATAGTATACAGTAATAAACGCTCGAAACTGTCAGCATAAGTAGACGCAATGACGGCACGGTACATACGTAACAGCATAAGTAGTACCTAATAAACGGTACGGTTTTACGTGTTTAATAAGAGCTTATCTTATCATAAAACTTAACTGAATGGCTTAAAAGATTAAGTTTAAAAGTGAGTCAGTGTTATTCAATTATATGTAATGTTTTTGGTATTTTTGCATTGTAATTATAAAATAAAGCATGAATTATATCATGCCTTATAATATATAAGTTTATCTAATGTGTTCTATTTTAAATTAGATGAACTTAAAAAATTTATATAAGAGTTCATCAGATTGATTTGAAGGAAGAACATATTTTGTTAGTACCAAGTCTACCGAAGTTACTGTTCTCAACGACAAGATGCCTTTATTAAATATATTGCTGCGCAATATAATTTTACAAAATGGTGTAGTCGCCCGAGAAGTCTAGGAAAAAAATCTATTATAGACACGTGATTGCGACTAAGACTTTTATAGGTGCTAAAAAAAAATTATGTCATGTTTATACCTGTAAGGTGGTAAGACAGCTTACAGCCCGTCTAACAGTGAGCGGTTACTATTGCTGATGGACGTTTGCTATACAAGGGTAGAACCCGCATATTGCCAATCCTTAAAAAAGGTGTGCTAGCGCATAGAGCTGTCGCATTTGAAGTAGTAATAAGTAGTAAAAGAAAAGATTGATAATAAAAACCGAGCGCTTGTTTATGATATATCCAACTTGCAGTATTCCGCTTGGAATAGAAAATATATGCTGTCGCAGGTTTTACCTCTACGCGAGGCATCATCAAGACAGTTTGGCTATGAATGAGCAACTGCCAAGAAATATTTTCCAAGATTGCTGAGACTGCACTTATAAGTTATATCAATATAATACTATGCTGCACCAATAACACAGTACTAAAATAAAGAATCATGAGCCTTTTTTTAGTTCAATGTTTGATTCGTTGTTTATGATAGCTTTTAACAGGTTGAATACATGCATTCATACGGTACCTAATGCATCTCACTACCGTTAGGTTGTGTCAGTAAAAAATAACAACGGGAGGGTGAAATCAGAGCCCGATGGGTCGCATCGACGCCTGCAGGCTTAATACCAACAAGCGTAGAGATGTTCGGGAAAATATTAACTGTTATATTCTATTCCGATATCGTACTTTGTGATCAAATATTATGCTTTTGTATGACAAATGAATTTGATAACACCGGTGCGGTGTTTGGTTTAATTAGACATATTTGCTTTAGATTTCTAAATTTTAGATAATTATTGTTCACAGATTTTATTGTCTTTTACGTATCAGAATTACAATAGTAATTAGATAAGAGTAAAGACGATAGAATGATATAGTATTTGGTTATAGGCCGTTGTGGCTGTCCTAGTAATATTATTATCATTAATACCCTATTTGAGTTAGAGGTATTATTAGTTAGACTTACATTAATAAGATATGATATCATAACTAAGGTTTGCTGCAGCTATGGTGTATGTATTTTGACTTTATACTTGACTAATGGGTCCATGGTTTGTACCTTCCACACTATCCTTTTTTATCAAATGTTTATTTTTGTCCATGTGTACGAAATTTATACGGAACGCGAGCGGACGAAGTTAAAGCGTGCGTAAAGCGTTCTCATTTGTGGCCTTCAGTGACAAAACTGAGCCTTACCAAAAATATGAGAGTCCATCTGAGGGGAGATGTTACTACCGGACAGTTCTCAGACCTGTTGCTTCAAATAGGAAATGGTGATTTCTCAGGACTGGATAATAATATAATTCTCTCTACAAAGTTAGGTACAATTGTTTCCACTGTAGAAGCGCTTATAGCTGAAATTTACCCAAATATTAATAATATTCACGTTAAACCTGCAGAATGGTTATGCGAGCATGCCATCCTAGCACCAAAAAACGAACAAGCCTCAGTCATAAATGAAATATTTTGAGATCATTCGAAGGGGTCGAATATCAATATAAAATATAAATCCGTCGACTCAGTGATAAACACCGATGATGCCATTCATTATTCGGTCGAGTTCCTGAATACACTGAAGCCTCCCGGTCTCCCAACTCACATATTAAAATTGAGAGTTGGTGCTCCAATTATGTTGCTGCGCTGTATAAATCCACCAAAATAATAAAATGGCACCAGATTGCAAGTGTAAACATTGCATCGCAATGTAATCGAGGCAACTATACTGACCGGTTGTTCTCGAGGAGAGTCTGTATTTATTCTTAGGATTCCCCTAACACCATAAAATTACCGCTTCGAATTCAAGAAAGTGCAGTTTCTCATCAAAGTCTGCTTCGCAATAACCATAAACAAAGCTCAAGGTCAAACTCTTAAGGTAGCGGGGGTAGACTTGAGATAAAGCTGCTTCTCCCACGGCCAGCTGTATGTGGCATGCTCCAGAGTAAGCGCACAGAGTAGCCTGGTGATTCTAGCAACCGTAGGAAAAACAAAAAATATTGTTTACAAAGAAATACTACGGTAGGTCTAGTATTTCGATTTCGTTGTAAAATGATAATACTCCCGTGTAACTTTCACCAGATCAAAGGCCGATCGAGCTTTGTGTTCATAAAATATAACAAAATTTTATTTTATTTTCATGTTTATTTAACCTTTAAATCCCTAAACTATAATAAAGATTGTTTTATTTTATAAGTATTCAAACATTTTAATATAATAATTTATATGTTATAACAAAATAAATAACTTAAAAAACCATTTAAAAATCCTATTAGAATCATTTTCGACTTCTACGCGGACGAAAACGCGGGCAAAAGCTAGTCTAGGATATAATTATAGTAAACTTTAACTAATAAATTTACAGTATTATCTATATATGGATTTTTTGTAGACTAACCCTGAAATGGCTACCGAAAAAGTGTTAACATAAATAGTTATACATCATTTAATAATAGATAAGAATCTGTAATGCAACGTGCAATTAATGCGATAATATCCGTGTAAAGTAGTTTATTTTTATTGTGTAACTTTCGTGCGAGCGTAAGACAGATAATGACTGAGCTCTTGAGGCGCATACTCAAATCGGCGCGCCGCCTCCTTAGTAAAATTGTATGGAGGATTTGAAGTGCATTTTTGATAAATAATTATTTATATTTATTGTCAACCAATAACTTAAATATTTGGGACGGACCAATTGTAATATAACTATTTATGTTTCGTTTAAGCTGTAAAACATGATAGATTTCTACTGTTATAATCTAAAAATCACGTAACACGAGCTTACGTTTTTGTATTTTTCGTGCAAATTTACGTAATTTTGTAGGCGAAAATATTAATTATTTAAAGTTTTTTACACGGAGTAATTGTAAAAACATTCATTGTTATGGTAAATGTATATTTTATATTTGTATTAAACAAAAAGTGTTGATTTTAATTACTTAACAGTGACTGCCTGTTTTGGCATATTTCGCTCGGCGCAGTCTTAAGCTAAATGTACATTATATTAAATTCACAATTATTCTCATATGATTCGTGTGACCTGAATTGACATTTATTAGTAACTTTGTTTCCATTGACCTATGAAAATATGTTAAAATCATAGGGCAACGGGAAGTATCCATTAAGTTTGTTTACACGACTGGATAGTTTACATATACTATTGTTTACATATATTTTATTTTAATCTTGAAGTGGTTTATGTTTTTTTATTATAATCAGATCATAAATGCAAAATCAAGTATATCTGTTTGCTGAATTTTCACGGGTAACCTCTAAAACTAGCTTGCTTAAATTTAGAATGAACAGCAAGAACTGTGACGAAAGGGGCTTTGAGCAACGCACGAGTATATATCTTGGATAATAGTTAAGTTTAGTTAAATAGCGTTTAACTGGCTGCTTTCGTTTTATATGCGCATAAGGGTAGGCACAGAGGCAAAGTCCCTCACGACACAGGAAATAGAATATTTTATTGTGTTGTCAGGGAATTTGCCTCAGCTTACATTTAAACCACCGAAACAAAAAGAACTTAGACACATTTGACTATTTGAGGTTTACACAGATTGTATCATGTAAGAGTATTGCACCCATAACAAAGTGTATTGGTGGTGGTGATCACTTAATCCACTACCCCATAAGTACAAGTCGCAAGTGTTGTTCGTAACATTTATCAAAAACTAGAATGAACAATCTGTTTAATTCCAGTCCGACCTATACTGTAATCATTATTCTGTTGTTTTGATAGGAAGACAAATGTCCATTCTACAGCATCCTAAAAATAATCAAAGCAACATTTACAAAGAAAATTTCGTTTTCAACACTTGGACCGTCTTACATATGTTTTTATTTTGTGCGTGTATTGAGTCTTTAGCGCTAAGTGCAACAGTAGTTTACTATGCAAATAAGAGCAATCGATCAGATTTATTTTAATATATTCCTCGGAGCAAATAATGCCTTCACACGTAAGGTATGTATGTATATACTCATTAACAAGTATGGTAATGTGCTTAGCCTTTTCCTAGATTTATCTTATCTTATCTTATGTGTGGAGGCCAGTCAGTGCAGACCGGCGACACTTCGACTCAGTGGGATCTTTTGTGTCGGCCCCAAGATTTAAGCCTTAGCTATCTCCTTATGAATGTACTGCATTAGCCGCAGTGTACAATTCAGAGGGAGAAGCCTGAAGTCTTCAGGGTTTGGATATGCCAATCCCATCAGAACCATCCTCAGTCCAGCCAACGAGTCGCATTCACACAGTAGGTGCGATATGGACTCGTCCTGTTCACCACAGGCTCTGCAGATCGAATTGTGTGCCAATCTCAATCTGCACAAGAAGTCGTTGGTGCCAAAATGGCCACTGAATGCTCCTGTGAACAGGCGCATTTGGCTCTTGCTACACCCACAGAACTTCCGGGTAAAGCCTGTGCCTCCGTTTGCATTGAATTTCTTGGAGTGTTCCAGACCCCTAAGGGCCATCCACTCTAACCTGTGTTTATTATTGCCATGTGCATTCAAAGCTGCCTTGACGGTGCTCTCAGAGAGTCCCACGAATGGCTCGGGGCCCACAAACAGTTGCTCCGAGCCCTTTCTGGCTATCTCATCAGCCTCCTCATTGCCCTGCACCCCTGAATGCTCCTGTACCCACACCAGTCTGACTGTGTTCTTCCTGCCAAGCCTGTTGAGGATCTTAACACAGTTCAGGACCAGCCTGGAGTCCACCCTACACGAGTCCAAAGCCTTGAGAGCAGCTTGACTGTTACTGATAATATACACAGTCTTGTCAGTGACACCACTGTTGATATTCTCCTGAGCATAGTCAATTATAGCGTAGGTGTCCGCTTGGAAGACCGTTGCATATTTGCCCATGCTTTGGCTCACCTTACAGTCACTGGCATAGATACCAGCGCCTGATCCCTTTTCCATTTTGGAACCATCAGTGTACCAATTGAGACAACCCTTGTCAGGGGATTGCAGACCTTGTCTCGATTCGTCCCTAGTGGGGACCTTTATTTTAAAATTATTTTTGAATATGTGCGATAGTTGCATTTTGTCGCATCCCATACTCATAATACTTTAGAGATCCTTTGAAATCTCCAGTTTTGTGTGTCGAGTTACCGGCATATTGACGCTCCACAGCCCAAGCACAGATAGTCTATGTAGCGCCTTTATCGCCTCTGACTCCACAACAATGTGTAGCGGCGTTAGATCCAGCAGGACCTCTAACGCTGCCGTTGGCGTAGTCGGGAACGCCCCTGTTATAGCCATGCAGGCCAATCGCTGCACCTTCGACAGCGCGTTCCTGCATGCAGCTAGTTTGGTTCTTGGCCACCAGACAATGCTTCCAAACGTGAGTATGGATTTTATCATTATCGTGTATAGCCACTTGATGACCTTGGGCTTTAGCCCCCAGGTCTTCCCATAAGTAGAGCGAATCATACCGAAGACCCGCTGGGCCTTCACTATGACTTTGTCTACATGAGGTTTCCACGTTAGTTTGCTATCTAAGGTCATGCGTAGATACTTCACCTCCGTGGACCATTGTAACTGCGTACCATACATGGAGAGAGTTCCCAACCCTGTGAGATCCTTCTTCCTAGTAAATGGCACGACAGTAGTTTTCCCTGGGTTGATTGATAAATGATTGCTACTGCACCATTTTTCCACCATAATCAGGGCCTTCTGCATGAGACTAGATACCTTACTCGGCAACTTTCCATTGACGAGTATTACCAAGTCATCTGCATATCCAACCGTTAAGTACGGATCTTTGTTGAGTTGTTCTAGGAGTGAATTGACTACCAACCACCATAAGAGTGGTGAAGGTACTCCACCCTGAGGGCAGCCGTTGGTTGTCGTTACATACATTTCATCACCTAACAACTCAGACCTAATGATTCTACCACTGAGCATACAATCGATCCATCTGCAAATGGTTGGCTCTATGCCGTGATTTGCCGATGCCACACTAATGGCATCAAAGGTGGTCCGATCGAAGGCTCCTTCAATATCCAGGAATGCAGCAATGCATACTTCCCGGTTATCTAATGCATGTTCTGCCTTATTTACCACAAAATGTAGTGCCGTCTCAGTGGATTTGCCCGACTGGTAGGCACATTGTAGCCTGTGGAGGGGGAATTTCCACAATGCTCCCTCCCTGACATGTCTATCTACTAAATTCTCCAGGGCTTTCAGGAAGAATGACTCAAGACTGATAGGTCTGTATGCCTTGGCTTCTTCGTAGTTCCTAGATTACTCTGAAAATGATCATAGGCAAGCAGATATGTGATAATAAGGATTTCTATCCTTATCAATAAAATACATAAAAATTTTAAAACAATAAACAGGAACAATATTGCTATGCCTCTAATCGGTCTGAGGTTATAGGCTTGCGTTTATGATTCAAGATGATAGTGAGGGTTCAGAGAAATACGAAGTGTGGCTTTTAGTTAAATTTGGGCTGGGTGAAATGTCAAAAAATAATTAATGGTAAGAGCGTACTCTTACCGCTCAATAATTTACTAACTTAGGACACCGTGCACCGTTGTGTACAGTGTTGTATTAGGTTACCAGTAATAAACTCGCCTTTTATTATGTAGGCGCTAAACCTTGTGATTTCGGGTCTCACATTATAAGAAGTGGCTGGCCATATAATATCCCAATATTTCACCTCCCACCTTCCAAGGTGACATACAAACAGGGTTAATCAAGAATAAATCTAGAGAAATATGCCGAATTGAGCAGCCTAGCTGGAATAGTACTTCTTTGTTATTTAAGATTGCAGTAAAACAACCCTGTATTATGTTCTAGAAGGCCAGCTCTCGTAATAAAAATGGTTCTAACAATTGTTAATACGAATATTAAGTCTATCTAATCTGTGTCATAAATATCCCAAACGGTGTTCTTTTATAAAAAAAAAACGTCAAAGGTGAACATACCATAGCATTTGATTTCACTTTTGACGTTTATTAGAACAGCTGTCTATTCTATTTTCAACAAATTACATTACGATGATGAGTTCATTATGGTGTCCAAATTCCTTTAAAAGTAGTTGTCCTTTTAGAAATGAACCAATAATCTTTGGTACTTATACTGCTGTTTGAGCAAGCTACTCGCTCGGGCTGCACGAGGCTAATTATAAATGCTAGCGCGCGTCGGTCGTTTACACGACATTTAGAACTCGTGCAAGTGATTCAATTTGCGTTTGTAACTTACGTTGTTTACATGAACTATAATTAGGCCATTCACAGGTGTAGCTCTATAAGTGTATTGTTGCTGGCGATGCGATTTATATTTATTAGCTTCTGCGCCGACATTAATGTCTGCAAACATTTTCAAACTTTCCAGACAGAGATTTTATCATTATAATAAAACATTAATATTATTTAATAATATTAAAATATTACGTGTCTCGGATGATGGTATGGAAATCTAAATATTATAATTATGTCTGGGGGCTACATCGACGTACCAAGCTAGATTTTAATGAAATCTCAATCAGGTTTTATTTCTACGCCGGACGGTACATTTTCTACAAATACCAACTCCGTTCTCCTAATTTTGATAACCGCGATACACATAAAACTCGTTAATAAATATTAATTACCATTAAAAACTATTTCCGCAAATTAATAGCCAAGAAGAGATAAGGATATTGTTTTCAACTTAAAGCAAAAACAAATTTAATAGCTTCAGGTAAAATAATATTATTGTTTTACACCAATGTTAAATACATTGCAATTAACTACTTTATATTACTAACTAGCAACCCGCCCCGGCTTCGCACGGGTTCTTTAGAGATGATGTAGCTTTCGGTAAAATTGGTAGAGTAGTTTTGGAGTTAAATCGTAACAAACAAAAAATCAATAATCTTTCTTCGTTATATATAATACTAGCAACCTGCCCCGGCTTCGCACGGGTTCTTTAGAGATGATGTAGCTTTGGGTAAAATTGGTAGAGTAGTTTTGGAGTTAAATCGTAACAAACAAAAAATCAATCATCTTTCCTCGTTATATATAATATTAAATTTAGATTATTTTTTGATTGGCAATTATTTATGAGGCAAACAAAACAGATAACATTTAGATTAGTTTCTAAGTATATTATTTAAAAATGAAAATAAATTAAAATATTTCTTTGTATACGACATTAATAACCTGATCACGTGTAAAAACGAACAAATTTTGTTTAGAAGTAACACGTGATAGGGCAAACATACAATTGCCCGTGCGAAAAGCACTGTGTGCTTAAGTCTACTCCTGCAACTTTTAATGTTTGACCCTGCGCTTTATTAATTGTCATTCCAAACGCTATTTTTACGGGAAATTGTAGCCGTTTAAATTGGAAAGGCAATTCTGAGGGTATCATGGGAATTTTTGGTATAAAAACAGTTTCACCAGTTGCGTTGCCAGTTAATTTGATACATTCGATCAAAAAAAATATTTAATTGACTACTTTGTATCTTGTACCGTTGCACAGTTTCAGTGGACTCAAATTTCTTAGTAATATAATAGGGGCACCTACTTTTAATATTAATTTGTATAGCGGGATTCCAGGAGGAGTCAAATAATTCAAAAATTCTGTTGGATAATGTACTGCCTCTTCTCTATACACAACTGTGTCAACTGAGTAGTAGGTTTGCCATGATGCTTCGAACTTGGAAATAATAAATTCATTTATTATGTCTACTGGGTCATTAGTGGGTGATAGTATAGCTGTTTCTTGAAAGCAATTTAGTATCTTAGTGGATATGTTACTAATATCGGAAACCTTTTTAATAATTTCACACCACATTTTGTACCAAAACACAAATATTTTTAAGACTTATGCAGACATTTCCTGCTTGAAATTCACCATTTCCTATATGGAGCAAGTCGTTAGAAAATTGCCTATTATCTTCGCTAGACGATAAAATCCTCATATTGGTTTTAAGTTCACATTTCGTTGTATGTGGCCAAAGATGCGATCTTTTGAGCGATGCATTGACTTCATCTGCTCTTGTTTCCCTAGTTATAACTGGCAAAATTTGAGGGAAATCTTCAGAGAATAAAACAGTACACCACCCATTGGACAGTTACTGTTGCGCAGATCTCGCATTGTCCTGTCTAATGTCTCAACTGAAGCTTTGTGAGACAGAAGCCTCATCCCAAATAATCAAATTGCAATCGCTCATTAATTTGCCGGCATTACTCTGTTTAGAAATATTGCAAATGCTAGTGACGTCATCACTATATATTTTTAATGGCAGTAGTAGTAGTAGCTGAATGTGGAATGGGCGGTTCACCCACCATCCAAAAGTGTGGCTGCTATGCCGGACGATACCACAGCTAGGACAATTTTTCTGTCGGATCGTACCTTTGCTAATAATAAATTTATTAAAAATGTTTTACCTGTGCCTCCAGGGGCACCTAAAAGAAACATTTTACCTTCATTACTCGAAATTAATTTCATTGCGCTTATTTTGATTTTACTATATCTCCTAAGGTATTCATTTAATTTGCATGGTGTAAAAGGAAAAAATAATCTTCATGAAATGCTTAAGCCAACTAACGTTTTTAAAATGATAAGGATTAATACCGTATTTGTGTAAATAGTTTTCCAATTACCGCTTTATAATTGCCCATTTTTTAAAGTATTAAAATGGATATAGTATGTTATCCTTAAGAGATAGACATATGCCATCGTGGACTTTTCTGTAGACCTATATAAGATACACAATTCCACCATACATTATTTTATTATGTCTCAAAGGGTTTAGGCAGCGTTTTCGTTTATAGGTCCCAGACGGCTTATTTTTTTCCGACACCTCCAACAAATATCGTTATATTTTAGCCAATGTATACAAAAACTTAACAGATTATATACTAAAACCTTCCTCGAGAACCACACTATCGATTGGTTAAAACAGCATGAAAATCGGTGCAGTAGTTTTTGAGTTTATCGTGAACAGACAGACGCGGCGGAGGGCTTTGTTTCATAATATGTAGTGATACGATTTATTACAGTGTATTTTTACCTGACTCCTCGGCTACTTTTCTGCAATCATAGTCACAAGAAGACAGTATATATGAATAGTATTAATCGGCTAAAATATAACAAAAGTAAAAAAAACTAACTTCGATTAAATCAGTATAACGTATTTGTTAGATCTAATGTTTGAATTCGTAACTCACTGCATCTTGATCATTTGATTTGGATTTTTCTTCTTCTTCTTACATTGGAGCAATGGATACAGACGCCACTTGAAAATTGTACAATTCTAATCAAGTTCAAGTCCGTTGTAATAGCTCACCTACCTAACAAATATTTTGGTATGGCATCGGGCGACAACCATCCGTTGGCATCACAAGGATTCCCGCTTTTGGCAGTCGTGACCCTCTAAACTTCTTTAGTTGCCCCTTATGATAAGCAGGATACGTTATAAGCACTGGGTTGAAAAGACAAATTAAGTTTCTGTTAAAAAAGCCAATTCCTGCGGAAGTCTGTGTCGCGGGGGTCTTTTCCAAACATTTGAACAATATATACAAAGAACAGCTAAGCTTGAAACAACTATTGGTTTTTCAACAGATTTTTTTGTACCGTGTGAAGATCGAACACACAACACTCAGCGCGTAGCAAGTGAAGTGCAATCTATTTGTAAGTTGTTAGTTTAGGAAAAAATATCAGCATGCAGCTGAATCAAGCTTGACTACAGAATAACCGAACTAGACAATGCCTGTATTTCGGCTATCAGAGCCAAACTCCTAATTATACAAAAAAATAACCCATTATGTACAACTTTCATAACGGTGTACTTATGAAAAAATATAATAAAATCATTTTTTCGTTCGTTGCTTCTTCGTTTGTATTTTTCTGTCAGTCTCATAATACATACTCATAATAAGCTATAAGATTCTTAGCATTATGTGTAGAAGTATTTCAGTTTTTTGTAGTTTAGTTTTGTATAAATTGAACTAATTCTGTTATGCAAATGTGTTATCATAAGGATAATAATCGAAGGGCGAAGACACATCTATTTTCTGAATTTGATTTTAAAGTTCTTTGGGTTGTTAGTGTTGTTACAAACGGTATTTTCTTCATTTATTTAGAAATTGGAAGTCATTATTTACATCAATTTATTTACATCTATCATACTGTAGTGGGATGATATTCAGAACATAAAATTGCCCCACATTTAAAACTCATCCTTTTGCTAGGGTGCCATATATACATTGTTGAAAGTATAACAAGTAAGGCTTAGAGAACGGTACATTGAGCAAGATAAATGAACGTCCTAGTATTTTCGGCGGCACCTCCCTAGCAGTGATGCAATAGGCCAGGACTGATTCAAATAGTGTATAATCTATTTGATTCATCAATTTTGTATCAGAAATCTTCTTAATTTTTAAGTATAAAATAAGCTTATGCACTATACTTATGCACTATGCTCTTCGAAGTTAAAACTGCCATCTATTGTAATAACTAGGTTTTATTGTATTTAAACATTCTAGTGATGGGAAAATACAGTTAGCTTTGACTTCCATGCGGTATGATATAAATTGTTTCTGCTGAGTTCAGATATATGAGTTATATAACATAAATAAATTTTGTCTAGAAAATTAAAGCTGTACAATAAGCTAATAAAATGATATAGTCTAGAGAAAGTTTCAATCGTTCGTTATGTACAAGATAAATAGTTTAGGACCTAAAACGCCACCTGAAGTCCCCGAGTAACTGGAAGACACGCACTTTCATACTGTCACACTTAGATGCTTTGATATTGTCCAGAAAGTAAGATTTTAATTGTTTAAATTACATGCCTTTCAGTTGGAAACAGAGGTCGTATTAAACGCTTGAACCATCACTGCTAGACATTTATCTATTAGAAATATTTCTGCTTGCGTATCTTGTTAACTTGATTATAATAATATCATCATGCCCTATGCATGCTTTACTTGCTGGAACTCATATGATTACAAGTTACCTTTTAGGTAATTTATTAATTTATGAGATAATTAGGAAAAAACATGACATGACATGTTACCACACAGCTATGTTATCAGTCTTATAAAATTAAGAGAGGAAGACACTACCAACATATCTCCATACTGAGAATAATACTATTTGATAGAATATTATTATTATTATTATTATTATTTTCTTAGATTTGCACGCAAAAAATAATAAGTGCACCGTTTATCGCAGTACTTCCGTTAAATGGTACTTACGTAAAAGTTATTTGGGAAACATTTTATCTATACAATTTATAGAAAAGTTCAATCTGATACAGCAGTTTGGCAAAAAGTACATTTGCAATTTATGGGATATGATTTAACGCCATTGGAGAAAAGGAGCTATATGCTTTTTTTTAATGCTACCATTAAAAAAAATTACACTCCGCATGACGGTAATCCGACGCGTAGTCCCCAAGTAGACTCCTCCACACCATGTCCTCAATGCAGCTGAAGTGGTGCCGAAGTCTCTACTTTAATGGCCAAAGGAGGTGCTTTTCCACGCCCCGCTTGAAGGACTCAGGATCGAAGGCAGAAGAAAATACGTGTTTCGGCAGAGTAATACTCTAGCCGAACTATTTGTTGTGGTCAAACTATTAAAAATGGAATCCATTTTTAATAGTTTGACCACAACAAATAGTTCGGCTTTACTATATAAGGGTGACACCTGGTGACCAGCCCAGCATATATTTTTTTGGATAAGAAAAGATAGGTAGGAAAAAGTTGGAGGAGCTTATCAGAACACTCCCCGTGGAATAGCCGGTAGAAACATGATACAAAGAATCATAAATCAATACAGTTTGTCAAACACCTATTGTAATAATTGAGTACAACATTAACCTTCTGTGTATGCCTAAAAGGCTAAGCATAATGAGCTTATAATATGTTACAACACATCATGTACCACCTACATATTATTATGTTATACATATTTGATTTGAGGCATACATTTCAGTACTAAAAAAAAGCTATTAAGTTTAAAAGAATATCTCTGGACAATATTTTATACAGTAAAATACCAAATAAATATAGTGGTATTTACAATATTTAAGAAAAGGAACATCAATTATTATTATAATATTGTCTTCTGTTTACGCGAATGTTATTCATTGATATTAAACTACTATATACGGATTTTATCGCGTTGTTTATATGAGACTTTATTACAAAATTTTGAAAACTGTTACACTACTATTACTATTAAACTTTACTAATTTTTAAGCTAATTAAATTATTGAAACCATTAAAACTATTTATACTATTACTATACTATTATACTATTTATATTTATGTTTACACTTTCCCCGACGTTTCGGTTGCTTTTCAGCAGTCATGGTCACGGGGAGACTATAAGATGGTAGTTGTCTCAATGTTCCAGTGTAGTTATTTTCAAAGTACCCGAACATAATTTAATCTAGGGTGTTTCTATTTACGCAGAATGAGCTCAAAGTATCATGACATCTAGCTGTGGTTTGCTTCTTCTTGGGTTTGACTATTTGAATTACTGGATCCCAAGCTGGTGGTACATTCCAACCATCTTCTCTATTGAAATTAGGATGTTTTTGATTTCAATAGCCTCGCGAAGCATCCTTGGTAGGAATCGGTGTTCTTTAGCGAGCATCTGTGGTTTGTCAAATCTCAGGTATTGGTTGGTCCCTTGTTGCACATATTCACACACAGCAGACTTCAACGAGTGTTGGTGTTTTACATCAGCTATGTGTTCTTTTATGCGGATGCCTATGCTTCTTATGATTTGACCAATGTATGAGAGTCCGCAGTCACAATCTATTTTATAGACCCCTGCATCTTGTAAAGATAGTTGGCACTTGACGGATGGTAAAAATTGACTTATCTTCGTTGGCGGCTTGAAGTATGTGTTGATTGAAGCTCGCTTCAAGATGTAGCCAATATTGTCAATGACACCCTTTACATAAGACAGTATAGCAGGCTGGCGTGAATTATTATTATGTTTGTTTTTCCATACTTCTTATGTTACCACTATATTATATAAATAATATAGACATTATGTACAAGTCTAATCATTAATTTTAGTTGCAAACCGTCTTTGGCGAGCGAATAGCTAGTTAGCATTTGTATGGAAAATCATTCTTAATATGTGACCACACCTTTATGCTGCGCGCGATATGGAATGTCAACCATGTGCATAGATAATACCAGATGTTAGCTGACGAATAGTTTTAGAATTCGCGTGGGTAGTAGACCCATTTGATAATTTTTTTAAATATCTTCGTCAAGAATTCTTGCCTAGTACGATCAACATGATATAGATTTAGCACCAAACATTTTATTTGTTACATTTTTAAATGTCAAGCATTCTTGACATTATTCTTTAATTCCCAAAATTTGCCTCCAATTTATGCAATTATTAATAATACATAAAGTCTCACGGTCAAATGACTACGTTCAATGCTAGCAAGCGCTTTATGATGCGATGCTGTGAATATTATTATAATTACGTGTATCCTGCGAGGATGTCTACTGCGATATGCAATAAACACAACATATTAATATGTTTTCAACTGAAAATTTGCATGTTACTTATGGAGGTTGTGTCAATAAGATCGGTGGTTTATGTTTAATTAATACTAGTTATCATCATGACTGGGATTTTAATTATGCATCTATAGATGCAGAAATGTGATCGCACTGCGCAATGACATATCCAGTCTGTTACGCATAAGATAGGTACTTATAATAACTTTTAAAGTAAGTTTGTGATTACATTACGGACATTTAATGAACCAATCCTTACAAAAATATCCGTAAAGCTTCACTAGTACAAAAAATGCCTAAAATATTTTTTATCTATATATCATACAAGAGTCGCGGGCGTTTATTCAAACATAAAATTATATGTATCATCGCGACAGTTACCAGTGACTAATGAGCATAAATTGTGTATCAAACCAGAGCGCTATTTGATATATTTTTAGTTTTACAAGGACACACGACTTAAAGAGCAAAAGTTTGACCTATGACATAATTTGATGAATATTTATGTTATTTACGGGAGTAAATAACACACATATTAATCAAATTAGACTGGTTTATTCGAGTAAATGGAATATCATATACCTTTAAACAATTTTATAAATATAATGTGCCCTTTTGATATGAATGCTTTCTTAAATATTTTTAAGCTTGATCTTCGGTTCTCTTTGTAGGCGATGAATGCTGTGGCCAGAATGTACCATTAAGTAAGGCGTCATAAAATATTTTTTATTTTTGTTTTTTTGTGCATATGATATCCTAGATAGCATAATGATAGTGAATGCGACGGCCATAGCGTTCACCCTCTTACGTATGACCTCACACCAAAGCTGGCGAAATATTGGTTTAATACACTCTTACCTTTAAAGGTAAGGCTTTGTATGAATACATATTCTGACCTGGAAAAGAGAGTTCTAATTGACTATGATATAATTTACAGTCGTTTTTATAACTTTGTCTGCTCAACTTTTTATCGTGGGAGTAACAGTAAGTTACCCATCTGGTTTTGAATTACGCAACTTGAAGCACGATAATAAAATGAAAAATTTTATGCTCGTAGTTAATAATAGTATGTTATTCTACATTTATAACCGGATCTTGTATTATCAGAATCTTGAAATTTATAGCTTATATTGAAGAGGTTTCTGTTGTAAGCTTTTTGAAATAATCCTAACATAACCAACAATATAAATCCGAATGTGAGTGTATTTGTTTGTTACGCATTTGCGCCTCAAATACTTGACATGATGAATACATAGGTTTCATTCAGAGAAAAGTACTGTTTCGGAGGGATAGCAATTTATTGACAAAATCTAGATTCATGCGAGCGAAGCCGCGAGCATAATCTAGTAGGGTATAAAAACGGCTCATGTTTAACTTATCACCAGATATAGTAAAATATAACAGTAAAAAATAGTATATGATCATCAAAATTAAAACCTCATTTTAATACCAAAAATATTAATTGCACAGCAAAGAGATCAAAATAAGTCGACGGAGCCCCGCTTGGCGGGGCTCCTATTTTTGGGTGGGTTTAAAAAGGAACCTAACATAACCTAACCCTTCCGAGACGGTATGCAGTGGCTTGAGGCGTATAGGTGCTCGTTACAATATATTTTAGTAAGCATATTTTGGTGTGCAATTACTATTTTTGGTGGTCATTATATTTAATCCCTATAAAAAAGTTTATAGCCCGATTTGTCGCAGTTAATGTGCCATTAAATACGTTGCCCTTCAAGTACATCTAAACCTTTTGTAGAAATTACTTTCTTCTTCTCTCTTTATTTCGGGTTCATTCGTATTCCCGCTTGGTGACCCTCGGGAAATAGGATATCGACATTTATCAGAATTTATAAAATCTGCGTTGCTTAATATTGTACATATGTGTATTGTTGCCTAAAATAAAAATAGAAAACAGAATCATTAAAGAGGACGGCTATAATTTATATACCAATCTGATGACACCATAAAAGAAAATAAAAAAAGCTTGTGAATGGACTTTTTCACTAAGTGGTTCTTAAATACTACTGTTTACGCATCTTGAATAATTATAACATTCCTCTAGATATAAATTGGTTATTTTTTTAATAAACTCGTATAATGTACCGTTTTTATGCAAATATCGTTTTAATGTTTTAATTTAAAGACAAAATTTATTCTTTTTTATAATAAAGACACTAAGACATGAAATTGTGTTTACTACTATCTACTAATAACAGCGATTTGCGTGGCCTTGGAAGCAGTCACTCCCTTATGTACCTACACGGATACATGTGTTAACAAATGAGTCGTGTATATTTTTATATATTAATTGAATTTCACTCACGCTCTTTTCTGGTAGGGTAGGAACTACGATATTCAGCTTGTTCTTCTTGCATGCTCGTTAGCTTAAATTATTCTCAACACAGTATTTTTCTAAATTGTCTCCGATTGGACAAAAAACGTAACCCGAATTTCCCTTTCAAGAACTGTTCATATTTATCGTTTGTACATTTGTCTTTTAATATTTTCACACAGTATTTCTTTAAGGCTCTTTGTTCGCATTAGGGGATCAGCATTCTAAGATTCCGTATAATACTAAATAGCAGAGTTATTTGTATCCCAGACTTGTCACACGGGCTGCGTCATCAAGATAGCACTTTAATATCAAGTGCCGGTACAAAATTAACATAGATGTTATAAGTAGTTTACGATCTTAAACGCATAATATTACAAAGTTTCTTTGTTCAACAATTCGTCCATATAGAAGTATTTAAATAATATATGTATTAAATACTACTGCCTCCTTGATCACCATAAATTACTAAATATGGATCATCATTAAACCACACGGCATAAATTTAATTCTCGTTTCTCAACAAACCGCTTTTAAGTTTTGGGTGTTAGCATTTAACAGCATGTATATAGTGTGTCCATTTATTATACAATGCCGTCCATCCGCTCTTATTTTGAATTTAAAATTAATGAGTATACGAATAACGTTTCTCAAACTAGAAGCGATAAACTATTTTATTTTATCTAAGTTTTAATTTTGACTATAAGATGGCCAAAATTACTTTTGGTTTAAATTTGCTAATAATAGTAATGGTAATTTAACTGTACACTTACTCAACCTTCAGTTTACACCAGCGATAGGCGATTATCCAGTAAAATTTCAATTTCTTCGGAGGTACGAATTTGAATTATTCGAATCTCCAAAGAAATCGAAGTATTCGAAACTGACGAATATTTGAATGTACCTTGATACTCATTGATTATTATTTGATAATGTATTAGCGCTCGGCGAATATACACGGGATACTGCCATTTTATTTCTGAGAGTATTGTTTAACAGTATGATGGTGTTAAACAATGCTCTCGGAAATGGAATAGCAGTATCCCATGTAGATTCAACAAAAAAATATAAACCCAACCCGTGTGGACACAAAGGGTAGACGAAACACAAGTTTTGAGTATTCAATGTTTAATTCGGATGTGCGGTTATACAATTTAAGATTTATTTTTCGTTGTAATTGCCAATTTCTCGTTTTCACGATATGTTTTACCAATGAATCTTCTCATCGACTAAAGTTATATTATTTTCGGATAATGCATGCTATTCAAAATAAAATGAATCATTTCGGAACTATGAATGAACGACAAATACTTCAAATTAAAGGAATTTAAAATAAAAACGAACAATTACTATTATGAGCAGATTGAATAAATATATTACTGTTAGTTTCCAGTGACTGTGCCTTCATATAAGTATAAGAATCTGACTTAGCTTAATAAAATAGTGAATTTATTAAATCTAGCCTTTTCAAATCAAAATCTAAGTGAATTTGAAAAATAAATAGAAAACCAGGTCGATAACGCTAGATTTATTATTAAAAATACTTATATCTCAAGTATATTTTATTCTGGAACTACACGGCTCATGAATGTTATTTGATACTTTGTGACTGATCATGCACCTTTTGCTACAATAATCGACATAAGTATTGTGGTTTCAGTTCTATAAAGTTATTGCTTGGGCGTTACTATATAAGTAGAGTTAACCAATCTGAATTAATGAATATTATTTTAAATAAGTAAACAAAAAGTAATTTACATTTTAGTTCATAAGTTTACAGTTTGACATTTTAATAAAATAGAAGCGAGGGTAGACTGCAGCTTTAGAAATGCTGTTAAGTACCAACTTAACAGCATTTCTAAAGCTGCAGTCTACCCTTGCTTCTATTTGCTACCAAGCAGAAAGCACTTCAGCTTCAAATAATACCCTAGCATTTCACATTTTTTAAATAAAATTACAATTGTCTTACCTAATTCTCTCGCTTTCTCTATCTCTCTTATCCCAATGGCAATGATTGAATCTTTTTATTTTCGTCTTCCACTTCGCTCTATCGGACATGGTGTCTACGGAGACATTGATCACAGGTCCTTCTGTAACATACCTGTCCAACTTGTCTTCAGTCGTCCTCTGAGGTTGGACCCATTTTTAGATTGGCCGTAATATTGCCGAATTACTAGGGAGAACCTTTTTCACGAGATGTTTTTCTTCATGTCTAACAGATGAACTTAGTTTTTGTTGCTTACATTTTTTTTACCTAATTATATTTACTATAAATTTTAAATATTGATCTCGAAAGTATAACCTGCGTATTGTAGTAAAATAAAGCTTAGAATTTTTTACAATCATTTTGAGTTGTCAAAATCTGGATTATACGGAGCAAAATGTCTTATTATAATCCTATTACTTCAAAAGAAACCACAGTAATAATACGTTTGTGTTGATGGAATGGAAAACTACCACGAAACCACCACGGTTAACGATTTGCTGATAATTGCTAATAATAATTAAATTATAGACAAAATTTATATTGACACATTTGTCAATTTATGTCAAATAATCGATATAATTTTATATTAAAGATAATCAAATCATTACGTAACTAACTTTATTAATTATGGTAATTTTATTTGTATTAATACCACATTTTTAACTATAAATGTATAATTTGGTGATCAAGTACCAGTTTTAGGTATTTTTTGTTTGTTTTGTTTGTCTAAGTAGTATTGCCCACTTATATAATAATGCAGGTTCTACCAATGTCTTTATGTTTAAAATATCAATTAATTTCGTATCTGTCGAGTCGTATAATTTGTATTTATACATATATGTGAAATATGATACACCACTTGTTAAGATAGGTACTAAGTAGGTGGCTGGCTTGGTTTTCTTTTTACTTTATTAAGGTGTCTTGAAATAACGTTTAGCTAGCAAATTTTATTATATCGTGATTATTCCAAAATTTTCTAATATTTATTTTCATCAAAACTGTTGTTAATTCTTCATAAAATTTATACAAAATATATTCTAGGGTAGACTAATGCAGCAATCATTTAATGGGCTGTTAAAAATAATAAAAAGGTATTTCGGATTTTAGAATGAAACCTTACAAATATATGTATACTAGCTTATGCCCGCGGCTTCGCTCGCATTAATTTAGAATTTGACAATCAATTCGGGTTTTACTCTGCTTGTAATAATATAATTCAATCATGATTCGAAAGACACGTGGCGCCATCTATTATCATAAGAACTAAATTATTGTTTTCCTCGGGAACAGTAATTTTTTTCGAGATGGAAGGTAGCCTATGTCCGTTTCTGTACCTGTACACGCATATGCAAAATTTCAGGATGATCGGTTCAGTGGTTTAGGCGTGAAAAGGTAACAAACAAACAAACAAACTCATTTTCGCTTTTATAATATTAGTTAGGAAGTTAGGATTATCGACTTTCTTGGCTATACTTATGCTAATTTGGTTTATTTTCTCAATGGCAATAAATAGCCAATTCAAAACTTTTGTTAGTTAAATGGTAAGAACGAGAGCTAGAGCATAACTGAAAGCCTGCTAAAATTTTTGGATTTTTGCTGGTACGTAGCCTAACTAAAAAACACCAGCACAGTACATTACGCCGACGTAAGTTTGGTGGTGTTAGCAATATTCACAAGCAGAATGTCAAAGGTTAAGACCTCATCTAACATGCTAAACATAAAAATTAATTTACGTTATATTAGTTTCTATAGAAGTATAATTCGTCAACTGGTATAATAAACAGGTATATTCGTCAGAAATCAGAAATTTATGGTAAACTGATTGCAATTTGTTATAAGCTTAAAGTGATAGATGCACTTTTGCTATTTTGATTATTTCAGCAGGTTTTCGTTACAATGTTTTCTAGCTAAGTAATTCAAATCATAAATTTAGATTCATGCAGTTAGTTGTATAGTGTAGTATAAACAATAGGTTGAAAGTCAAGAATTTAATCATTGCCAAGTGACTGCAAAAATTATATTTGAATACAAGCTATTTCCACAAAATCTACAAGAAATCATTTGGCATGTGATCGCAGCCGCGCCGTAGCTGGATCGCAGTGCGGTGTATTTACTCCTTTGCTATGTTCTATGGTGTATTCCAAAAAAACGACAGATGAAGCTCGACTGGCGCGGCGGTCGCGTGGTAGATTTGCGGCGGCAACACGATCCATAAGCGTTTTTAAAGTATACAAAATCTCCTGAACCGATAATATGCAGAAAACTTTGGGTAAAGATTCCAATGTACAGAATAAGTGAACGGAGTTTATTAAACCTATTAGGTAAAGAGTGTATTATGTAACGTTGTTTTACTAAGGAATAGGTTTTGACCATAACATCATCACCATCTACAGAAGGAAGTATATTAGTTACATACTCAAATGAATAAAAGGAACGTAAACATTGGAACCTGCGCATACAACCTGCGATTTTACTCAAACTGGGACAGCCTACCTAGTGAGTACCTACTTTTGCCATGCTGAAGATCTTAGTCAAATATCCTTGCATCAGGTTACTGCAGTGAGTAGTTTTCACGATCCATAAGTGGGTGGTATCCCTATAGCAAAAAGCCAAGAGTGATATTTGCCTCTGCCAGCACAACGACTACTTTCATAAAGGCGCCAATAGACTACGGATACCGTTTAGCATGAATCAAACGTATATGCTTGTTTGCCACGTATAAAAAGGAAAATTATCTTGTAACGTACATATTTCCCATTGTTACTAAGGGGTCTGGTGCTCCTGAAGAGACTTTGTGCAACAACGAAGCACTGTTCTTTGTCTCTTGCGTGGATATAACGTACCGTTGGTCTACAATACATGATTGATAATCTTCCTAGCAACTGACCATTGCCAATTGTAACTTACTTTCGAAGGGATTTCACAACTTCTGTCAAAGTTTATTCGTTTTAAAATCTGAAATATTGACATCTAAATAGAATAAACTTATCTCATCACTTTACTATGATTTAAACAGTCAAGTCTTAAAATACCAGACATATTAAAAATCTGTTGTATCTGGCCATCGGTGTGCCACGAAATCAATAGGTTAAGGTAGTAAGAGATTAAAAATGTTTATGCAAGATATCTGGGTGCACCATAGTGCCCCCGCTAAGGCGAGCCAAGCGAAGCGCAAGGGCACTACCTATCTTTGCTCGAAGCGCTTCGTTGTTTTCTTGAACCCTTATAACTTGGATTTGGATTATACCAGATAAACAAAATTCTCGGGATATATTGTCAATAGCGAACTTATTAAACATATAAAGTTTTAATTGCATAGCTCTATACTTTAGATTTTATTGATATCTAAAAAACCCTGATTTCGTCACTGACTCACTGATGATCATCAAAATTCTTAGGGTATTTCCTAATGTCCTAGAAAGCTGAAATTTGGTATGTACGCTAGTATTAGAAAACAAAAAACAAAAAGATTATAAAACTTGTAACTTTTATCCGCCAACCCCTTAAACTTAAAAGAGTGGCCTTGAGTTTCTTGCAGGTATCTTCTCATAGGCTCAACCTTTTGTCTGAACCTTGCAACTAACATAAATGTAATTCATTAAATGTAACAAACTCACTAACCTCTTTGACGTTCATAAGTGTTACTTTGTGACCTAAGTGAATAAATGATTATCGACTTTGACTTTGACTAACTAGGGGATGGAAGTTTGTATAAGACTTCCGCAATTTTGACGCTAGAGGTCTGAAATTGATATACATACATACATAGATTCACGCCTATTTCCCAGAGGGGTTTGCAGAGACTACGGATTTCCATTTGCTACGATCCTGACACAATTCTCTGACTTCATTCACTTTCATCACATTCCTCATACACGCCCGTCCGTCGGTTCAAGGAGCTCTTAACCTGGCCTTTGTCCAGAACGCCTCCGATCTGATCGAGAAACGTTCGCCTAGGTTTTCCTCTTGCGACTGTTCCATTCACACTAGCCTTATAAACTTTCTTAGTCAGTCTTTCCTCGTCCATTCTTTCTACATGTCCAAACCAGCTTAACATACCCTTTTCTATTCTTGTCACTATATCCACTTTTATGCCGCATCTCTCTCTAATCACGCTATTGGCTCATATGGTCATATGGGAGACCATTTCTAGTAAAATTTTTAAAATTTTACCTGCCAGTGTTTTTGGTGGGTTTAATTTACGATTTGGGGTAAATCTATACGTATCATAAACTATAAGTATCAAACGCATATAACATGGTCTTAACCGATCTTTAAGAAGAGTGAACATACCTTCCGTTGATGATATACCGGCTCCCAGTTAGTACATGACTTATTTAAACTGAAGTTATTTAACCGTTTGTGTAAAAACCTTTGGCAAATGCAGGGGAGTATTTATACATATTTATACTCTTTAAATCATTTCTTTGTACATCACACAGGCAGATAGATTTCTTGTAAAAAGTAAATAATTTCTTTTAAAGATAATGTAATGATATGTTTGGCGCCATGGACTTTTCTAGTGTATTCTAATTTTTACTTCATGTTGATATTATGACCAAGCCATATTAATAAAGGTGTATAGTTTACAGCTTCTGGGAACCTCTCATATAACACTATCAGTTTACAAAAACGGCAACTGACGTTTATTATAATTATTATAAAATATTCGATAACAATCTTCGAGGTTTATTCAAATATTTTATTTAGAATTATGCTATATACCTTCGGTCTTGACATTTCTTTTATTTGTTTTAATTCTGACTAATTTGTGTATAATATTTATAATTTAATGTATTAACAAGTTCGTTAATAAGTATTAAAAACATGAATTGTTATATTTCTAATTATATAACAAGAAGCTTTCTTGATTGTATAGCAAACTTTATGGTTTGCTATAAAGTTTGCTTCTTATGAAGCTGACTACTGTCTAATTACGCCACAAGAGGTTTAAAAAATGTACTTTTCGCTAAGCTTCGGTTTAGACGGAGGCAATAGACGTTGTTTTGGTAAAATGTAGATGTGAAAAATAAATTCCGGTTTCATTTATTTAACATAATGAATGTTGTACAGGCAAGGTCTTCAATATCGCATTGGTGGTAAAATTATATTATAAAATTATTTCTTGCATCGCAAATGGTATTTAGGGGCATATTTTAAGAAAGTAATAACCTATCATTTATTTAAATAAATATTATTTTAAAGCACCTAAAGTTAGACGACATAATCGATAGTGCTATTTGGAGAAACTTTGGACGTCTCTGCCATTTTTCAGATTCTCAACGAACAATGTCAGAGCTAAGTGAATTAATCAATGTAAATGCTCTAATATTGAGAAACGTTGTGCATTAATGAATCTGTGTCAAGTAAAAAAGGTATATATATGTGATGATCCACAGTAGAGCACATTCAAATAGTTAAGTTTGTTTGAACACTACGAAAATGCGTGTCTTTTTGGTAAGTGGAGCTGAAGACGATAATTTACACTGTACTGATTTTATTAAACAGTTTTTTATAATTATTTTATTTGCAGATATAATTATAAATTATTTTTGTTTATTTTTTGGGTAATATATAGTCAGCATTTAGTTTAAAAAAATATTTAAACAAGTGCTATAGAAAATCAACAAGGTCATCCTAACATAGTTTGTTTAGATAATTTTGTGAAAACACTGTGAAAATGTTATTGTTTCAGGCAATTTGCCTGTCACTGACTGTGGCTCTGGCCCAGAACACCCAGAGACCTACAAGGTACGTTTTTTGGTTATTTTTAAATAAATAGATTTGTTCTCACCCTTTTTCATGTAGCGAGTGATAAAATATTTTCGTTTTGTTAATATATTTATGTTCCTCTTTTCATGAGTAAATACTCATGGCATATTCTTTGACCCCTAAACCTAGTCAAATGTCAGATAGGGAATTAAAATTGAATATGATAGGTGACATCCATATGTGTAGAAGGACTGTTATGGGCTGCCCGTTCCAGATATAGTTTAGTTGTAGTCCCATTTAAAAAAGCAATTTCCATTTTGGCTGAGGGTCAGGGATCGTAGTCGTGGAAATGTTATTCGCAGGGAAATAGTAGGCATTTGTAGGCCTTCAGTGGGGCTGTAATCAGTAGTTTATTGGTAAAACTGCCCACCTTTAATAAACGTTATACAGTATGTTTATTATTACATTTAATATATTTTTGGCATTTATGATCTTGGGGAATTGAAATGTTAACTATTTTAATGTCTTGAATTTTATGGTAATTGCCATTTCAAGACATTGAATTAGCTTGTATACATTGGAATTGGCGGTATTATAATATATTAACAGTTCCAGTGCGTAGGCGAATCGCCTAGTGGTGACTTTAATAATATTATAGGATTATAAGACATTTAAGTAACGCGAAATATTTGTGTTAAATTAGCTACTGAATAAACAGAATAAAAACGTGATATTTACAGACAGATGGTAAAATCAAGATAGAGCAAAAGCATCTTGTCAAGTAACTTAAGGCAACCAACGAGATAGATACCTTGTACTTAGATATCTTAATATTTCAAGTTAGACGTAGTCAAGATCTATCACCGCTATTTATGAGAGTATGTATAATTAAAAAGCCCAATTCATTAATGTTATTATGTTTTTAAAATTTATTAGCGTAGCTTATTGTCATGCGCTGCTGTGTTTAACTATACACAGCACCACAGTAAAACGCTGTAGAAGATATAGGTTCTTCATCTATGGTAACCGATGGGTTTAGTACCTATGTTTTGTCCAATGTATGGCTTCACCTTTATATCTCCTTATTTCAATTATACTGGGTGTAAGGGACGGAGTACCGAAAACTTTAGCAAGACGTCTTTCTATAAGTACTTATCACGATGCAAACTTCAATTAATAAAAAACCCAAGATTTAAATGTTATGTAGATTAACATTATTACGCGGTACGCAATGGATTGCTACCAATACATCGCACTCGACGAATGAAGTCTGCGTTCCGCACGCATAAAATCAGCTGATCTATTTAAATCACGACTATTTAATTACATTGCTGTATTGTAGAAAATGTGACAGGCACAAAAATGAAAAATTGCAGAAAAGCAATTGTGATTGTTGAAAAAAATTCCAACGATTTTTAACTCAGAATAATGGTCTGAATCTACTATTTCAGTTTTCGGTACACCGTCCCTTACACCCAGTATAGAATTTAAATAAATAAGTATAATATGGGTTTATATCTTGTTCTAAGTGAAGACACAGTATAGGTATTAACTTTATTCCTTGATTTACGAGGTTAGAGCATAGCTGGTATTTTCTCTATTGGGAGAGCAACTCAACCTACAATGGATAGTATTCAAATTATTTTATTTATTTTGTACTTCTACCTTATATTGTCTTGTACTTCTGCGGCTGTTTGAGGTTATAGCACTCCTTAAGAAAGTACTATGCTATCAGCGTAAGGGATGAAGATCAGTAGTACACAAAATCATTGGCCTTAGCTCTAGCAGTGGACTAACTTTTTTTTCGCAAGATCGGTAATGCGCCATTGACATTTAACTCTGGTGTTGCAAATGCCCGTAGGCTATGATAATCGCTGACTATCACGCAATCGGTATCTTTGTTTGACACTTCAGATGTATAAGAAAAGCATTGATAGGTATTTCTTCAACATCAAGTTATACCAAAATGATAATATATATTGTATTGTATCACATACACACAACACCATCTAGCCCAAACTATTACTAACTATTATAACTTTATAACAATATTATAAAGCTGTTGCCTGTTGTTGTAGCTGTTGTTGTATTTTTTGTTTGAACGCGCCTATCTGTAGCGATACCAATTCAATATAGAAAACTACTTTTGGAGTTAGTCAGTTTATTGTAAAAGTTTATGAGGTATATAATGTCACGCTACCAGCTACGGAAGCGGATCAGTGATCATAAATATGGGTGAAACCGCGATGGACAGTTTGTGGTTTATAAACATGCACCTCATAAATCAATTTTAGTTTTCAAATGATTAGGGGGTAATAAAACCGGCTAGCAGGATCAAAAATACTTACAATTTGTTATTAAAAATCCAAGACCAATAAAGCGATTAATATGATATCAAATGTAAATCAACCTAGCTAATTTGGTATCTGGGTTAAATAGTTTAGAAGTTTTTATAATTAAAAAAGCTGCTCATGACAGTTTCCTACTTGATCATGCTATAGTTTAGCTTAGTTAGTGCTGAAAATCCTAGTCCAAGTTTATTAAGGATATGTAAATTTAGACTATGATCTAGAAACATACTTAAATTATAGTTCCTTAATATAGGTGTCAACATAGACATTTTATTTTAAAGAGCAAACAAAATAGTAATTTACTAAAATAAAATATGTTTGTTACTTATAACATTATCAATTAGACTCATAATTTATGGCGAAGAAACACCTAAATATAACGATAGATCAGGAGATAAGCAATTATTCCATATTTATTTAATATAAATAAAATGAAATGTTAAGAAATATGGCTGATTGTCTAAATAGTAGACAAATACCATAGGTAATACGCAGATTTATAAGAAAATCTGGCATTATATTTTTACACGCCGATAAATGTCTTATATAGATTGATATAGAAACTACTCGTAATAAAGAAAATAAAACTTTTCATATTTTAATCAATTAAAGATATTGATTTTTATATATTTCATTTAAATTATAAATAACAGAAAAAGAAAATATATTAATAAAGAATATAGATATAATAAAGAATATTTTACTAGCTTTTATATTTTCCCTATATTTTATATAATAAAATGCTCCTTTTGAAAAATAATATCCTTGGATAAAGATGTATTTTTGCTAATGTAATGTTTTTGTTCAGTTTCAAGCCGTTTTCGTTCGCTACAACTCGGCGGTACTTTGCTACCACCCCAACCCCGGTCACGGTGTACAACCCTCAGCGGTATTATAACCGCGACAATTCTGGACGTTACGTTGATAACTCTGGCCGGTACGACCCTAGCCGTGACAACTCTGGCCGCTACATTCCTGACAACTCTGGAGCTTACAAGTAAGTTATAATAATATTATTATGAACACTATTATAATTTTATACCATTAGTTGACAGAAAGGTAAGTTGTTTCACTTACCGTTTAGTTAATGATTGGTAATTCAAGGTTTTTATGCTTTTGAGTTGTAAAACCTTTAATTGTTGCACTAAAAATAATCTTAAAAGATTATTTAAAAAAACAGAGAGAAAGCATAATAAAAAATAAAGAAGGTTTATTTTGTAAATACATCTAAATATCCTTCTAAGTCGTATAAAAGTAAATCAATCTTAAAATTGCATCTTCAATAATAAGGCTTTTAGTCTAATCTTGGTAAAATGAATTACTTTCTGCAATAGCTAGTAGGTACTAGCCATAATATGTAGACATTAATCGTTGAAAAATACCAGAATGCGTCGTTTGCTCGTTTGGTACACTGACATAAGTGTTAAAGTGTTAAAACTGTAATGACTGCTGGTTATGTAGTGAGTTTTTGGTACTCAGTGAGGATTTTAAGTACAATATTGGCGATGTATGGGGAACTGCCGGGTATACACCAAAAACTAGTTGTACTACGTTTGCCTTAAACGTTTTATCTATTTGTCGGTTACCAAAAGACAAGTTACGTAGCATATACAAATGGATTTAAATTTTTTATACTGTAGTTAAATATTTTAGTTAACATATCGATGTTGTGTTCAGTGGTGACCGTGGTGACCGCGGCGGTGCTGGTGGTTTCTACACTGGATCTGGCACAGCTGGCGGTCCCGGCGGTGCTTACTCCGGCTCCAGCAGCGCTGGCGGTCCTGGCGGCCCCGGCGGTCCCGGTGGCAAGTACAAGCCTGATGCTTCCAGGTAAGTTCGTATAATAGAAAAGACTATATATAAATTTGGCCACGTATTTACGATGTATCGTGTGTCCACTGACTTATCTCACATCATGACTTGAAGTAAATAAATAAATAATTGGTAAGTTAAATTACGATTTTGTTGTCATAGGTTAACCCAATAACAAAGAGTTGACTTAATTTATAGTTCCACCTAATGTTCTCATGAGAATCAATAAATTTAAATTTTAAAGACATTTAAAATTTACAAACGTCGTAAATTACCTGGTGTTAATTGATCTAGTCGATTAATCGAAAATTTCAACAGAAATACTTGACCAGTTTTTTATTGTGGTCTAATTTTAATTGACGTTCGACAGTGGTAACCGCGGTTTTGGTGTCCTGACCAGCGCTCTTGGCAGCGCTAGCGGATTAGGATCTGGTGCTTCTGGTGCTTACGCTAAGGCCACCAGCTCCGGCGCTGGCGTCAGCGGCTACGAATATAAATACGGAATCATCCGCCAAGAGGGTGATGTTCTCCCCGACGGCTACCACTACCTCTACGAAACTGAGAACAAGATCCTCGCCGAGGAAGCTGGTAAAATCGAACAGATTGACAGTGCCAGTGAAGGTTTGAGAGCTAAGGGCTTCTTCGAGTACGTCGGCCCCGACGGTGTTACCTACAGGGTGGACTACACCGCTGACGAGAACGGCTTTGTCCCCACAGGCGCTCACTTGCCTCAGTAAATCTAGTCTCCGAGTCTCCCAGTCAAACATGTATATATGAAAATATATTTCGCTGTGACTATCCTAGTTAAATAAAATTCTTAGTATTTTTATGTATGTTTTAATGTTTTATTTTTTATCGCCTTTAAAAAGGAATGCCATTCCAAATTCGACCTATGCTTTTTTGTATGTATAAATATCTCCGTTATTTTTTAGGTTATAGCTATATACAGAATCGAGTCATTTTATCTCCGGGCAGTTACATTTTGACATATTTAGTATAGATTATGTGTCAAAACTAATTACCCGTAGGTAAAAGGAACCGAGCTCTAGTGATTTCCATAATCTAATCAATAGTTAATGTTAGTGTATGAAAAAAGAGAATAGCTGGTACAAAAGCTCCTTTATCCCTTAAAATATATTTGAGAAAACATTTGCAAAATGTTTTATATTTTAGAAATGATGCACTATGGTTGAGGATAACATAAACAACAGCAATAATTTTTATTATAGGAATCCAATTACCTTTTGTAAAAAGTCTTTAAAACTAATACTTTATTCTGCATATTTTTACTTTATACTCTCTATTCCCCTGGCAGTCACGGTTGTGAATGCTACTGTTGTCCATCAAGTATCGAGTTCGTTTTCCGGGTTAAGCAAAGTGTTAGTGGGATATTTTGGAAATGCATCCGATAGAAGGCAATCGGATCGCCCCTTATTTCCATGTGATCTGAAACCATAAATGGCGAAATGTCGGTGTAATGTATTAGATTACTGAATAATTCAGGACTTTGGGAATATATACTTGAGATTAGACATATTTTACTACTGTAATTAAATCGTGTCGCTTATGTAACAAAATTAAAAGTAAAACTTATATAAATAGGAAGTTATATCTTTTTTTAATTTTTATTTATACAACTAAGGTGGCAAACAAGCATAAGACCCACCTGATGGTAAGTGGTCACCGAAGCCTATGGACGCCTGCGACACCAGAGGCATCACTTGCGCGTTGCCGACCTTTTAGGAAAGGACACTTCCTTTCCCACTGGAAGGAGAAGGAGCGGGATAGGGGAAAGGGGGTGATTGGGCCTACGGCACTCTCACTCACCGAACGAAACACAACAGTAGGAATACTGCTATTTCTCGTCGATATTCTGTGAGAGGGTAGTTTTTCCCCGGTCGAGCCGGCCCATTCATGCTGAAATCAGCGAGGCTCCTATACCTGAAACATTCTTATGTTATGTGGGTTCATTTTATAACGTTCTAACTATAATCTAGTTGATTTATTTAATAATAGAGCCATCGGCGCAAGTTATTAACAGCAAATACGAAATGAAAATTGTTTGGGCTTTAGTTGACATTTATATACATAAACAATATTGACTGCATGGATGGCGTACTGGTTTAGGTGGACGCCTCGCCATTGTTACTGCGCCGAGTGTTGTGGGTTCGAATCCCACACGGGATAAAAATTTTTGTGATCCACAAATGGTTGTTCCGAGTCTGGATATTCTTCGTGTCCATTGTGAATATTTTTAAAGTCCCTTGCAAAAAAGAATTAACCCCTAGTGCGGTTGTCTTTTTTTAAATATCACTTCACAGAAAATGATTTCTAATTAAAAAGAAAAGCAGGAATTTTCCTATTCAACCGGGTACCTAAAGCTTAAAAGTATTGTAGTAAGTATTGATTATATGGTATGTAGTATGAACGGACAATTTTATTTAACTTGCGCCAGCTACTTGCATCGTTGTATGAGGATTAAACCCAACAAGCTAATAAAAACAAAACGCAGATCCGTTTTTGGTTTTACACTGGCATTTAAGAACCGTCATGCTAAACTAATTATTTATATAATCTTTTAGCAGGTGTGGCTTTTTGGTGGGACTGTATTAGTAATAGAGAAGCTAAGATTTCGTCTCACTAAAGCGCATCATAGTCTTGCGCTTAAACTTGAGACCGTGATAGGCTTTTCACAAAATTACCTTTGCCTGCCATCGTAACAAGAATTGTATGAATAAAAATGACGTGTATAGGATGAATAACTTTTTGTTAAAGGTGTTTAATGTACGAAATATGTCAAGAATATTTACATTTATTACTTTTGAGAATATTTTGCACGAAAATCTTTTATTTTAAAGGCTGTAATTTTTACTTAACACATATTTAGGTTATTTGTACTTAGGATAATATAAAAGATACACAGGAGCTAGAGCGTACTATGTGACTTTAAAATACCTATTAATAGTACAAAGACAACAGGAAGAAGGATAGTATAACATTAAAAAAAAGATGTGTGTGTTATTATTATTCACTATCTATACAGAAGCTGACATAATATTGAAACAAGTAGTCAATTCCCTAAGATGTCATGGACTATTTTCGGTATTACTATTTGACAGATATAAAGCGTTGTAGTCGTGTATAATTGCATTTTGAAGCAGTGGCTCACCGTTTCATCATTATTTTAAGAGCGTAGTTCTTGTCGATGGAGCAGTTGCAACATCATTTCTTTTGGTCTCCATTAAGGGATACATACATTTCAAAGTTCCATAGATAGTCACACCGAGTTTTCATCTTCTTTGTGACTTATGTATCGATATTTAAAGACTGACTAAGAAAGTTTATAAGGCTAGTGTGAAAGGAACAGTCGCAAGGGGAAGACCTAGGCGAACGTTTCTTGATCGGATCGAAGACGTTCTGGATAAAGGCCAGGTTAAGAGCACCTTAAACCGGCAAGCGTGTATGAGGAATGTTATGAAAGTGAATAAAGCCAGAGAAGTGTGTCAGGATCGTAGCAAATGGAAATCCGTGGTCTCTGCCTACCCCTCTGGGAAACAGGCGTGAATCTATGTATGTTTGTATTTAAATGTTAATATTTTTGTGAGATATGACCCCAATATGTCAGTATCTTGCTTTAAAATACATACATATAACAAAAGTGTGAGTCGGATTCAGGCATTGACGGTGCCAACTTGCAAAATTTTATCTTTTTTGTAAAAGAGTGAAAGTAAGGAATTA
Organism: Catocala sponsa; assembly: GCA_963564715.1. Lineage (NCBI taxonomy): Eukaryota > Metazoa > Arthropoda > Insecta > Lepidoptera > Erebidae > Catocala > Catocala sponsa. The sequence continues at coordinate 15,401,932 of OY751330.1, read as the reverse complement.
TATAAATAACTTATTAATAATCTAATGTCTAAAGTAAACAATAAAGGAAATGGAAATGAATACAAACCTTAATTTTTAGCAATTAATTTCTATTTCATTTATTATTGCATACTTTTTATTATAACTAACATTATAAATTACTAATTCATTTTACTTTTTACTTTTCCTTTCATATTTTTGTCAACTCTACTGGAAGAGCTTTAATTGTACGCTATTTTTTTAATATCGTCATTACACCAATATTACACCTAATTATGGTTAATATACAAGGATGGCCAAGCATACATAGAATAACACCCGTTAAGTCTGAGTTTGACTCACACATCCAGAGTACCGTATTATAGAAGAATACGCACAGATACACTGTATTCGTTTCCTATAATCTTGTATGCCTGAAATAGTGCACAAGTCTATAATCTATATATTACCTTAATTTCGCTAGTTATGGAATTAAGTCTCATATACCAGAGAGTGAGCCTATTGTCATCTATCGGGCACGTACGGGAGCCTACCTATCATTCCTGTTTGCCGTTTTCTAAATTGTGCGCTGGTTATTGAATAGAAAAACACAATAACTTTTTGTACAACCCAAGACTTCATGCACAGCATTTGCATTCGTTATTGCTGTGTCACCGCATAATAAGTTTTTAGTTAAATTCATCAATAACCGCATATCTAAGTTTATATGTGATCGATATGTTATGATAATTTCTTAAAACCTTATTGGAAATCCGTAGTCTCTGCCTACCTCTCTGGGAAACAGGCGTGAATCTATGTATGTATGTATGTAAAAACCGTGCTAGTTAGACAATGATGAAGTATTTCATGAATTCAGATTTTATTTAAAATCGGGACAACTTTATACAACCTTTACATAAAGCTCTAACCGTTTTAACTTATTTAGTTTTCCGCTTTGCAAAGTTCGGAATTAAGGCGAGGCAGGGCAAAGAATTAAGCTGCATAAAACCAAATTTTATGTCCAGATAATACACATATTATACCTTCATTTTAAGTAAAAAAAAGCACCCTTCACCTAAAGCTAACATGTTGCTGACATCAAACTCATCCTATTGTTTTACTATTGAATAGAAGCGTCATGTTTTCTGTCTGCGTGCTGCTCAATGAAAGGAGCTTCGTTTAAATATATTTCATTTCTATTGCTATTTAAGACTCGAACAAAACATGCCCAGATAAGAACATATATTTTCGCCATTAAAAATAAAAATATAATATGATGAATGGGCAATACATTTTAAATTTTATGGACAATTTTAGGACGTCTTCGTGTTATGTTTTTAGATAAATTGATTACCTAATTTGGATCTTAAACAATCAACCTCACTCTATTTGATCACCCGCGTCAAGTTTAAAGCTTCTTTCTTCTTCTAAGAAAGAAAGAAGAAGTTTAAAGCAACCACTACAGGATTACTTATCGTCGTATCCGGCATAAGTATTCTAAGGATAAAAATCTATATATATATAAAAGCATGTTATCAGGTATTTTGCACACAACTTACTATAACGATGGACCCAAAAGAAATTTCGTCTTAAGTATCATAAGGAGTCGCTTTGTTTTCTGATAAATTTCACCGTTCGTGATTCGGCAAAGTATGAGCTATACTAAGATAATAAGAATATGGAGCTATACAAAGTATACATGTTCTTATTATTAGACCTTTTTGTTTTCCGAAATATACAGGAATTATTTATGAGAAAACAAAGCGGCTCCTTACACTCAGACTCCAGACTCTCTCGCACAAATTCTACGTATCTATGTTAGCACAGAGACACCGTAAAATATGGTGTGAGAGAGAAAATACTTAAATGTATATTTTTGTGGATGGTTACGACTCAGTGAGCGGAGGTGTTTAATAAGCCGTAAACTTCTATTTAGATGCAGTGTGGCCTATTAAATCCTTACTCGCTTTATTTGAAATGTATAGATATTTTAGTTTATATCCTATATTTCATTATTAGTTGCAATCTGGGCCATTATTGCATTATGCTGGTTTCACAGTATAAGGTTTTATTTAGATTAACTCTATTATAGAAAAGTGTTTATTTAGTGTTTTATTAGATACTTATCTTTCTTGAAACGGTTATAGTAGTTAACCTTCTTTTTACTGATTTAAAATTAGGAATATATATATATATATATGGTTTAATGGTAGCAATAAGCTAAGGAGCATAATAATTATGCAGCAGATATATATTTATCGACTTTTATGATAATCTATTTTAAACAAATGATAATTATAATTAATCCATTTAAAAACTAAAGACATGTTAGAGAAATCTATAGAATCAGCCCTCTGTTTATTATCTTCTCAGAGAAGTAGATAATAATAAAAACACAGCCAATTCTCATACGATCTATGGATTTCACAAACATGTACTTATATGAATTGTAGAAATATAATAATATATTTCAAACTTAACTTATAAAAAAGATCTCGCAGTATTGGTCTACCAATACCAAGATCTTTTTTATAATGGCGGTTAGGTAAGGTTAATAACAATACATTTTTATAAATGAAAGGTACTCTATATCCTTTTCTGTTCCCCTGACAACATATATGCGAAATTTCATGATGATCGGTCGAGTAGTCAAGGCGTGAAAGCGTAACAAACAAAGAAACTCACATTCACATTACTAATATTAGTTAGGATTAGAACAAGCTTCGATAATTTTGATAGATTATTCGGACCTGGTAATTCGCGTAAAATTAAATACCTCATTTCGAATACATAACCCTTTGATGGATAATTATTAAAATTTATCTGCGAAATTAAGCTACATATGTCATGCTATATTCATAGGTACGTAAAAGAGAAAAAGTATTACGCCACAGAAATTATTATTAAGTATTCTGTTATATTATTATATTTTTATACCTGAAGTCTTATTTCTGACTGAGTAGGCGGAGGTGTATAGCACCTATATATCAACTGAACCAATTTAGATAATAGGGGGTTACCCTATTATAATATATGACCCTAATTATATAGGCTTAATAGGGGATGACCCTATTGTACTAGGCACAGTTCCAGATATCAGACTATTACTGAAAATTCTTGACAGAAGAACCCGATAACTCATTGCTCAATCCTCGAATCAAACCCATGAGGTCTCATGCACAGTAATTATATTCACACTCTATTCTATTTATATTTCCTACGACCATTAAGTCAACTAAATAAAATATTAGGCACATATACAGAGTCATATAGTGATTTCAAAGAATCCATCACGGTTCTCGTTTTTTGAAGACTTATTATTGTGAAACTAGCCGGGGTCAACTATATAAAATACACCTAACTGATGTTAAAGGGCTCATTTGAAAGCCAAAAAGTCATATCAAGTAAAAAAAGAAAAACAAATATTAAGTCAGACCAGTTTTCTATTCATAACATAAATGTCACTGTTGCTGTTCATATTAGCTAAACAAAACAAAAAAGAGAAATAAGATTCATTGCAATAATAATTTTATATTGGCAGTGAGTTAATGATTGTCAAAGTATCTCAGCATTTATTTCTACTTGGTACTTTGTTGGAACACAAAGTGATTACTCTCTCAAAATCAGTAGAAAGATATTTCAAACACTGGAAACGGATGAAGGTTAATCAATATGCCACTCAAATTATCAGCTAATATAATATCTTTAAAATTCCAATGATGGCAATGCTTTTACACAGCGGGGGGTAGCAGTGCAAATATTCCAGTTAATTTAAAGCTCGTCTCAAAATGATAAGAGATGAATATTTTATCTAAACTATTAATTTAAATTTGATAAAATACTGATAGTTTTTGACAGTTATTAATGATGTCAGACAGCCAGTTTTATAATCGCAAATGGCAAAATGCTGCTTACACCTTACTGTGAATTATTATATATTTACAGTAGCCTGCTAGAATGTTTTATTAATAAAAAGATACATACTACAGATGTGAGTCATCTATCTTTTTGTAATCTTATTATTTTAGTAATACAGTTGCAGTTATCTTTACGTTTAGTTACTGACACAAATGAAATGGATACACTTTTAAAAGTTCATAATTATATAGTCACGCATCTCTGTATTAAAATATCGTCGTTATTGTATTGTCCTGTATTTTTAAATTAATGTTGCATATTATAATTATATTAAATTGAAGGCATTTATGACTGTTCTGTTACACCGGATACGAGCATTGCAAAGTATTCGAAACGTCGGGATCAGTGTAAGCAATTGTTATCAATAAAACAAAGCGAGTAAAAGACGTAAAGATCTATGTGAAGTTTATAATATTCGATATATTTCAATTCGTTGAATACCCGCTCGCTTGCATATGACCTCGTACAGGTGCCTGAAATAATATGGGTTTTACTTGTACCAATAGATATCAAAGTTCTGCAATTGTAGTAATCACTGTAGAAAACTATGATAGAATTGAAATATATGTGCCTTTTTTTAGGAATATAATCGTAATAATCTGTTAATACAATATTATAAGGTACTAAATTAGCAATGGAAAATAATAATATGAAAATAGTCAATTAAAATGGTCTTGTTTTCAACGACATTTATTAAATTAAATTTTAATTTTACATAGGAGCTAATTCTCTAATAAACATCAAAATTAAATGTGAACTGAAATGTTATTAAGTTTATATTTGACGTTTATTTTAATTGAAGAAAATTATGATCATTTGTGATATTTATGACTCTGTCGCTAAATCGGGTCTCTATTCCTTATAACTTGAGATTTAGCATTATAAGTTTGCAAAAAGTAATTACGGCATTACTAGAACTGGGAGAAAAGAATTCTGAATTAGTTTGTCAAGCTAATTTTGTACATTTGACAACTCCTTAAAAACAATGTAGCCGTTATTAATTTCCTTCTTAGATTAGATTCCTCCTTAGATTGTTAAATCTAATCTAAATTATTATGGTTATAGATTTCAATTTGTGTATTTACACGTATTAAAATTTTTTATCATTATATATTAACCTTTCTAATAGCAATAATAATTAACTAACTATTGTTTAACCGAAAACGCCATTTGAAATATAAATAACGTGGGAGTGTTAACGTTGGCGGTGAGTATGGCAATTTTTCTGATCGCTATCGAACGCTGTCACAGCTAATTTAATTAATCAGTGAGGATGCGACGTTAAGATTGAGAAACGCTGTGTTAATGAATTTACGTCAAGCAACACATTATAAATGAGACGAACCGGATAGTAGAACATTATATAATTAGACAAAAAAGGTATAAATAGGCATTGATCTATAGAAGAGCACATTCAAGTAGTTAAGTTCGCTTGATAACAACGGAAATGCGTGTCTTTTTGGTAAGTGTCGTGTGCTGTGATATGTTGTAGTTATTAACTTGCAAAGTTCTTTGTCACCACCATTAATGTGAAATTAATTTACCGAAAATTAAGTGATGATATTTTTAATAATATTATATTGATTTATTATATGTAGATTAATGTCAAGTCACTTGTTAAATGTCAGGTTAAATGCTCATCGGACATTATTATATTATAAAGTTGCTTTGTGATAACATTGTATTTGTTTATTTCAGGCGATTTGCCTGTCTTTGACAGTGGCCTTAGGGCAGAACCTCCAGGGTACTTTAAGGTAATTTAATTTATTTAATTTAATAATGCTTCTTAATTTTAATTAAGTGCACGCTTAACTGTTATTTATTTTTTTACCATTTGGATAGCAACATTTTAATAATATTTTCAATATATATTCACGATTTAGAATTTTTATTTTAGAACATTTTGCCTAAACTCGCAAATATTTGAATTTATATTTCGAATCTTGTATAAATGTAACATTTTAAATATTTATAACTATTTTAAAAATTTTATATTTTGTATTTCTATATTTCCTATAGTTATTGTGGCTTTGTGGCATATTTGCGGTAGCATAACATCGCTGCAATTTGTATTTACGCAATATTCATTATCAATAGATGACATTTAAGTAAATCAACACATTTAAAGTACATGCGAACCTTGGTCCCAAAAGCTAATATGTAGTCGCATTGGCTCGGAATAATATTTTGCTCATGCCATAGAAAATTCAACCCATAATATATAGTAGGTACACGATGCCTTTACAACCCCGTTCTGAATCTAGGAATAGTTAAAGCGACCTGATAGAATTGAGATTTTAGATTAAAAAATATCGGTTGGTACATAAATAACATATATATTTAATTATGACTAAATTTGGTATGATATTAGTTTATCAGCTGTCCAATTTTATTCTTTAATATTTGATAATTGATCAAATTTATTATAGAAGCAATTATGTAAATATCACTATTTATTAACACATATAATATCTACTTATGATCATGTTTCTGTCGATATTGTAAGAAACAAGGGTTTGCCATTTTAAAACAAACACTTCTCTGCAAAATTTATTTTGATAGAATTTTAATCTTACGAAAAGACGACATGACTAACTACGAGTATATTTCAAGTTAAAGTTTTCTGTTTGCGAAACAGGAGCAAACATATTATATAGATAATACATTTGTTCCATTTCCACATCAGTTACCTATGTAGCAATACGTAAAATTTCTGTAAAAAATCTATTTGGGTGTAACTTTTCTAACGGAAAGGCATAGTCACAAAATGCAAGACAAAAGTTATCGGCCTTAGTGAGATCTATAACTTATGTCTTCTGCAATAAACGCGCAGCAATTATTTTGGACTAGTAACTTTTTAGGGATTTTAAACTGCCCTGGTATGCATCATAAATATAGCAGCAGATTTTAATCAATATTGTCTTTGTTCAGGCCCTTCTCATTCGCGACGACTCGTCGGTACTTCGCCACCACCCCTGCGTCGGTGTACAATCCTCAGCGCTATGTAAACCGCGACAACTCTGGACGTTACGTTGACAACGCCGGTCGCTACGACCCTGGCCGTGACAACTCTGGTCGTTACGTGCCTGACGACTCTGGACGTTACAAGTAAGTTAATAGCCAAGAAAGGTATTAATATCCTGATCACGCAAATTTACTACAGGTAGAAACTAAATTTAAAAGTCCATTTCTGCAATTACCTGTAGTAAAAGTACAAATAAAAATGTATAGTTACCATCGTAATAATTACAAAGGAATGTTACTGACTGGCCGGTTAACTTATAAAACAATATTCGGCACTTGGAAATAGTGTGAACCTGAATTGTATGACATGTTAAATACCAAGTACTTTCTTTAGTAATTTTCATTTTAAATATATATATACATATAATCTGAAATATATTCTAAATATTAAAGCTATTCGTAATGTATTCTTCTTTACTAATTTATATATTTTACTTACTATAGTGGTATTTGTAAAAAATAAACTTAATCTCATGTATTTGGTTATTTTCAATATCATGCAATGTTGCGTTCTTTGTTTTTACAAAAATCTCACTCAGAGTTATTTAACAGAGAAAATTGTGTTAACAAGTAAAATTCAGAT